>NW_024121099.1:21659359-22076266 GCF_016745375.1 Pimephales promelas | reverse complement strand
CTGCTTACCTTACTAGCTGGAGTTCACTGAAAGGCAAAGATGCTCAGAGGAATTAACTTGTCAGACCTCTGCTTTTTGGTAGATCCACTAGAAGAGCACGTCTCTTCTAGTTCTCCAGAAATGCACGGCTTGTCCTCGACCGTTCAGATATTTGTGTATCGGTTCCCGTATCACTCTGGTCACTAATTGCCCGGCCACTGGATCTCCCAGAGCGCACAAGAGGAAGGCTTCTCCCGGCGCGTGAGCGTGATTGGCTAGAGTGTCAGTGACGCACCAGCAGGTGGCAGAGCGTTCGTTTAGCCATTCAGACCGCACCAAACTGCACAGAACTGGTGAAGAGGATTGTCTGAATGAAACACTAGCTTTTACAACAGCAAAAACATGCTTGCAAAGTTATGATAAAGTTGCATTAAAAAAAAAAAAGTAGGCTACATTTTTTACTAGCACTTGCTCTAAAACATTTAGCCTATTTTTCAGATTAGGATTATTGTTTGAAGGTCAATTTCTGCCTAATAAAGTAAATAAAATCGGTTTAAATTTTCTTGCCCTGAAAAATAAATAAATAAATAAAAATAGACTTTTCAGCAAACTTTTCATTATTATTTAGTTATGAAATGCAGAATGATTAATCAAACAGATGTTAACAACATGTACAATTGGAAATTGCTTAATGTATTGAACATTTTTTTTTTTGGCCAAGGAGTAGCTATTAAAATGTGACAACTTGCCCCAAACTGACATTTATAAAAGGAATTTAGTCCTGAGAAAAGATGGTGGTCATTAACGAAAGATGTAAACCAGTGTTATTCTAACAGATTGAATATAATAATTAATATAGTTTTGATTTTTATATTTTATTTTTTTATATATTTTCATCATATAGCTTTTTTTCCAAGGCAGTGCATTCCAATTATGCAGTATTTATTTATTTTGATCTAAGGCTACTGTATAGAAAGATTCTTAATTAGTTTAAGATCTGACAAAAAAACAAAAACAAATTACCCTGCATGCTTAAAGAACAGCTGCGAGATTGTCTGATGCCAAATTAACCAGTTAATTGTTATGTTCAGAGCATGTTAAAGATCATAACATATGGATTCCTACAGTGCAAGTAGTCTACAATGGATTATCCATAAGGTCACTTGGGCCAATGCCCAGGGGCACCAACCATTCACAACCACTAGGGGAGCACCACATGACACAAGCTTTAAAAATATTTTGAAATTCTTGAAAGACCATACATAACTCGTTTATGAACACTAATTTAACAATAATAATAATAATAATAAATTATAAATAAATAAAGACTGTATTATCACCATCACTCCCACCTCCCCAATCTGTCAGAGTTGAGTTGGTCCAGCACAAATATATATATATATTTTTTTTCATGGCTACAGAAAAGGAATCTAAATCAAAAATGGACAGACGTCAATTGAGTGGTTTTGCAAAAATAAAGTTAAAGAAAGAAAATGGACGCTAGAAGTGTAGCTACAATTCAAATTGTTCCAGGGATCGAACGTTTTTTTGTTAGAACATCACTAGTTTTTTTGTGAAAACATAACTAGCAGCGCTTATTCTGACGAACAGACTCTCCTCTGTTCAGCATTTTTTTAATGAGTGCCTCTCCAGAGGTTTTAGATTGAACTGCTTCATCTCAACCTTTCCCGCTCATTGTGACAACTAACCTATGCCACTCCCACACCATGAGACATGCAATTTTCCAAGAATACCATCCTGGCAGGTCTAAAATATAATCATTTATTATAGATTTACCATAGTGAAGGGTAAGACAAAGAAAATAACATTTTGAAAGAAGGATTGATACTGTGAACAAAAAAAGTTGCATAGTGTACCTTTAAGAATTTACTATTTTATAGATAATCCATTTGTCATTTGTGAGTCAATGATATTGAACAAAACTATTGTCCAAAGCACAATGTTTTATTCATTTCAGAAAGAGAGGGTCTGGAAAGTGAAGGGGACGCTCTGCTGCTTAGATAAAGATTCAAAGACAATTCCACTGTCTACAATCCTAATGATTATTCACATCAGGGAGAAAGTCAAAGAAAGATATAGAGGAAGAGGAATGAGAGCAACAATGTGGAGAAAAAGGAGGAAGAAATATTGGGATTATTATGTGAAAATAAAGCAGAAAGGAAAAGAATCAAACTCTGAAAAGTGAGACTATGACAACTGTATATTACATGTCCTCTCTCTTGAACCATCTAGCTCTTTGAGACTAATTACGTCAGAATATGGTTTCTTTCCAAGAAATTAAATGTCTTTTCACCTAGAGTATAGCTAGGCAAACACTGTTGTCATAAATGACTCACAGTGTCACTTTAAGTACATATCAATATACTTGTTTCCCAGACAACTTGACCACTACCAGACCGTCTCCACAGGGAGAGAATAATCTACATAAAGAACAGACCACTTGCCACCTGTGCCCATATATACAATAGAACACAGATGTACAATAAATATAGTTTGCAATTAATTAGGCCATTCATCCTTGTGCCTAACTCAATACATCAGGAGTAGCCCTTAAGTTGGACGGAAGACTCAGGCCCTGTCCCAATACCTACACTACGCCCTACGGTCTTCCTTGAAGCGGACACTTGTTAAAAGTGCACTTAGCGGAGTAACGCCATTTTCACACATAGTCCGTTTGCTAAGTTTTTTTCGGTACCCATGTGAGCTGTTCCAGGCAGGGTACATGAGCACAGATCGCCCGGTGATCACCTGGAACTCCAAAAACGTCACGTAAAACTTTTCAGATTCAAATTCAGATCAAATGTGGCCTGACTTCGTCATACTCATATTCAAGAGAGAATAGGAGTCTGAAACTCCTCAGTTGGGCTTTGATTATGAGGCGTGTCATATCTGAACCAGGAAAAAAAACAACCTCTGCACTCAATTGGAAAGTCGGTAGATCTACAACCAATCAGAGCAACGCAGTAAGTCAACTCCTTTGCATAGCGCAGTTTTCAAATACAGAACTTAGCCTAACTTTATTTATTTTAGAAGTTAAATAACGAGTGTTGCTTCTTTTACTTACTTCTCCATGAGTGCCACCAAAGGAGAAACCACAACGACCACAGGCTTTTCATTATGTCCCATCTTCTTAACGACCGTCAGAGCCAGCTGATAAGTTACACTTTTCCCGAATCATGTAGGAAGGACGCCAAAAATATCTTTCCGATCGACAAATGCCTTGATTGCAGTTCTCTGTTTGTCTATTAAAATGAATGCGCTGTCGATTTATTTTACAAAAGATGCAACAGTGGAATCTATACATCTCAATTCTCCAGCAGCAGTCATCTTAGCGCTCTTTGATAACGTGATGATTACGTCCCTGCAGATCATCTGTCCATCATCGTATAAAGCCCGCCCTGGCAATTTGATTGGCCCGTTCATTTTTTGCCTGATCATAATTACTCCTCAATGGATCGAGTCCAGACCGAACTTCCAGACCAAAAAATGTTGTGGGTGGAGTTCGGGCTGGCATCCAGGCTAGATCAAATGCGTATTGAGGGGCAAAAGGTAACTGCTGTACAAACAGGAAGGCCCAGCTTCACTTCCTACTATTCACAGTTCTACTTGGCTTCTGTTTTACTCACAAGCAAACAAAGTGTGCTCACTGGCTGTAGGACAGGTGATGTCCAATTCCTTCTGCCTGTCCACTCACTCTAGTTCCTTCCCCCTTGCTTTTTAGTGTTTCTGTATCTCAAATGGTGGATCATGGTCACGCGTTTGATTCCTAGGGAAGAAATGTATTGAAAAATGTGAAGCTTGAATACCCTACCGCTTAGACAAAACAGTGTATGAGAAGCATTAATGCAATAATTTGGGTACATGACTATTTAAATTGTCAATAATCACACATAATTATATGTACAATAATTGAATATTGTGCTACGTCATACTCGGTCCTTAAAATAATCAATAATGTTTCATTATTTGTTAAATTATTGCACTTGAATCAATTATTGAAGAATCTATAAATGAATCATAATCATAGAAGGGTAGAAGCAATTGACAGTATACCAGTAAATCTTCAGACAGTTAAGTCATTCACAGCTTGTATATGGCAGTGAAAGGAATTTCTCCAAAATGAAAAATGAAAGGGCTCTGCTTTGATCTGCAGTTATTTTACTTGCAATAACTTTCTCTTCTCTCTCTCTCTCTCTCTGTGAAAAATTGTAGAATTGAATAAGTTTTATTTTACCTTAAGAAAAGGAAAGGTGCTCCTTGAGCATGGGTTGCATCAGCGTACAGTAGACAAGTTGTTTGGTGTTCTGACTCACTGGGGAAATCATCAGATGACTAGAATCTCACACACTCACAGAAATAATAGAAATATCATTAGAATGTGGCATCACTCCTGTGGTCACAGTTTGTTGGAGCCATCGGGCTTGATTTCAGTAGTCTGAATAATCAGGATCTCACTGGACAAGCTGTTTACAAGCACAGTAAGAGTCCCGCACTCACAATTTCATGTCCTACTAACATCATCCTCTTAACGTTTTCCATTTGCCTGCCTCTCTGTCATGCCTCCTACAAGCCGTTTCTGACCTTATTGTCAATAGTTACGTAAATCAACAATATTTTGAGCATAAACTTTTTCATCATGAATTATTGAATTACATTTTTTTCTCAAAATGACAGCATAACTGGAACTACATGTGCAAAACTCTTACTAAAATCTGCACTACCAACACTAAACAGTTCACATCACCTGCAAACACTCTGCACAACTCTCACTGAGATAACACTGTCACTCATAACACACAGAGTAAAAACACTAGCATCAAACATTAATACAGAAAATTTCAATTTCAGTGACTTCATATGAAGTAATATTTTCTTCAAAGAAAAGAGAATTTTTTCACATAATTTATTTAATTTTTTAGAACATAACAATTCTTTAAGCTAAATGAAAATTAGCAGTTTGCTTCAATAGTCTGTAGTAATTACAGTAATAAGGGGAAAAATTACATAATGTAATTCGAACAAATAATGTATATATATATATATATATATATACACACATACACTCACCTAAAGGAGGAACACCCATTCAATTTCTTATTAATGCAATTATCTAATCAACCAATCACATGGCAGTTGCTTCAATGCATTTAGGGGTGTGATCCTGGACTTCAAACTGAATGTCAGAATGGGAAAGAAAGGTGATTTAAGCAATTTTGAGCGTGGCATGGTTGTTTGTGCCAGACGGGCCGGTCTGAGCATTTCACGATTTTCATGCACAACCATTTCTAGGGTTTACAAAGAATGGTGTGAAAAGGGCAAAAAATCCAGTACGTGGCAGTCCTGTGGGTGAAAATGCCTTGTTGATGCTAGAGGTCAGAGGAGAATGGGCCGACTGATTCAAGCTGATAGAAGAGCAACTTTGATTGAAATAACCACTCGTTACAACCGAGGTATGCAGCAAAGCATTAGTGAAGCCACAACACGCACAACCTTGAAGCGGATGGGCTACAACAGCAGAAGACCCCACTGGGTACGGTTTGGTATCTCAAAAACAATAGGAAAAAGAGGCTAAAATTTGCTTGTTGTAGACCCATTCGAGTAATTTTTGCAGGCATGAAACTTGATTTTTAAAAGATGAAATCTCTGCTTACATTGAACTTTCAGCTCTGCAACTTTGCCGATACATCATGCACCAACAGCAACATTACACACTATTAAAATGAAAAAAGTGAAAAATCGCAATCAACCACCCCTTTAAATTATCTTCTGTGACTTTCTGGACATTGAGTGCGGATATCTGGATCAATTATGATTCAGATCAATGAGAGATCTCTAAGTACAATCATCTTTATTCTCATTTGTAATCCCTCAACAAATTCATACCACTGCTGTGTAATTATTCTTATAAAACAGATATTTTTCCATCAAAATTTCTGCATCTGTTAAATATCTGTAATTTAAAGACCTCATGAAATCTTGAGTTTTAGCTTTCAACCCACAGCATTTACCAAATATTCCAATGTACTCCCATAAAAGTAGTCAAAAAAGTAAAATTTTCTTTCAGTTTTTAGTTTGTAATAATAATAATAATAATAATAATTCATTACATTTATATAGCGCTTTTCTCGGCACTCAAAGCGCTTTACATAGAGGGAGCCATAGTGGGCCAGAACGCCCACCACACACCAGCTTACTGGTGGAGAGGAGACAGTGATGAAGCCAATTGGTATATATGGGGATGATTAGGAGGCCATGATGGAGAGAGGCCACTGGGCAAATTTGGCCAGGATGCCGGGGTTACACCCCTACTCTTTCGAAAGACTTCCTGGGACATCCTTGTAGTCTTTCACTACAATCCATTTTGGCTAAACCAACCAAAATATTGATGACTTCTATTGAACTTTTCTCCAAAAAAGAAATCCTCACTAAATGACACCACCATCAAAGGCATAGTGTGTTTTAATACAATCTGAATCAAACCTTTCTTTAATGCAGTAGCCCGTTAAGACCACTTGTGTCTGTACAGTCGTAATCCCGTAGAACACGAGAGATGCTTGATTTTGTCATTTTCATGTGAGGAAATGCTCAGTGGTTATTGACTATGTGTGATAGATGTTTGATAAAATCATTTCCATTTTCAAGACTCCCCAACAGCATGAACAAGCACATGCACACAAACATGAAGCCATATATGCACATGCATATATATGCGGTCACACAAACACAGGCATAACCAAGCCCTAATAATTACCTAATTCATGTAAAAGTCTCTCTATAATATCCAGGAGATTCAGTTGCTTCTGCACAGACTTGCTGCAGTGGAGTGGACTATGGGTAATGTTCATCCTACTCCTCGTGCATTGGCCTTTTGAGACTGTGAGGAATTAAATTCACAGACTACATTCACCTTTTGCAGTCGATTTAACTCCCCTTCACATGTGCATTCAAGAAATTCAATTATAATGAAAATGAATGAATGGTCGAAATAGGAAAATATTTGCATGTTTTAATGGATAAAAGGATCAATTTTGCTGCACATCTTGAAAGAGGAAAAAGTTAATTCAACTTCAAAAGTATCTCTGCGGTGTGCCGTTTATCTGCCTCAATGAATTATGGGAAGGACATCCAGGCAAGATCTATGGGCAGGATCATGCAGAAGGAAGCTGAAGAGCTCATTTGGACATAAGACTTTAAAAGCGGAGGACAAGCTGTGAGCAGGTGGATGTTTGTCTGCTTGCATGAAGTCTGTGTGTGTGTGTACGTCTTGTCCTGTCTCACCTTCCTGGCCGCACATCTGGCTTTGTGTGTTGGACTCATATTAGTATTCTGAAAAGGAATTGGGTAACTGCAGAAGCAGGCTAATTCTCTTTGTAATGGAGAATAAGGCATAACTGATGGAGTGGGAGAGGCTTCTGATCTGATTAGTGTCTCAAAGAGCCCCTAGTGCTACCGTAATGATGATGTTTTCGTATGCTCGGAGTCTTCATAAACAGTAATAGATGAGACTGCACCTTGAAAGAAGTATAAAGGAAGATCAGTGAAAAAGAGTAGGCCTATAGGTCAGTCACAGGTAAAACAAAATAACCATGGAAACAGAAAGGGTTATAATTAGTTTTGATGTTAAACATAAAATATAGACTCATATCTATCAGTGTTAGCTTATACTCGCAGAAATTCAGAAGTGCACATTCACTTTATTATCCCATAAAGCCCATAATTTTTTTTAAAGGTTGCAACGCAATGCAGGTTTCACACCAACTTGCATTGCCTAGGTCCTTAACCCCCTAGAGAATGAATGAGATTGGTCAGCCAGTAGAGTGCAACAATCAGAATTAAGTATTCCAGAAAGAAAAAAAGAAATTGACCACCTGAGATGCAGAATTCCAGACCAAATCATCAGACACAACAGTTTGTAATATTTTGTTTTGGCACACTCATTTTCTTTTTTTCAAATGAAACCTAGGCCCCAGATTTGTGGTTAGCACAATCCTATTTGATTACAGTAAGCACGTTGCTGTCGGCTTTCTGTGTGGTTTCTGCCCAGGCAGAAGTTAATTGCAATCAGGGTTTGTTTTATCAGGGATGTTTTGCGTTGCCACAGAAGTGTGTCTGCATGAGAAAGACATAAAGATTGCTGTATATTTTAGTATAGCACTACAGATTATAAATCAACTGCAGTGCAAATGATAAAGAGTCGGTCTGTGAGCTAATAATTAAGGGACGCACGCAACCCCAGTGGGTCAGCGAAGCTTAGTTTTTCACATTTTTCCATATAGAATTTTTAGAAGTGTTAAATTATTGAGTTTATACAAGACAATAATGATGTGTGTTTGAAAATTGCATATCTTGGATTTCAGCGGGAGATTCGAGCATGTCTTTGCGTCATTACGTCGCATCTGTACACATAAAGAAGAGCCTCGGCTGCTATATTGCTCATTACGTCACATCTTTAGTACCCATAAAGGAGGAGTCTTGGCTAGTTAGGCTATATTGTGTGTGAGGATTCTGGTGGAGATAACCTTTTTCTCACAGCACTTGACATAATTAAACACCTCAATTTGATGGCGTATCCAGAAAGGTCCAAACGACAATCACCAGTAACAACAGATTCACCTGCTGTAAAATGCAAAAGACTTCATTCGGGCTGGCAACAGAAAAAAAAAAAAGAGACTGCAACCGGACACATGAGAGAACAACGATGCATATCGGAAGGGCATTAGTCACGCAATGCTGACGTTGTAACATTAACAATTTGAGAAGAAAGTATAATTTGCGCAGTTTTGCGTGATATGATAACTTATAAGCGATTGTTATATTTAATCAGCCCGATTTACTGCAATGTCAGAAACAGAACAAAAGTGGATGTTTCTTACTTGTTCAGATGACATGTTTGGTGAAAATTCTTATGTTGGTCATACTTCCAAAATAATAATCTGTGATTCTGAATGGCAGTATCCACATTGGCAAGGTGACTGACAGCTTCACAATCTCCTCAAACATTGTGTTCATCCGCTATGTGCCGTGTCAAGGGTGTTGAAATACAACTCACGTAAAGTTGATAATTCCGCGAATGACTGCAATTGCAGATTTTGAACAGAGATGGCGACAAAGAGGAAAACCTGCAGACAGTAGCTTTAAAAAAAGGCAGAAATTTAATTAAGTTAATTGAATAAAAAAATGGGAGAATCCATATTGGAAGCAAAGACTTTGGGAAAATGCAAACTTCCCATCTGCAAACTTCAAAATGATCACTTTTGATCATTTCTGGTTTTAATCTTAATGCCAAATCCAGAGAATAATTTGGGGCCAGTACCTTAATGCACACAAATTTGTAAACACAGTGGTCTCAATTGGGCACTGATGAAGCATTTGTTTTTTTCAAAACGGTCATCTAAACTTGCATAGACTTAGACATTCCGTTCTACAGCTGATCCCCTCTTCAGTTTAAAAATGCTTGTGTAAAAACTTAAATTTGACCTAAATATACGTCATATTATATCATTCAAAAATGTAGGGTCGGTAATATGTTTAAAGGTGCTATATGTAACTTTTATTCTATTTTTTTTATTATTGCCTGTGTGTGAAGGGGTTGTAAACACACGTTGCATTGATCCACTTGTCAGGTTTTGCCATTACCTCTGAAGGCCAGTATTCCTATTTCTATGTGAAGTTGCCAGGTCGGATTTTCTGCGAAATCCATCGGATGTGATGTGTATGCGCGCTCCTGAACCTCTATCCTTTTTATATACTGTCTATGCGACGACACTGCCTCCAGCACAACACAGACTCAAACACAAACTCCACATAAATTTAAAAAACAAAACAAAATGTATCTGCTGAAGCCCGTCAGGCCAAGCGTGAATCGGATCGACTTAGGAGGAAAACACAGATCAACGTCGGCAGAGCGATTGAATTATGGAGATTATGGAGCGTTTGAATTATTTCCACTATTTAATTTTGATAAATTACAAGTTTTCAGACATGCTGAAACAATGATAAACTAATGAAATAGCAAGGTAAACTACAACATATGAGACATGAAACGAATCCAAAAGACTGTTCCAGGATAATAAAAAGTTGGTGCTTTAGGATGTAACTTATTTTATGTCCTATCATATTGTTTATAATACACATTTCCAGACACAGTACAGTAATGTTACTTCCTACAAGATACTGTTACACTGAAATTGTTCAGTCTAGTTCACTTGCATTTGTATTATGCAGTCACCTATGTTGACATTGCTGATTGTAAAAGATAAACGAATAGTTAGTGAAATGTCTTATGCTAGATAGCACCACAAATGTTACGTTAGCATGGTACGAGTATGGAGCATTAATTCATCGTCAAGCTGATAAAAGCCTTTTATTGTAGCGTTGCAGTGGGAGTTTACAGCATGTTGTGTGATGCTTTCTCTGCTGTGTTGAAAGTCTCAGTGTGGCCGTGTACCATGAGTACTCGCTTGTAAAAATTGGTTGCACTCTGAAACATCACCGATAGAGGCCACTAAAAAAAAACATATAGCACCTTTTATGTTTTTTTTGGTCTCTTATTGATTCAGCCGACACACGGGGATCCATATGCAGCTTTTATAGAGTAGTCAGAAAGGCAGGGATCAACACAATGGAGAAAAGGCAGAGACTAACCAGATGACAAACAATGGTCGAGGCAGGCGGCGAGAAGCACAAGGTCCAGTAAAAATCCAAGTCAAGGCAGGCAGAGAACGATCAGAAACAGTGTACAGAGTCCAAGGTCAAGGCAATAAATAAACAACAGCGAAAACCACTCAGAATGACAGGCAGAAAAGACAAGACTTTATACTGGTGTGGTCTGTGGAACTGGTTTATATGCATGTGTGTGTGTGTGTTTGTGTGTAATCAGGTGTATGGTGTTTGGTATAATCAGTCCAGGGAGGTGCATGATGGGAAATGTAGTCCGTGATAATCCAGGGAGTGCGTGGCTAATCATGATGCTTATATGCTCACAAAAGCTGCATTTAATTGATCAAAAATATAAAAACTGTAATATTGTGAAATATTATTGCAATTTACAATACATTTTAATATATTTCAAAGGTACAATATGCAGGATTTTTGCCGTAAAATATCCAAAAACCACCAGGACAATGTGATATATTTTGTTTAGTTGATTACTTACAATATCCCAAATGTTTTCAACTATTTGTAAATCGTGAGAAAATTGAGATTTTAACCAAGGAAATGGAGCGTGTGAGGCATGTGAGCTGTGAGCAGGGGTGAAGAGTTGCCAGTCAATGATGTCATATCCGCGTTACCCCCGGTTTCTGCTAGGTTTGACCTCGTACTGCAATAGTTGATGTTTTGTTCAAATATTATGGACCATGGCAAGCAGACTTTGAGACAAAAAGAGGACTAAAACGAAGATCAACATCTTCCGAGATGCCGAGAGCTCCACGTCCGCAACTAACTTTGACTTAGAGACGCGAGTGTTGCAGGATTCTTTATTAAACAGGTGAGCAAATGTTGAGCATGGTGAGCAAACTACTCAATGTTTTTTAGTTCAACATGATGAAAAGTTAGAATATGATCTGTATGTTATTCTCTAATGTTAATCTAACTTATAGTCTCTTTCAGTTTAGTGTGATAGTGAAAGTGAAAGTGAAAGTTTCATTCGTTTCATTCGTCTAATAAACTGACCCATGTGAGTATTAATCCAGCACTTGCGTGTAGTTCGGTAGAATGGAATGTCCTTATACCTTTATATCCGCGGGACTCGCGTTGCGTGTGGCGCTGGTATACGTCTAGCAATCGTGCCCTGGTTCACACCAAATTCATGTTAAAAACATCACTGTATTCACTCATCCATAAAAGATCCATCAGCTTGATGACAAGATCCATAATTCCGCTTAATGCAGAATATACGTCCTCAATATACGCTTTTATTATTGTACCGCTGGTGGTGTTATAGCGACCCCTGGTGGCGAAAAAAAATCGTGCATATTGTACCTTTAAGATGTAATTTAAAGTTGAAGCATAATTACTTCAGTCTTCAGTGTCACCTGATCCTCCAAAAATCATTCTAATACCGTGGTGCTCACAATTTTTTTATTATTATTATGAATGTTGAAAACAGTTGTACGGAAACCTTTTTTTCCAGGATTTTTGATGAACAGAAAGTTAAGAACAGCATTTATTTGAAAAAAAAAATAATAATAATAAAGCTCTTTACAGTCACTTTTGATCAATTGAATGAATCCTTGTTTAATAAAAGAACTTATTTAAATCTAAAGAAAAAAACTTTTAAATGTTAGTGTACTTTAAAACTTTTTGTCCAATCGGTAATTAAACGGAGTAAGCGTTGTGTAAATGTATAAATAATCATTTCAATAAATACCTCACTGGATGGATAAATAGAAAAGGTCAATCGTGGACACCATGTAGTCAAGGACTCTATCAAAGCAACCAATGATACTCAAATAGGCAATCAAAGACTTCCAAATATCACTGCATGCATGGTGTGTTCTGGCATCAAGAATCACTTGTTTCTGCCCAAAGAAAACATCATAATCAGTTTATCTAATTAACATGTTTTGCAGAGCTGAGAAAATAAACAGCTGTTTGCATGGCAGCGAATGGACATACATATTTAAGTATGAGTGAGATTTATACACTGATAATTATATGTGCTTCTTGATTTACAGTCATTAAGCTTTGCATTTGCCAAAACAAATTTGGGTCAGGAAATTACCACCCAAACCAAATAAACATAATTTTCCCAATTTTGTCTACACGTTTAAAATATGATCTGATAAATCATCTGAATTGCACTTTATATCGTTCTGACTGTGGTTGACCGTGACAAACAATATTTAGCAGTAAATCAAGACACCTCTGATATCCGGTTGCAGGGGAAGCCGCTGAGCGTGTAGGTTATTATCAGGATGTGCTAAATATAAATGCCTAATAGAGATGAATTTGCTCTCTGTCTGGTGTTTGTTTTCTGATTGTGACGTATATTGGCGGAGGCCAGAGGACAGGTTTTATTTTACACATCTGCAGGTGGGGGGTGAGAAATGAGGGTGTCATTAATATCCTTGAGCAGAGATATGTGAAAAAGACCAGTGAGACATGATGGTGGTCTGTGAAAACAACTAAAGATAGGATGGGATACAAAGACAACACACACACACATTGCTCTAAGGCAGGAGATAGAGTTTCCTGTTGCTATAAATAAAAACTCATTGGCCAGCCTTTTTCACACCCTCACCTTAACTAATACTTTTATAGCGTAGGTCATTTGTTCTGTCTGGCTTTTTCTCCACTTCATCCTCACATTCTATCTCCTAAGGTAATTTTAGCTCTCTTTCTATTTTCTGTTATTTTAGTCTGCCTCTTTCAACATCTGTCTTTGCCACATTTTGTCCACGTTTCTTTATATAGCCTACACATAAAATATATAAAACATTATGCATTCCCTAACTTTTTGGGGTTAAAATTATTATTTTTTTTGAGAAAGTAAAACCAGCCAGTGTTCAAAACTATTAGCTCGAATCAAAGCGGTAATAATGTTTTTAACTCCAGTGGCACTGGTGGATATTGCTCATTACGTCACATCTGTACACATAAAGAAGAGTCTCGGCTAGTAGGTACGGAAGCGTATTGCATTCACTTGAAGAAAAAAAAATCTACTCTGTTTTTCTGAATTAACTAGTTAATTATCTCAGAATTACGTGTTAATTATTTTCATGGAAAAAAGTGTGAAAACATTTTTTTCCATGAAAAAATTCTCTCATAATTCTGAGATAATTAAATAGTTAATTCAGAAAAAGAGAGTAGATTTTTTCTCTTCCATTCAATATAATTTGATTTCCTATCGTTTCGGAGAGCCATCCATCTGCCAGTCGTGGGTCTTTCATGCGGATACTCTCCTCGTATTTGCAATTTGAATATAATATTGCATTTAAAAGGTAATGGCTAAATGTATCTTTACAAAAGTTCACAATGCTGCTGCAGATGCAATATAATGTGGACAACATTGAATAAATTCATTTTTGTTAGGTTAGATACTGATAATTAATCACTCGAACCTCTTTATCTAAACCTTTCAATATAACCGCGGGACTCACGCGTCCTCCGTGACTGTAGTTTCTTAACACTTTTTACTCGTGTTTGTAGTTCTAACTGAATCATCGTCCAACGCGTGATGGGTTGTGGGCAATATACTACGATTTGGGATGTTCTAATTCTCTTTTCGAATAATATTTAGGATGGATAGTATGCGAATTGGGACGCAGCAAAGGAGCTGGCTGAAGTTCAGGAAGTAGTGCATCTTTGCATAAAGCCAATTCTTTTGGGTTTAATTATAATTATATAACGCGTTACGGTTTTTTATTATTTAGCCAATGGTTAAACTTAGTTGGTCAAAACAAAAGTGGATGACACTTGTTCAGATTACATTTTCTGGTGAATATTATTATGTTGGGTCATACTTTCAAAATGTAGAATTTGTGATTCTGAATGACAGTATCCACACCACGTGGTGACTGACAGCCGCACATTCTTCTCAAAACATTGGATTCATCCGCTCTTTGCCAGGCCGAGGCACAGCCCATAAAGTTGATAATTCCATGAATAACTGCAATTGCAGATTTTGAACATGATGGCGACAAAGAGCAAAAACCACAGACTGCAGCTTTAATTAAAAAAAGTAATATTGTGAAATATTACAATTAAATATGATTAATAAATTTAAAAAAATTAACTGATAAAGATGCATTTAGTGTGATCGGGTTGGATGATGGTAAAGGTAAAATCAAAAAGCCATTTCTACAGCGTTCAAAGTTACATGATCCTTCAGAAATCATGAGAAAACGAAAAATAAGATGCTATTGTATTTCTAGGTAAGAAGTAAAATAAATGTTTTAATACAACATTGTTTTATAGGCATTCACAAGTGTTCACAAACCCATATATTTGTGAAGCCATACTAACTCCAGTGATTGTTCATGCAAATGCTAATTGAATGCTTTGTACAAAAACATTTGTTTATACTGAAACTGAACAATTGTCAGGGGAGGGTCAGAGATTTTTCCTGTTCTCCAGAGCATTGCTGAAGAGAAAATGAAGAAAAAGAGGAAGAGCAGACGTGAGAGCGGAGGCTGACTGCTCATTAATGTGAAAGTTTTTTTACAACATTGGTTGAGGACTCTCATTTCAATGGTGACACAAACAGGCTAACACATGCACACTCACCAGTGACCAAGAGACAGACAAACATATAAAAGAGGAAACGGCAAATGACAAGGGAAAAAAAAGTGACATCCATATTTATGAGCCACAGCAAGGTGAAAACAAAACAAATCTCATTAACCTCACAACTTCCTTGCAAGCTTTCACATCGCCACTCCTGTCCACCGATCACACTGGCTTATTCTTGAACTGTCATCTTTGTTGCATGAAGTGTGGGGATAACTGCTGCCCCTTTAATTGTCATTGTTTTGCGGATGCATTCGGAGTGTTCTTGTCACATTAAAATGAGCTAGAATATGACACGTGGGCTTACTGGTGGTTAATGAGGGGACGTTTGCTTTTTCCTACCTTCAAACAGAGAACAAGACTAAAAATACTGCATAGGAAATCCCGAATGCAAAAGAAAATACATAAATATTCCATTTCTGACACCGAAAGTGTCATATTAGACAAGGCATGGATTTGGGGGACAATTACACTGCTTTCATAAAGATAAAAAAATAAATAAATAAATAATTTTCTGTAAAACTTCCTTCAGATGTGTGTAAACAAAAATGGTTAATGCACTTTGAGGACATGGTATATCCATCTCCTTCCCCCTCTCCATGCCCCATCCACCCCCTCTCCATCTGCCAATCAGGTTAATTTGATCAAGCCTGGTTAATCATATCAAATTGAGAATCACAATTAAAGCTGTCAACCTGCCTCTCTCCTCTCACCAGTTCACTCCATTCACAGTGCAGTCTGACATGTGAAAATACCATTCTGTATGACATTGCAGTCATAAGAAAATATCTTTCAATCTACCTATCTATCTGTGGTTAAATCTAGGCTATTTTCTCATTTCAATCATTGACAGGTCTCAAAACTATTGACAGGCCTTTAAAATCCAGTTTCACCTTTTCTCGGTGATCCGATTAGCATGCTGTCTAACGCTAACCAATCAGACCTCATGCAGGTACCACCCAAAATCTCGTAACAACAATCAGAAAAATAGACAAATATATTTTTTAAAGTTTTTTTTTTTTCTCTCAACTCTTGCCCATCCCTAAATCCCATTCTTCATGGCAGATTTGTAATGTCTCAGGGTTCTAGCTGCAGGTCAAGAATCATTTTGTCTTGCACAGCTGATGTTTGCCCAACTTTATAGTAATCCTTTATTATAATAATGTTTTATATAAAGAAGGAGAAAACCTTAAAATGAACAAGAACTCAGCAAAGGGAGCCCATCCTGTCCTTGCAAAATTAAAATAAAGTTAAAATAAATGTACATATACCATACAGTATATCATCACATATTATCTACATATCTGAGAGAGAAAAAATCAAGTTCAGTGATCTCATAAGATGTTCCTGAGGCCATTTCAGTGCAGACTGTATCCCTTAGGCTTCAGGGATAAAGCTAATCATCGGCAGATCAGTCCGCCAACATTGATGTTGACTTAATAGGCTTGCGGTGTATTCAGACACTTCTCATGGAATCTATGGCTTGAATTTAAATTCACCCAGCTGAAAATCCATCTAAACCCACTTTAGAGTGATAGCCTGCATGCTTTTGGAACTATAGGTTCTGGCTGGTTTCTAGAAATTAGTAGAGCTCCCACGTACTCCTCCCCCCATTAGAAACCATTTGACGAACATTACAAATGGACTTCAGGGTAAAAAAATAAACTATGAAAATGTAAAACATGCATAGTTTACGGCCTGGTAGAAGGGCTGGTGACTTGCCTCCATCTAGAAACTCACAAGCTCATAAGCAGCTTGCTTCATTAAACCAATGTTTTCCAATCAACATGCATTTTTTCTCTCTCTTCTGCCGGTGGAAGGCTGCCTGGGTAAAAGTTTTGAGCTGAGGACATAAAAAAACAATTACAAATTACTTTCAGCTAATTACACTGAGCAATCGTTGGGCACTGCAGAAATTTAAGCCCAAATAAATAAAACCACCCTACCATTTATTTCTCCCCTGAGAGTTAATCAAATAAACAAAATCATTCAAGAGGCATATCTTCCACCATGTTCAGGGATGTTCAAAATGAAACTTAATTAAATTCAAAACTTTAATTTGGAAGTAATTACTGGAAAATTATGAATGGAGGGTAATTGCTCAAAGAGAAGTATGCAACTAATCGGAGAGGACAGTGCATGGTAAAATGAGAGTGACAATGATCGGCTCTGTCTTTTTGAAGATCAGACTGTACGTTTTTTTTTCATCATGTCATGAATACATAAACAGGAAATTGTAGGGACACACTTTTCAACCTAATCTGAAAAAGCAGACCTTGAAGCGCTCTCTCTCTCTCACACACACACACACAAACGTTCAAACCAGCTCTACATATCTCGGCCTACCTTGCATCAGCCTTACAACACCCTTCTGCTAAGTTTAATCAAGTGTTAAATCTAGTTTCCTGTTAGGATCGACTCATCGGGGTGAACATCAAAGTGTGATTCCCTCTCAGCCATGACTGCAGTCTGCTTCAACGGGGCAGAAAAGACACACAAATTCATGCACATACACAACATTATGGTTCCATGAGGTTCATTAAATCATTCCCTGTTGTATAGACTCTTATCTGATTTGTAGCCTCTGTGTCCTGTCTCTGTTCAACTAATGCAGCAGACAGACATCAGTAACAGGCCAGCAGCTTTTTAGCCCACAGAGACTCGCTGAGAACATGAGAGAACTGTGTAAAGGCAGTGTGGGAGAGCTTAAGGCTCTTTAAAGAGAAGCTATGAGACAGCCGATGTGTTAAGGGAAATGAAAATGACTTTAGTGGAATTTGTACTTTGGTATAATATTGTTGATATGAATACAGAGGAGAGCATTGTAACACATTTTGTGTTAGTTGGCGTAATATGTGTGTTCAAATCAATTTGGTTGGAGCAAAATGGTGATGTGCCTTTTCCATAAAAATGCGCAACAAATTGTTTTAATTCTATTCCTGCTAAATGTAAAATAAAGAATGTTCATCCGTTGCATGTGTTGTTTCTTTTTGTTTAGTTTATGTGCTGTAAACTGAATCTGACAATCTGTAACATCTGTTCTGGGTTTGAGTTATCTTGTTAGTTTTTGTGTGTCTGTATTCATGTTACCAGGGTTTGTGATTTGCCTTCATGTATCACACGTGTCTTGTTACCGCTTAGTCCAAGACTAGTGTTTCTCTATGAATATAAAGGCCTCATTAGGGCCCAAGCCCTGAAAGTGCGAAGGCCCCATTGTTTTACTTAAAGGGGTCATGAACTGTCTTTTTAAATTTTACTATATTGTTGTCTGAGGTCAACTTATGACGTTCGCTTGGTTTTTACATTTAAAAACAAAACTTAATAAGTAATAGGCTTCCTACCCTAGTTTTAATTCCCGGTCTTGAAATGAATACAAACCTTAACAGAATGGACAATGTTCAGACCAAACACAGTAAAATTTCATACTAATAAAGTATATGTACAACAAAATCTGCTCAGCTCAGAAAACTCAACGCGTTTAATTACACGTTAAGCAAATTGCCGAATACACTCAAATAAGATCAAATCAGACATCAATAAATGGACGCGCAAATTATAATCATTAATACAAAATAAATGTATTTTATACACAAACATGTCTCTATTTGTACAAATCGCTGCACATTCATTGAATTCTGAATTTTGCATAACTGAAAGCAATTTGTTTGTGGATATAGTAGCCTAATAAAAACATACATTTATCAAGTTCACGGATAATTGTGGGGCATTTATTAATCAATATGATACTAAAATCATAATAAAGTATACCACAAAAATCATATAAGTCCAGAACATGAATGCAAAGCATTTAATTTGACGTTAAGCATTTTCCTCCCATAGAAACTCATTATAAGAACTAATTTTATAAGAATTGTCGAAATAATGAGATATTTATGTCGAAATAACGAGATATTTATGTCGTTATAACAAGATATTTATGTTGTTAAAACGAGATATTATGCCGTTAAAACGAGATATTGTTGTTATAACGAGACATTTATGTCGTTAAAACGAGATGTCATTAAAATGAGAAAATATGTTGTTTTAATGACAGAAGATCTTGTTATTACGACATAATTGAGGGAAAAAAATAATATGTATGTGGCAGCAATGCATCACCATAATTAAGGGTTATTTCACTGTCAAATGCTTTAACAACAGTGTGATTAATATTTCCCCTTACCTCAAGTAAAGTGGAACATGTTGGAGTAGTTATGATTTCTTGGTTAATGTCAAGTTGTCATAATCAAGACATTTTTGTCTTAGTTAATGTCAAGTTGTCATATAACAAAGACATTTTAAACAATGTCAACTTTGCATTAAAAGTGTCATAATTTACCGAATGACACTTAATGACAACAGTCATAAACATTCATAAAGACTCCTTCATGTTCATGACAGGTGTTATGTCATGTTTATGACAGTGTCATGCCAGTCTTATGCACACCAAATAAAGTGTTGTTACCTGACATTTTATAGCATTTCTTTCATAGCAGAATATTTACACATCCATCTTAGATAGATTGAGAAAGTTATTTAGAATCTGTTTAATGCCATTTACCCTAGGCCAGAATGCTCTAAATATTATTTTTAGAAAATATATTGTTCTCTTAAAGGGGTCATCAGATTCACATTTTCCATAAGTTTTCCACAGGTCTTCATGTAAATTTTGCAACATACTTTGGTTAAAATTCCTCAATGGTTGTCTAAAACAACACCATTTTTAGCTCCTCAAAAACAGCTCTGTTCACAGCGACTCGTTTCGGTGCATGTCTCTTCAAATGATAATGAGCAATTTCTCACCCCACCTTTCTCTTCCATGGAGGGTCTCGGCACAAGACACACAAAGTGCTGCCTTTGCAACCTGCCTTGACGAACATTATCAAAATGGCTGAGGATGGAAATATGCTAATATGTTTTCATTATATGGTGGTTGTGTCCGCAGTACATCTACTCTTACCTCAAGATCAGTGGTGGTGCATTTATGGTAAACTGATGATGTTACATCTCACCTACGATCTCCCCTAATATTTATTTCAACATATTTATTATTATTATTATTATTATTATTATTATTATTGTTTAGTTGGTGTTATTTGATATTGGAGAATAGAAGTGCATGCTGGCAAAACAAGGTAGGCTATCTTTTAATCTTTGGTATATGGGAGCAATCAGAGCTATCTTCGTTCACTATTTTGTAGCCTGACAATTTGTTTAATAATATATAGTTAAGCTTTCTTAGAAGGCTAACTAAGATATATTTAATACAATGTTATTATTTTAGTCACATAACGCTACTGAGAATCTGTTGGCTCCTTTTAAGTTTCAAAAAATGTTCCCATCTGTGCATGTTTTTAGAGCTTACAGTGATTTAAGTAGTTAAATCACTTGGCTGAGGTGGTATTAGCCACTCAGAAAGATAAAAGTCTACCTGTATCTCATCTGTTATTTTTGTAATCATTCAAAAATCTCCTTAGCAGACTACTCACCTCTCATCCTAAACGGTTTCTCAAAGTTCAGGATGTACACATACAAGGCGTATCAGGAATTCTGAGCACTCTGCAAGAGAATGAAAGAAACGACCAGAGGAGAGTCTCTGCTCGATTGGAATGCATAATTGCTTTTTTCCATTAATCACATCCAAAATAAAAGTTTGTGTTTACATAAGATATGTGGGTGCACTGTGTATAATTATTTTACATATATATAAATACACACACATGCATGTATATTTAAGAAAAAATATTATTTATATATAAAATATTTATATTTATATAATATAAATTATATATAAAACTATATACAGTATATAAATATTTCTTAAATATATACATATATTGCATGTGTGTGTATTTATATATATACTGTAAATAATTATACACAGTGCACCAACATATATTATGTAAACACAAACTTTTATTTTGGATGTGATTAATCACAATTAATCGTTTGACAGCATATTCTTTCAGTAGACAATTTTAGGCTTAAAAATAGGCTACATTATGCAATATAATGTGGTGTTGCATTCTGAAATGCTTCTGAACTAAAGTAAGCATGCATTTGTGGTGTTGCTATTAGCATAAACTTTTTTTCTGTGGTATGATTAATCAACTATGTCAACTAATGTCATGGGCTGTGTTCGAAATCGGATACCGAGCAGTTATCTCTTTTGTCCGTTGGCTTAACGTCTGAGACATAAAGTAACGCACACAAAATTGGAAACACTTCAGGAGTTTTAAAGTCCTCATCTGATTGGTTAAATTCTACAGGAAAGAATACAACAAGACCCATGTGCTGCGTTCTTTAACTGCCTGGAAACAAACTCCCTCATGGAAAAAGAAAGCTGCCATGTTTAAAACTGTGACAATGGGTGCATATCAGCATTTTCAAAAGTATGTAAAGTTCACATAGACTCGTTAAAACAGGTCCAAGATTTTTACATGCCGGTCAGTTATTGTAGGGAGATTGACTTTACATTTTCACAGCTCTAAACATGACTCTGAACAGAACAAACTGTTGGTTGCTTTATGTCAATAAGACGACCTCTTGGGTAGTCCTTGGCCGAGACTAGTATAAATGTAATCTGGATGTACTGTACTACATTCATCATTCTGTCATTGTCATGTTGCTTACCAATGTCACTTCCTTCGCTTCACTTCAAAAATCCTCTTCCATAACCTCATGGATAGTAAAGTGTACTATCACACACAAAAAGTGTACACCCACTTTTTTTTATATAAATGTGTTACTCATTTTACATACTATTCTCCACCTACTATACACTTATGCCTGGTTCAGATTACACGATTTTTTGTGTCTGTTACGATAGTCACTGTGTCAGATTACGCGAGATTATGTGTCAGATTATCTTGTCGTGTCATGAACAAGACATATGTCAGACTACACGTTACTTCCTGACCAGTCATTGCATGCCGTGTTTAACGGCGCGCGTGATGTCATCGAGAAGGCAAAACTCGTAGCGAGTGACTTCCTGGATTGCTCGGCATTGTGTGAACTGGTTGAATTGCGTGCATCTCACGGCCATTGCGTGAGACTTGAGAACCCTGCTCGAAGAGGACAGTATGGGCTGTCAATCCTCCAAAGAGAACTTGAGGTAAAATATTGTTTTCTTATATATTTTTACTTCTAGTTTTAATGTTAGCACCATCGTCTCTCTTTGGTTTTGTCGTTTTTGAAAGTTGTATCCGGAAAAGCTTGTGCTCCTATTGGTCAAACTCATACATGTGACGGAACCGTCGTGGACGACCGTTAAAAAAATTAAACATGCTAGTCTTTTTGTCGTGATGTCGTGAAGCATCGCAGATGCGACGTAGGTTGTCGCCCACTATGACACACTATCGGTGATACGATCGAATCTTGCGTCCCGACGGCCGTTGTCGTTTACAAATCCCCACGACACCCTACGTCAAACGGATTGTGCCAAAATCGGGCTAAAATCGTGTAATTTGAACCAGGCATTAAAAATAAATTTTTTTTATTGGGATCGATGGTTCCATGAAGAACCTTTAACATCCATGGGATCTTTCTATTAATCAGAGTGTTCTTTATAGTGGGAAAAGTTTCTTTGGATAGTTAAACTGGTTCCTTTAAGAACTGTTCACTAAAAGGATCTTTTGGGAACACGGAAATTGTTCTTCTGTGGCATTACGGTGAAAAACACCTTTTGAACTGAATTATGAAGCCAATAAATTTGAAACTTGGATAAACTATGAGGGAAAAAGTAACAAAAAATATTAGATAAGGAGAGAAGTGTTGCTGAAGGGCATCGGTGAGTCTGTTTGAGCGAGATTGAGACTGGGCCGCGATAACAATACTCTCCTCTGAGGTCACTGGAGCAGTGTGAAAATCAACAAGAGCTGGAGCGCAGTTGACCCATCCTGACCGGAGCATTCACTCTCAGACTGCTTATCTCTCTCTCTCAGGCCTCTATCTGCTTGGCATAGCGCTAACTATAGAGCTTAGCCATTGGAACACACATACAAGCACTTGCTTCTGTCATTTAGTATCTCTCATATAGCTCTACCTCAGAGATTCTGGGAGTCACTTCAAATAAGTTATAAAGCTCTTCAGCATCCCTTTCTCTCCTGCATGGGACTGAGAATGATGTTGGAGATTTTAAAAACAAACACTTGACACACTTACGGAAACATGACTCGCATGGAGATTAGTGTGGTAGCAGCTTGGAAATGATGGAGGAGAAGCAGGAGATCGGAAAATACCCATCATCATTAGCATGATTGTCAAGATTGTGATCATCATCATTGTCTGTTTTGTAATTGACTCACAACGTCTCCTCCTCCTGCTTGCTGTTTCCTGCTCAGCTGCGCATTAAATGCTGCTGACATAAAAGATCACATCTTTGCTTAATCGATTAGGCTTTAATTCTTTAATACTAGAGCTTGAGTGGCATCAACATATGGGCCTTTTCAAAGAAACTGAAGCCAGTATACATGGCCAATGCAGCATTTCTGTTTCAAATGTACATCATGGTTGGACATTTTTGACCCTTTGGAGTCCGCACCAAGAAAAAAAGTGATGGGAATTTTCTTATGTCGCTAGTAACCACAACCACTCAATGTATTTTTTTTCAACACATCCCATAATTTGTACAATATCGGCCTCGACCAAATGGTTGAGATGTCACTTAATGGTAATAAATGGAATTCATACACATACTTTGCCATTTTCATTGCCCATCATAATTTATGATCAAAACCTTTTCTAGTCTTGACAAAACAAATTGTCAGAAATGTCTGAGTCTCAAGGTTCCATATTTTGTAACAGAAGTGAAATTTGGACAGAAATGTATTAATTTGTTAGAGCAGAATGCATACAATTAAATTCAATGGAATGTATGTCATTTTTGATATTGCGCTTAAACAAAATCTCATGAGAACCTCAATTTTTGTGATATCAACTTCAAATTTGCAACACAACTTGGTTAGACATATGGCTTTGATTTTATAGGAAAAAAATATTTTGTAAAATATATATTTTATATAAAAAAAAATATTTAGTACAGTATACTTGATTTAATGTAGATTTAAAACTTCCATAACTTTTTAATGCTTTTATTTTTTAAAGTGCTTTTACTTCAGCAATAATCTGCTGAGTGAAATCTCTGAAGTTGCTCACCCTGTGTGTACAATAGCTATCAATAGTGAACATTTTAAAAATGTATGTGTAAAACTTTTTGCACAAATGCCTATGATTATGTTGAGATCACATTGCAATGATCTATGAACAAAACACCTGTGACCCTCAACAGACCACTGATATAATCAACAGACCACTGATCACAAATATAAGAAAGAAATAGCACAGTTTGAGGATGACATGGGGAAGGAAAATACAATACGAGAGGCATAGGAATGTGGGTGTTGTTGCAATCAAGTGCATTAGGCTGCCATAGGCTCATACAAGAGTATGAAACGGTTTGGTCAGGTGGATGGTTGACAGATGCTCCAGCATGTGATGTCTTATCATCGGATTTTTAAGGCAGGAAGATTACCCCCATTCATGGGTTTGTAAAGAGGGTTTCAGAAAATCTGGGAAGGATTTAAAAGATCTAGATTAGAAAGTCTGGAAACGTTTGAAATGATTTTGAAAATGGAGATACTCCAACTCCTACAAATAGCCAAATACCATGAGGAATGGTTACTAAATCTCTTCTTTCAATGCATTTTCCAACACTTTTAAAGTCGCTTGGGGGTGAGAACGGGAAGTTTGACATTTTAAGCTAAAAACCCCTGCTGAAAACACTCATTAGAGACTATCTTGGGTTAATTTATGGAGGACTGTGCTTCATTTAGCTCCATTTGCAGTTTATTAAGGTGAACGTTCTGAATTCAGATCTATATGGCAAGATCATGTTTCTAAAAGAAGGTGCGTGTCTGCGGTTGGCATCAGGATATCTAATCTAAATATCGGGAACTCTCTATTTGACAAGAAGGTGCAAAGGAACCATCACACGCATGCTTTACAACTTCAGTTGACAAGAACTATTGAAAAGTGTGTGAAGAGGGGGGCAGAATAGAATAGATTTTTTCCACAAAAATATTAAGCAGCACAGGTGATTTCAACATTGATAATAAAATAAATATTTCTTAAGCGCCAAATCAGCATATTTGAATGATTTCTGAAGGATCATGTGACACTGAAGACTGAAGTGATGGCTGCTGAAAATTCATCTTTGCCAACACAGGAATAAATTAGATTTTAAAATCTATTAAAATAGTTTAAACTGTAATAATATTTCACAATAGTATTCTTGTTGATCATAGTTAATCCAAATAAAAATAAAAAATTACTCACCCTCACATTCTTCCAAACCAGCCTGACTTTCTTTCATCTGTGGAAGATTTTGAAAAATGTGAAAAAAGTATCTAAGACCAATCAATTCACTTCATCTTCACGTATCACTGACCTTGCAATGAATCCAAATCCAATGAATCCAAATCCACTTTTTCTGCCATGTAGTGGCTGATATTTGAATCTGTCTTTGTTGAAACCTGGTGACATGTTGCAACAGGAATCTTGACTGGACATACTTTAAAGGCCTCTCTGTTGAGGCAATGTCCTTCTCCTTGGGTTGCAGAATGTATTTTGTCATCAGATGTCCGTATTATTCAATTCAACACTTCATTTTTCAATGCTTATTTTGTGATAATATGCCAGGCGGATGTGACCTTGGATGACAGGGATGCAGCTCATCCGTAATGCATCTAGCATCCCATTACCAGTATAAACTTTTTCAATGTTACTTTCAGCAGGGATATCTGCAAAATGACTGAATCGAAATCGTACATTTTTTAACTTGTGATGCCATTTAACTGTCAAGCTCAAAGTGACAGTTAAATTCCCTCGCTTCGGTGCAAATCAGAGTGCAGAGAGCCATATTAAGCAGCAAAGGAGCATGAAAAGTCAATTCGATGGCATATTAAACACGAGGGTGCATGTAGCCTCAGAAGCAGCTTCTGTTCTGCAAGAATTATAGTCACAAACTCAGTTCAACAAAGCAACAGATGTTATAAAGAAATAAATGCATAAAGCCAGACGGGAGTAGTTAAGGGGTACATTTGTCATTAAGCTACACAGGAGCCTTTTTGTAATGTTGTCATCTTGAATTTGAGTCATATTAAACATTTTTTTTCCCCAGCAAACAAAATGACACAGAGGAGCCTTAGGAATGATTGTGTGAGTAATAAAAGCTGTCCTGATGAAACCGAATACAATAGCAACAAAATAAATATGAAATAAAAACTAATGATCTCTGTAATTTTCGGTATATATGATCATGCTGTATAATGACTTTGTATGATCAATTTTTTTGTGCAATCCAATTTAGTAATGAGATTTTGAAGGCTAAAATGTATTTCATTTTTAAAAATACCACAAAGCACGCTGTGTGTGTGTTTTAAGATTGTTGGGTGTGATATGTACCCTTTATTTCTGCTAACTCTGCCTCACTTTCTACATGTATACATTGAAATTCATTCAACAAACACTTTTATCCAAAGTGACTTACAAATGAGAAACATCACAGGCAATTTGTCCTAGAGCCAAAAAAATATTCCTAGTGCACAATGCCAAGTTTCCCATAAACTAGATGAGTAAACACACTACAACATACGTGAAATGCACAAAAGAGAAGAAAGAGAACCATTTTTATATTGTATAAATAAATAGGAGTCGTAGTAAGTGCTTTTGTTTATGGTTGTAGATTTAAGTGCTTTTAAAGACATGATCATTTAGCTTTATTATAAGTACAAAGTTTATTTTTCCTTTGAATACAGTAACTTTTCCCTTTCCTGTTCTATGTGACTGATCATGTCCTTTACATTTTGTCCTCGTAACTGCCAGTCTGTGATGTGTTACTGCTTCCTTTCTGTCCTATATATTTGTATTCCGTCCATTTGTGTACTCTATTCTCTGTGTATTTTATCGTCAGCTAGGCAGACTGACTAAGAAATTATTTTGCATGATGGATCCTAAGAGGAATGATGAAAACTCAGGAGAGAGATACAAAAGAGACAGAGAAAAAGGAAAAAAATGAGAAACGAGATGCAAGTCTCCTTCAGAATTTACTTCTGACCAATACACTTATACTGAAACATGCATAAACACACAGGAAGTAATTTAATGCGTAGTGTCTATTGATAAACTACCACTACAGCCGACTTCACGTTGGTAAATTTATTTCTATTAATTATGAAGAATTTATAATGAGTTCCAATAATTCAAACACGTAATGTCCCTCGGCATGCTATGCTTTTATAAAACAAAAAGAGAAAACGATTCAATGGTAGGTCATGGAGCAAACATCATTTGAACTAGCGAGTGGCTTATGAAGTGTTTGTGAATCAGCTTAAGTGTCAGGAGCCGTTATGACGTGCTTGAGTTTGGCACTGATATAATGGACCCAAAACCGAAGACTCTTCATTCTGCTGAAGAACTGCACCAGCTGCTTCAGGAAAAAAAGCAGAACTGAATGTTTTATAAAGTCATTCTCACTTTCATATAATCTTGTGGCACAGAAAACAAAACACATGCTTGAGATGCATTAAGATGCAGCCAGGGTTATTAAAGTAACATAACTAAAACTGACAAGTTTCCCATGTGTTGTAATCATTATGATCACAACATATTGTCATAATTGTTTGACATCCTCATTGTTTCTGTTTAAGTGAATAAATGATGTTGGCTAACTGCATGATTTGTATTATCATAGAGCTGTAACAGATTACTCTTAATTGTAATGTAGAAACATGCGTTTTTGTGCATTACATTACATTTCCGGGCAAAGCCTCATTGAAATGATTTGTATTGTGAAAACCGCTATACAAATAAATGTGAACTGAAAAAATATATATGTAGTAAAGAATATATAGTGAGAATCAAACAAGCATGCAAAACAAAAGAGTAACTATACACAAGTTTCTAATTATCAGAAGAACGTCCCAGCCAGACATACAGTACATCAAAAGTGTATTCACCAACTGAACTATAGATACTGAAGTGGAATTCTTCAGCTGAGCTGAACCTCATACTGTTTCCGGAAACAGTCTCCAACAGGAAAGAACTCCCAGCAGCGTTCCTGGAACATCTTCCACACATATGATTCCTGGTTGTGTTAAAGAGTGTAGCAGTCAGAGTACTTTAAAACATTAAAATGTTTTCTATTATTAGTGGTATTTTGATCAAATTAATGCAGCCTTAATGAGAATGAGAGACTTCTTTCAAAAACTATTTGGAAAATCTCACTGACCCCAAACTCCCTTTTCAGTGGTTTCACATAATATTTTATTATTAAGTACACATCTTTCACTCTGAAATTATCCATCTATATTTTTTATTTATCCACATGTATTTATATTTTATTACATGCTGTACCTGTCCAGTATGTTCTGTAACATCCTTATTTATGAGGTACATCAGAAAGAACCTAAAGGGCGAACAAAACGCAAAACAAATGTTATCCACTTTCAGCGAATAAAAATAGAAACAAGACTCCTATTTTAACAGATTAAACTTTGTGGGTATTGTTTATTTAACTTAAGGTCATGATTATTATGATTTTATTAACATTAACAATATTATCAAGGTTTTTCTGGATACAATGAATTGGAAATAAAATGGTATTCTTTAAAAAAAAAAAAAAAAACTTGATGTACAGTACCATGCAAATACAAAGGTATATGAATATGTTAATCATTCATTATTTTCATGTTTCATTCCCATTGTTGTACCACTACAGTACTTTTGTCACGTGACATGCTCTCTTGTCCTGAACAGTATACTGATCACACAACAGTCTTTAAAATTGTGACTGAAAAACATGATGGAAATTAGGCAAAAGTGACCTCTGACCTTATTCTCAGTTCTTTAGTACTCACAGATAGTTGGCCAGGTTGTGTTCTTGCAGCGTGTGTGACTCAAAGCCATGGGGCATCGTGTCAAAGTACTCGCTCCCAATGCCACAGATAAAACACTTAGTCTGCAGTAAAAAACAGACTTAATGGCATGCCACATTCACTGTTTAATTATAGATGATCAATAAGCATTTAACTAACGTCTAGTCCAAAGTCCATCTGGCAGAGATTAATGACATATTTACTAACAGAGAACTAAAATATTAACTCACAACAAGTGCAATGTAGCTCTGATTTATAATTAAGGAAATGTTTGGGTTTTGATCAATTAATTCAGTGTGTTAATTAGAACACAAGACGAGAGGCAACATCAGTTTGATACAAGATGTGATAAAAAGTGTGGTGATAAATGTCAAATCTGAAGTTGAATGAAAACTCACCTCCATGTCCTCTTTAACCTGCTCCTGCTGGTCTCTCAACTCGCCAAATGCATCAATGATAAGACCTTTCAAACGATATGACAACAGAGCAATTCACCAGTCACAAACACAATTAAGTTGCCAAATGCCAAACATTTGAATGAGTATTATTTGACCCCACACATCAGACACACTTCTAGCATCACACAGTCCTCAGATCTCTTCTCATAAATCCCTCTCAGCATGTGAGAGGGTGATCTTTTAATGAAGCTCTCCAGCTCTGCATGACTCAAGTTAGAGGACAAACTAAATGATAAAAAAAAAACTGAACACTTCGGCTCATTGTCCTTTTTGAAATTTGGTGCACATTTAAGTTTTTTGCCCTTTCGCTACAATGACTCTCACGATCTCTCTATCACTCACCCTGAATGATGGCAAGGAGGATGACGATGACGAAGAAGAAGAAGGTGATGTCGAAGATTACACGATAGAATTCAAACTCGTCACCAGCCGGGTCTTCGATTTCATCTCCAATCCCTCCTCCGGCTCGCACGCCAACGTACATGTGGAACATGTAACACTAAGCACACAGAGATTTATTCATTTTGTGTTTACTTTATTCATGCACTAAAACAGTAATACATGTGTTTTATATAACTATTTCCCACCACCTTTCTGATTTTAACAAGATCTTTTAACCTTTAAAGGTTAATGTATAGGTTATGTATAACCTATATGTATTATGTCAATGGATTCTGCTATGATTGGCTAACATTTTCACATGTGAAATGAGTAACAACACCTCTGCTAGGCTGCTGAATACTGAATAGGAACTCTTTTTTTTTCATCAAGGATGCATTCAATTGTGATTTTAAATTAAGTGACCAAAAATATACACCCCGTGGCATGTTCAGACACAGTGTCTCGTTCCCCTTCTCAGGGAACCAGGGTTACATTTGTAACCAGAGATGTTTTTTTTATGTTTTTTTTGTCAAATAAATGCAGTCTTGGTGAGTATAAGAGACTTAAATATTTCTTACCAACCCCAAACTTTCGTGATTTTGACATCAAACCCATGACTATTTCTAAACCTAAGAGATAAATAGACAGAGATAAATGATATAAATGCTCACTCACTGTGAGCATATCATCACATTTCATGTCCACTGGTTCACCGTCCTCGCTCTTGTTGTAAAACTTGCGGAAGAAGTTAAAGGCAACCACGGTGTAGAGATACACGACCACGGCCAACAGTCCCACTGTCAAAACCAGCTAAAAAAAAAACAGACAACAGCCTTTCATCTCATCTTTGCAGATATACAGTGACCCAAAGAAGTGGACGATGTCGCACTTAAAAATACATGAATCTTACTGCATTAGATGACAACAAGAAAATAAGAAACCACTTGATTTTAAAGAAAGATGGCACAGAGGTCTGTTATATTCAACAAGGAATCCTGAAAAATAATCAATGTTTCCACAAAAATATAAAGCAGCAGAACTGTTTTAAACATTGATGAAAATAAAAAAATGAACATCAAATCAGCTTTTTAGAATGATTTCTGTAGGATCATGTGACACTGAAAGCTGAAAATTCAGCTTTGGCATAGTGTAACAGGAATAAATCACATTTTAAAATATATTAAAATAGGTAACAGTTGTTTAAAATAGGTAACCAGTATATAAACATACAAAATAAATGCATATACATATATTAACACAAAATTCATATTTTTTTAATTATGACTTGAGGGTCTAAACACATTTCGGGGCCACTTTTCATTCACTCTACTCCCTCTCTCTCTCTCTCTCTCTCTCTCTCTCTCTCTCTCTCTCACACACACACACGCACACAAAAAATGCGTAGTACCTGTTTGCCATTATGTGTAACAGATGATAGTATGGTGCGCAGTGTTTTGAAGCCCATGGCGATGTCTAGCAGGTGCGCAGCGAAGAAAAAATTGTTATAATGACCCAGAACTGACACAAACATATACCAGGCCAGGTAAAGGAAGGACTGAAAGAAAGCAAAACACCATTTCATGTTAGATTTCACTCACTGATTGCCAATTCCTTCTGTTATAAAACTTTGAGTGTTCAAAGAGTCAGGAATCTTACATTGTCAGTGAAAACCACTCCCAGCTTCCAAATCTGGTATTTCAAATCAACAGTGTTTAATCTGAAACTGTGAAAACATGAGAATGATTTGATTTATTTTAAGCCTACCGCATTGAACACTGCTGCCATCAACTGGCACAAAGTGAAATCATTTTTTCACTGTCAGTCTGAAGGCTATGAAGACTGAACTATTTCCCTGAACAGAAACTGGTTTGGTTGGAGAGTTATTATAATAAATGAAAGCAGAGTGATGTAACTCACAGGGCAGTGATGGCACGCTTTTGTATGGGTCTCTTCCTCTCATGAGCCTCTGAGCTGAAGTCCAGAGCAGCTTTATCCAAACCTAGAAGCTCACTGACGCGTGCTGATCCATATAGCTCTCCATATTTCGCCATCACCTGCGGCACAGAAAGCAATAACAGAATGAATCAAAAACAGAAAAGTTTTGAACCTGCAGCTCAAATAACACAGCTTACTGTACCACATCAAGGGATTTGATCATTATTACTTGGTGCTGAACCCAAGTATTATATTTGGCACGGAATTCATCCAACACAGTTCGTTCTGCAGACACGAATGATATCTCAAACTACGAGTCTTTATGTGGAGAGGTCTGCTGTTGCTTTTCTAAGCCACTGACCTTACGATTTCCACATGGCAGATGATAAAAAAAGAAAGCATCCCATAGAATGACACTGAAAGGTGGGACTTAAGTCTAAATGTCATAGAGAAGGTTAAATAATCACCTAGAAACCACTCGGAACACCCTAGCAACTGCATAGCAATGGCCCCACAACACCAGTACCATCACGACAGTGTCTGTTTCTTTCAGAAACTGTAGAAATCTCTTAAAATACCACAGGTACAAATGAAGAGTTCAGATGCAAAAGCCTCTAAGTGCCATTTGAAATTTTCTTCTAAAATGATGATTTTTATCAAGCTTGTATATTTAAGTTCAGTAATTTCACTTAAATGGAAATGAAGATTACCTATTAAGTGTCATTAAAGTGAAATTACTGAACTTAAATATACAAGCTTGATAAAAATGGTCATTTTAGAAGAAAATTTCAAATGGCATTTAGAGGCTTTTGCATCTGAACTCTTCAAATGTTTTCAAAGAAAGAGTAAAAATCTAGTTGTTATTAAAATTAGTGTCACAGATGTTAGTCACAGATGAGTCACACACATTAGAGCTTCAAGATCATTTCATACTATGATGTTTTTAAACAGTTTTGAAAGTACATTTTAGAATTGACATGTCAGTTTTTTCCAGAAAAATTACAAATCTGTCAATCAGAAAAAAAGAAAGAAAAACGTAACATTTAAGTAGCTTTTTTTCTAAAAAAGATACTTAAATGTGCCTCAGGAAAAAAAAAAACATTGCTCGTTTGTATCTTGAGAAAAAACACAGACATTATTTTAAGATATGTCAGTGTAAATTGCTTTCAGTTAAAACAGCTCAAACATACATTTTAATCTGGGACTAGGCTTAAACCTGGTCTGTGAAACCAGTGGTATGTCACAAGGTTAGAGCTGTGAGATACTGTCAATGATTTTCATAAATGTTTTTAAAAATACCTTTTAGAAAACATATTTCATTTGTTCATCTTACCTTCCTTTTAACAAATTTATCCCAATAATTGCTTGGGTATGATCTGAAAAACAGCAAAGAAAACCGAAAAGGTTACTGAACATTTGTAGTGATAATTAGTCAATCAATGTTACATTTACAAATTCATATAGAAGGTGAGCCATTGTTTCATTGCTTATAATGTGAGCCTTTGAGGCAGTTATGCAACTCTTACGGTGTATTGATGACCATTCTGTCCCACTGGCCTTTAATGTCATCTTCAGAAGGTTGCTCAGTGATGTAGAGTCCGTCAAACTCCAGTTTACGAGCCAGCTCCTTCTCTCGCTTAAAAATTACTAAAGGAACCTGTCAGGGGTCAAATGATGAAAAAAGTAGTTTTATTCACCTGATACCAAATACAAAAATCTGTGATTTTTAAACATTGAAATGAATAAACACGTTTTTGAAAATGAAATAATAAAAACAAAGGAAGAATTATAATCAGAAATGAATATGAAATAATTCTGATTCAGATTTCTAGGTCACAAATCTTTGTTCAGAAGGTCAGATGTTCTTGCTTCCATTGAAGCACAATAATATGCTCATTAGATCATATTAAATTCTGCTGGAGAACATGATGATCAGGTTCATGCAGCTCAAGTGCAAAATAAGGTGAAAAATAAAAGTATTTTTAATGCTGGTTTCAGCATTGTGGACACCACTATACATTTGAGAGCTTTAACAAAATCCAGAAGAGAGACATGTATTTACTATATCAAAGACATAAGTTTAGTTTTACCATAATAAATATAGTGGGGTACTTGCACAGACCTTCAGACAGTAGTAGCCGATGATACAGCAGACTGAGATGAGTGTGTGCAAGACAGCCAGGACGTGAAGAATCATTTTCATGTAACCACTGTTCTCTTCTAATTCTAAATACAATTTCTGTGTCTCCTTGGGTCTCTCGTCACAAAGAACGATCTCCATATTTTCATCATCACCAATGGTCGATGAAACCTAAATAAAAAATGTATTTATATTATTGTTTTTGGTCAAATTTAGATGTCAAAAACATGTCTAGAAATAAGCTGGTTTGAACTGTTCTAGCTGGTCTCCAAACCAGGGTAGGCTGTTATTAAGTTATTTGAGCTGGTTTCCCAGTACAAGTGGCCTAAAAACATAAAAAAAGCCTGTCCAATAACATTAAAGCTGATTTTTTAGTAGGGAAATCAATACTCACCTTGTAGAACAGAAGAATAAAATTGATGGCAAATGTGAGGAACAGAGCCAACAATCTCATGTTATAGAAATTTCTTGCAAAAAAGTTCTGCGGAGAAAAGACATTACAGGTCATCAGATCAAATATGGGTGTTCAGATCCATATGGCTAAATACAGTATGCTTGTATTGTGCAGCTGGAAAACAACAGAGACAAAGATACATACCAGCAGTTTGGTCTTCTGAGAGCAGATCATAATCCAAACAGCTGATACCTGGATTTCACTTTTGTCTGGTTTTGAAGAGCTGAGCTTCCTAACTCTTCTTTTAGACTTCTTTTCACCTTTATTTGTATCCTCATCACTGCAAAATTAAATGCAATATCTCAGGCTTGTTTCACTTTGCACTCACAAGCGGTAGCACCCGCTGCTCGTTGAGAAGAGTAAAAGCGATATGTGCTTTCACGTCAGAGAGTTTCCAAAAGTCTAATAACACCAGAAAAAGTCGTTAGATTTGTCGCTAGTCGCTTTTTTGAAAATTTGTAGCTAGAGGGGTCTGAATACTCGCTAAATATAGCAACAAAGTCACTGTTGGCAACACTGCCGAGACTCTTCTTTCTGTGTACAGATGTGACGTAATGACGCAAAGACATACTCGAATTTCCCGTGAAAATCCACCAGTACCACTGGAATTAAAAACATTATTACAATCTTACCGCTTTGAATCGAGCTAAGGCGAGCAGATAGTTTTGAACACTGGCTGGTTATGTATTTTCTCGAATATGTACTGTATTTTGGATCATTTTTAACCCAAAAAAGCTACGGACTGCAGCTTTAAAATAGAAATTCTTTAAAAAACTAAAAATAAAATCTTACTGACCCCAATAGTATTTAAAAAGTAGTGTACAGTATATAAAAGACATTTTCACTCAGCTATTGCAGTAAATTGTGCAAATTATATAGATTCTATAGGGCAGTGTTTCAAAGTGATTCAAAAATGCTCATGATGAGACTCGGGTCACGGTGCATGTTTTTGATCCAAAAAAATCTTCTCCAAATGTCATATTATTTTTAAGCAAATTTCAAAGCTGTTTTTAGAGTTTTATCTTTCCCCAATCTGAAGCACTTACAAAGCTTTCTCAGTCTCTGAACCCTCCTCCTCTAGTACCTCATGAAAATCCTCACAGATTTCAACCTGTTAACAAAGCAGACATAGAGTGAATGACCATAAATGGAAACAGGGCACAGCCTAAAGGGACTCAAATGATCACTGTTTGGACATACATGCTAAAAGTGGACACAGCATTTGCTTACTGAAAACATATCCAGACAAATGTCAAAATACTTGTAAAAAATGTTCAAAGTGGACACAAATGTCCATTTAGTGGACACACAAGACCTTAGTGGACAAAGAAAAGCAAAAAAACGTCCACTTTAGGGGCATTCTTTAACAAATTAATTAATGTATACTAATAATATAGAAGAAATACAATCAAATTCGACATGTTTAACAGTAAGTTGACACTGGTGTATACTCTAGACTATTGACCTGACATTTGGAGGTGTTCAGAAATTCATCCAGACTGGAATGTTGGTCTCCACTCGACAATGTGTAATTTCCTCCCTCCTTCTTCAGACACAGGCCGAAAATATCTGTGAGGAGCTGGGGGTCCCTGGACACTGCAGACAGATCTAGACTCATGCCTCTGAGATTACCACGAGACGAAAATGCACGTCTATGGCATACGTTATCCTCTCTGACCGCTCCTTCTCTGACCCCTATGGCCTCAACCATGGTAGGATCCCGAAGATCACCTAAAAGGTCGGCCAGGTTCATCTCTTTAGCCACATCAATAATCCATCCGCTCAAAAAGATGTGGTAAAGCAGAAAAAGGCAGAACCAAGCCAGACCTAAAAAGGCATGAGTGATAAACAGCAGAGTGTTTTGGAAGAAAGAGAAGATCGCTAAGATAATATTCCTAATGGTTATCCTCTTTATGTGTTTTCTGATGTTCCTTATGGATCTTGAGTCTTCTACAAGGTTTTCTTTCATCTCTGCGTTGTCTTTCTCCTCATTGTCATCCTTTGCTTTCAGTTCCTCTCCACTCTCTGAACCAGATATCTGCGCAGCAAGCTGCATTTCAAAGATGGTGTCTTCACAAAAGTTGACAAACAACTCCATCTTTTCCTTTTCTCCTCCCTTGTTCACAACATCGAAGATGAACTGCCGTTTGCTCTCCTTAACCTGAATCATTGAGAAGGTGCAATTAAAAAGATTTGTATAAGAAACACATACAAAAGCACATTAGCAAATGATTGTTTAATACTGTACCTGCGGTTTCTCCCACTGAGTGCGGCTGGACTCACTAATCTCAAAGTAGACTCTTTCGATACGCTTCCCACTGCCCAGGATTTCGATCCTTCCCAGGTGAGGATAGAAATACTTAAGAACACTGTCTGCCAACTCCAGAAAATTCTGCAAGCGGGCATCATTGGGCATGTGCTCGGACAGATTGGTCAGAAGAACCGCCATATTAAAGCCGATCTCTTTGGCTGGTTCGTGAAAACGTGTCACAAAGTCCGGGTAATCCAGCAAATCGCTTTTCGCCGTTTCTGCACAGGATAACAGAAATTCGGTCTCTGATTTAGAGTAGCGCTTGAACCCTTCCATGGCTCTGTGGAAGTCCTTCTTGGAAATGAGTCCTCTGCCATCTGGGTCGTATTCTCGAAAGGCTTCAGATGATGTAAGATCTTTGAGTTTGAGGAACATATCAAAGAATTTGAGGATCATCTCCACATTGCTGGACGATTCTACCAACATGTCTACCATCTGTTTGCCAATGGTCCCATTCACCACGTTTCCTAAACACAAAGGAAAAAGTTGGTTTCCAAATCATGTGGTTCATATGGAAGGTGATACTGTTTCACAGTTTATATAAACAAACGCAAGTGCTGCTCTGTAAAGATTTCAAACCAGACTCATTGGAAAAATTTGCTTGCACCAACATTTCTGCAAAATTTTATTATGTTGCTTTTTGCAGGTTTCGCAACACAAATGTCGCAAATGTCCCTTGAGTGGTGGTAAAAAGGCATTTTGTTTTATCCGTTTTTATGTTGTTTTTTTGTTCATAAAACCAATGTAAATCTAAGACACTGCATATTGTCACCTTAACTAAATATACATTGATTCATAATAATACTGCAAAAGTTGATAAGTCAAGAGAAGTGAGCGATTTTCTCTCTATCTTTTGTTGTTTTATACTGTATTAGGCTGCTGTCACTTTAAAATACCAAATGCATGTATCCTATTTCTCGGAATCCGATTTCTTTCCCAACTGTTTACATTCACTTAAGACATAACCAACTGTGTTTACATGAATAATCGCCAAGAAAGTTTTACAAAAAGGTAGGTAGAGGCATGATTTTTATATGAGCCAATTATTTAATGGCAAATCCAACATAACAAAAAAGGCCAAACAATCCAACCAAATGTGAAAACTAGCTTAGTATACTGAAATGTTTTGGATGCCAAATTTATGACAAGCAGAAGAGGAAGTGCATGGAAAAGCATTGAGAAGACCTTCAACATTTCTCCTACCTTCAAGCATGGAAAGCAGCATTACCACCATGTCTTTTTGTAAGTCCATCAAAGCCTTCAGAAGCTCTATTTGGCTGGAATCCTGCAGAAATAAAACGATTTTTTTTTTATTCCCTTGAGTTTTGTAAATTTGTACTTTGCAATAAAAAAAAAATGTGCTCATAAGTAATTTGTCTATGGTCTAACCTGAGAAAGCTTCATCTGCATATGGGCGAACACATGGAGGAAGCCGACAACAGCATCCCACAAACGACTGTGGGCCAAACTCTGCTGATTACCTGTACACGGACCCTAAAATAGATAAGTAAAAGATGAATTAAATGAGTTGCTTCACAATACTGAAACATCTGAGGGTGGTGGGGTGAATGAAGGAAGACACAGCATTTATTTGAAATTGAATCTCTGCATTTTGACAAAGCAGATTTACAGTTTTTCATACAAGCACCATCTCTTCATTTACCTGAATGTATTCAGTGAGTGTGTTGAACACCTGCTTCGCCACGCTGATGGCTTTGGAGAAGTTGTGTTGACCGCGCTCATCAATCACATCCTTCCCTGAATAATACCAGTAGAAATCACTGATGGACTCCTGCAGATATGAGGACATCAATCATTCTCAGTATCAGGCAAATGAAATGGAGGTGGCTTGAAAGCATTATCAATCTGTCTCACTGTTTTGGGCCCTTCTTTATTCCGTAACAGCAAACAAGCATTTTTCAATCTTTCTCCATGTACTGTATATTAAGACATGTGAAATGAAAAATGTAAGAAACTAGTGTTTGGGGTTGAGTCATGGGCTTGCCTGGACCCTAAGCAGATAATCCACAGTGGAGATGATGATGTTGACCGTTGTATTGTTTCCAGTTTGAGTCCTCAGGTAATTCTGGAAATCTGTAGGGGAAATTTCAATCATATACCTCTAGTTCAAAAGCAGAACAGAACATTGATGCTGTATAAGATTTATGAGTGCAAATTAGAAATATTTCTTAGTATTATCAATTAGTATTACAAGAAAATGTTTAAATAGAAACCTTTTTGTAACATTATAAATATCTTTACTTTTCCTTCAGCTGAGAACTTTTCAACAGTAACGTAATTCTTACACTGCCATTGTTCGATGCAAATTGTGATATGCTGGACCATTGTTTATACTCTTCAGGGAAATTAATCTGCAAAATGGCTTTTTCACTTTCTGACTTTTTGGCAACCAAAGGTACAAAAAAAAATGAAAAAAAGTTTGTTCTAACCAGTATTATGGCCTTCACAAAGAAGCTGCAGGAATCTGAAAAGATCACAGGTCAGCTGCTCATCTGCCATTACTCTATCGCCTGAGAAAGAAAGAGTAAAGGTGAAAGCAAAATGCAATACACGCAAATCAATGTCAATAAAAACTAAGTTCTGCCTTTTCTGACAGATACATTCCTAAAATAAGCTCTTTGTTGTGGATGTCAGTGATGTACCTGAATTGCCCTCAGCACCCACTCCTAAATCCTCCGCTTTGATCTGCCTCTCAAATGCGTTCAAATCCAGCACGCTGTGACACGCGGGATCATAACACCAACATCAAACACACAATGCTCTTATACAAATGCAATAATACAAACTAACACAGAGACTCGACAGACACTTACAATTGCAGCAATGGAACAGATTGTAAGGAATAAAAGTTATGTAAAAGGATATTCCTCTCTCTTGAGAGGAATGAGTGAACAAAGGACCTCTCCACTTTTAGATGATTTGAGCAACTGCTTTCTGTCAGGGAAATTTCTCACAATGCATTAGCAAAAAGCAGCCGAACCTGCAAGACTGCATTAGGCCGGCCAGACTGTGAAAGAAGCCAACATCTCTCTTCTGTCGCAGGTAATCCAGCATTTTCTAGAACGAATTTAACAACAGAGAGAACATGAAAAATTTGTTTTTATAAAAGTTGGTTTTGGTGTTAAATGTCAAAACTTTGGTGTTTTATGTTATCGTCACAACATCTGTAATCCAGCCTGACCTTTTCAAACCTACCTGCTGAACAGACGGGTTTCCTCCATTCAGGACTGCAATGCCCAGCTTTAATGTGGCTGCTACCATAGGCCCCATATCACCTGGTTCAAAATATCACATCCAACTTAACAGCACTGACAATAATAAAAGTCACAGCCAGATGGTTCAAGATATGAAGGGTGACATGTTTCTTAGACCAGAGGTTTTCAATCTTTTTGATGCCAAAAAGCCCATAAATATGACGCGAGGAACCCTTTTTATAATGTTTTATGGAAGTGAGAGCAAATACATTTATGTTGTCACAATAAATGCAATTTTTAACATTAATCAATCCTGAAAAAAACTGTTTTTAAATTGATAAGAAATGTTTCTTGAGCACCAAATCAGCACAGGATGATTAGAATGATTTCTGAATGAACATGTGACACTGAAACTGTAGAAATGGCTGCAGAAAATGTAACTTTACCATCTCAAGAATGAAATATATACTAAAAATAGAAAACGATTTTAAACTGTAATGATATTTTAAAATATTACAGTTCTTAATACATTTTCTACAAAATAATTCCAGCCTTAGTTAGCATAAGATACTTCTTTCATAAACATCTCACCAATCTTAACCTTTAAAATAGGGTTGTTAACAGAATAAAATATCTATGGCCAGTTCACTGTTTAAAAAAAAAAAAATAATATATATATATATATATATATATATATATATATATATTATCCAAACAAGTTGACTTTGACAGCTCTAAGAATTTCTTTCTTAGTAAAATCTATTTTTTTTTTTCTCCTTTTCTCTATGGACCCACTTGTAGCCCTCTGGCTCTGGGGATCCCAAGACCACAGTTTGAAAACCCTTGTCTTAGATGATGAAGGAACAGGCTGCATTTTGACTGATACCTCTGCTGGCGCTGAGGTTCTGTAAAACCATCTCAGCTGCTCCGCGTTCATGAAGTCTGGCCTGTTGATACAGCAGCCTCTGCTTTTCCATCTCTTTTTCCTAAGACAAATAATAAGTTAATCAATTCACTGAGAAATAAAACATCCCAATTGTTTCTCAGTCTATTATTGCTGAAGTCAATCACTGACAGCATAATTAATGAACCTGAATACTGTACAATACATAACTGTCAGCATTCCAATTTCAGCTCTTTCTTCTAAAATTAAATCGATGCTAACTCAGGTCCTATTTACTTCCATTGCTTACCTCAAAAGATTTCAGGCCTTCCTCATCCTGGTCTTCCTCAATTTGGCAACTCTAAAGTGTAAATGTTACAGTTCAACTTGAATGCATCATGCTTTGTGGCAAATATGAAAAACTTTGCTCAGAAAGTCCAGTTCTTCTTACCTTGGACATGATGTCAGCATAGCACATGTACAGGTCATCCTCCTCAAGTGTACTGTACACACGACAAGAGTTAACCAGATGAGAAATAACAGAATTGGTTATAAATATACAGTTTTTAGTACAAAGCAAAATATACTGATAGAAAAAATGCAGTTTCAACCAATATTTGTGTGTTCTGCATAACATTTGTCCTGATATATAAAGTTAGCAACGTGTTAAATGCCATCAACTGAGCGTTAGCCGGATATCTTGTGTGCCTTTTATGAGACAAATTGGTCAGGTTGCTTTTAATGTAAAACATCTTACAGAGTTTTCGAACAGAGGTGAAATACTTGCTAAAGTTATGTCTAAAATGGTTTTGGTTAGCCTTGATACATGCTAAAATTATCACTCATATACAACACACACATATACAAACCTCCTCTCTGTCAAGGCACTTTGACTGAAGAGATTGATAAGCTGATGGAGTGGATCAATGATGTTTCTCTGCTTTGCTCCCTCCTTTAGGATCTCTACATAAGCTGCTTTCTGCTGGGTATAAAAGTATCGAATCAAAAAAAGCTCAGGGTAATATATATATATATATATGAAGAGTTCAGATGCAAAAGCCTCTAAGTGCCATTTGAAATTTTCTTCTAGAATGATCATTTTTATCAAGCTTGTATATTTAAGTTCAGTGATTTCACTTAAATGGTAATGATAATTACCTATTAATTGTTATTTAAGTGAAATTAATGAAATTAAATATACAAGTTTGATAAAAATCATCATTAAAGAAGAAAATTTCAAATGGCATTTAGAGGCTTTTGCATCTGAACTCTTCATATATATATATATATATATATATATAAATATATAGTCTGTCATCACATGGTTTGAAGGGAAAGATTACTGGAAAAGGAATTGAAAAGATCAAGGGTATAAGGTACAGAAGAAGACTGCCATTGAGATGGATCAATATAAATCACATCGATGACAGGATGACAGGAAGATCACATCAGGCTAGCACCAATACTTGAATACAATTTGAATCGAGTTTGATCCGGAAAGTATTCACAGTGCTTCACTTTTTCCATATTTTGTTATGTTACAGCCTTATTCCAAAAGTGATTAAATTAATTATTTTCCTCAAAATTACAAACAATACCCTATAATGACAACAGGTCAACAGTGAGCCCTTGATTACTGTTGAAGAGGTAGAGTGAATAGTTTTTCTGAAGTCTATGACCATGTTTTTGCTTTTAAGGACATTTAACTTTAAGAAGTGGTGGTCACACCAATCAACAAAGCTATTCAAAACAGGCCCATGGTCAACCTCTCCATCCTGGAGCAGACTGACTAGTATTGTATCGTCTGCGAACTTCAGAAGAAACCTGTTATTGTGGTGACTCCTACAATCATTTGTATATGGAGATCCAATTGTGGGGACAGGACACACCCCTGGGGGTGAGCCTGTAGATGACAATCGCTTCTGAGTTAGAACCCCATTAATGCTGACTGACTGGGGCCTAAATGTTAAAAAATCCAGTACCCATTTTACTATACCTGGATCAAGGTAAAAAGAGGACACAAGTTTCCTTAGTAAAAGGTGTGTTTGTATTGTGTTAAATGCTTATTATTGTGCAAGATGCTTCAGAAGATTAAGTAAGTTACTGTAGTAGTAGCATCGTCTACTCCTCTATTAATCTGATATGCAAATTGCATTGAGACAAGCATGCTATGAATCTTTACAGACATGATTTTCTTGACTAATCTCTCAAAGGTCTTCATCACTATCCATCAGATATTGATAGGTCATTAATCTCTTTTGGGTATCTGTTCTTGGCCACAGGTACAACTACAGATTCCTTCCACAGTGTTGGGACCTTATGCTTGGAAACTGACATGTTAAAAAGATCAGTAAAATGTCACATAATTGATCTGCACATACTTTTATAAATGTACCCGTTATCCTATCGGGGCCAGGACTCTTTCTAATATTACATTTGTAAAACTTAGATCTACAGAATAGGTGCTGATTGTAGGTTGGGGGGCTGCACAATCACTTAAACATCAAACAGATCACTCTGTGCGTGTGTAAAACCATTTTTGTCATTAAAAAGCATTTGCAAGCTCGCTATATTTGAATTAAAACCATCAATAGAGATTGGTCTATTGTATGTATTTTTGCTGGGATGTCATGGCTTTCATGCTATTCCATACAGCTTTTAAGTTATTACAATGAAACGTATCCTCTATTTTACTCTTATATTGAAGTTTAGCCCCTTTAATTGCAATTGAATATCATCAAGCTCAGTAGATGAGTTGATAAAAGCATGCCAGTCTGTGCTTGCAAGGGCTCCTCTGAGTTCCACAACAGCATCTCCACTTCTCTTGTAGTCACTTTACCCCTTTTGAGGAGTGGATTATAGGTTGGAATGAGAGAGATAGTGTTGTGGTCAAAGGAACCAAGAGGAGACTGAGCTACGGATTTATATGCACCTTTAACTGAACCATAGGTCGATAGATTTGTTCTGTCTGGTAGGGCATGCGATATACTGATAAAAGTTGCTCATTGATTTGAGATTACAATGATTAAAATCACCAAAAAATAAAACAAGGGGCATTAGGAGAGAGGGACTGAAGAGGCGATATTTGACCGGCATATCATCAAAATGTCCGTAAAACAAGGTCACTACCGGCACCATTTTTTTCTCTCTATATATATATATATTAATATGAATATAATTAATATAAGCTAATGTAATGTGATTTAAATATTAAAAATAATATATAAAAAAATCAATTTCTTAAAAAATATATATGTATAGCTATAAAGAAAAACATGCCTACATGTCAACTAGCTCAAATTGCAATATTAGCAGACTGTCTGCTTAATATCTGCTAACACTTTATTGTCATGCTCCCCCAACAGAGATTCTACAGACTAAAAGTAACTTTGCAAGTACATGTAAACTAAACCTGAACCTTAACACCTCACCCTACTCTAACAGTAAACTAAAAGTCAACTTCAGTCTTCTAATATCCTCTGCTGAGAGTAGGCTGACATTTAGTTGCAAAGAGTTAGTAGAATGTCTAAAGTGGGCCATCCAAATAAAGTATAACCAAAATCTTTTGTAAAATTACAAATGCATTTACTGCTTCAGAACTGTGTTTTTATTGTGTGTATTTTTAAGTTGATATAAGGATTAAAACATGAGATTCAGAAAACAGATTGTGGTAGTTGCAATGTGCTAGCAACATGTTTTTAAAGCACACAATCTCGTTTTAAGTGTGTCAACGTCTAATTTCATGTTGCAATACAACATGTGAAAGTCTCTATAAGTACTATTATTTTACTCATAAATTGAAAACTGCAATTCTAAAAATCCATTACAAAATTCCCAAGGGAACCTGTGGTGAATTAGCCTTCTGGATTGGCGCACACATGAACATCATGACTCAACAACTGGGAAACACAGCCAATCAGAAACACACTCACAGCCAAATCCTCAATTAGTCTGTCCTCGGGTGAATCATGTTCTGCCTTCAGCCAGACTCTCTCATAACCCTGAAGGAAAAGGTTCACAGCACTGTGTCTGCAGAAAGAGACAAATCTCACTTTAAAAAACAAGTCATTAATATTGTTTTCAGCTCATTGAAACCAACAAAGAGGATATTTTGTCATCTTCCTTCTAAGTAAATTCAATAACATAGTATTTCTGCAGTTTTTCAGCTATTATGACTTGGGTAAGTCATAATGCAATATGAAGAGTAAATGGACTTACATACATTTATAAATCTCTTTGTAGCATACCTGGGGAGATTGTACAAAGGAGCCATTCTCAAACAAGCAACTACAGCCCGTTTCCTCTGCTTAGACAACATCTTATGCCACACTGCCCTCTTCTTCTTCTGAGGGCGCTCCACCTTACAGAAAACACAACTTTATGTAAATCAATGAGAAGAGAACCACACAAAAACACAAAAATTAGTCAAAGATCCCCCCTGAATTGCACTGTTTTAGGTTTGACAGTGTTTTTGGCACAACCGTAAAAGAATAATTCACCCAAAAAATTACATTTAATAGTCCACGGCAATTCTGATATAGTGATACACAACATGCTGGCTTTGCCATTGTGCCATCAATCATCATTCATTCAAATCAATTGTAGCAATTCATTCCCAGTCTAACCTGATCCAGGTGGAAAAGAACACAAGCGATCCTTAAGATCCTCTCAACACAGAGGGGATCCACTAAGTTTTCAGACAGATCCTGTCAAAAAAAAAAAAAAAGAAAAATTAAACCAAATGAGATGAGGAGACTTACATTATAATTTTGTCACAGGACATTATCAGCACTTTCACATGTTGCCTGCTGGTTCACCTGTTGCAGGTTGCTTCGAATGAATGCCCTGACTTCATCCTCTGTGTCCCTCTAGAAACAAATGAATGCTTCAGATGTCAAGAAAAAAGTAATACTATTTTCAAGATAAGAAATGAGTGATTTTGTAAACATTGATCAGTATGAATCGGCATACCTGAGAGAAACAGCTTTTGGCATGGGTGACTAGGTCCTGAACGCCATGGCAACACCCATTCAAGGCAACCGAGAGGAGTTTTTTTGGGGCTGCCACAATGAGAGAGGTGTGTGTGGAGTAATGATCACCCTTCCTTTTCACCTTGCTCCTCTCCTGATTGCACACCCCTTCCTAATAGAAAATCATTCAATATTATTGACAACACATTCTCACCCCAAGGCGTCACGCTTCAATATTTGACGTTTAGGCGCCCTTTAGCGTCACTTACATGACGCGATCCTACGGCGTCATCTAACTGACGCTAAAGGAAAGCGTCAGTTAGAGGACGCGGTTAGGTTTAGGTATGGGGTGGGGGTAGGGTACAAACGATCCTAGGGCGTCATCTAACTGACGCTAACGCCGCCTTCACACTGGCAGTTTAAAACAGCTCCGTAATACGCAATACGTTCCCAACGGACGTCGTACTACACAGTGAAAAGTGTCGGACGCGAGTAGAACAAAAATGGCGGAGAGATTAAAATTCTGTCAGTTCTATATGATCTCTCTGATGTGGGTGGGTTATGCTGCGTAAGGAAAGTTGCTGAGGACGTTGACATGTCAGGTCGGCTAAAAAATGTGATATAGTGGTCAATAGTTCAATGTCTACCTTCAATTTAATTGTATTAACTGCCCTTATAAACGTTAGAAAGTCATTAAAATAAAAAATGACATGACAACTTATCGTTATAAAATTAATATTTATTTTATTAAAAGTTAATAATTCAGGTTTGTTTATCAGTACCATAGCAACGGACAACTTCCGCTGGAATTGTCGGATAGGAACCGTCCGTAGCTTTTCGCACGAGTTCAAATTTTTGAACACATCCGTATGACCAACGGACACGATTTTCTTCGCACCGCACTCGGTCGGACCCGTTTCGGACCCATTCGCATGCGGTCTGCGAATCTCCATAGGAAATGAATGACTTCCGGTCGTTTCGCAGCCGCATCGGAGCTGATTTCAACTGCCAGTGTGAAGGCGGCGTAAAGGGCGCCTAAAGTGTCAGATATTGAAGCATGGTCAAATGCTTCCCAAGGCGTCAGTTAGGTGACGCCTTGGGAGTGAGAATGGGCTGTTATTGAACAGCACATTTGGGTTGAATAATGAATTGGATGTTTATTAAAGTCCCTGTTGTGCCTCTAGATTAACAGGGCAAAGATACATTTCTTTTCAAAGAATTGAGTAAGAAATGAGGACAAATTAAACTTGGTCAGAGGTGAGAAGAACTAGAGAGGAAAATATGTTACATGGTCATTTACAGAGTTAGATGAAGGGGGAAACTGCATGTGTTCACAACAAATAATCCAGTATTAGTGAACTGAAAAGAGACCTTATCCATCCTGCTTTTGCTGCTGTTCACCAGGAATGTCATATTGTTGATTTCATTTTGAACAACAAAATTCTGTTCTTCCCATTTGAAATTCTATAGGGGAAAAGGGGTTTGAAAACAAAGAACAAAGATAATAATGTAATAAAAATTTAATAAAATGTATGAAAGGTACAAAAGTTTGAAAAATTTAAAATGTTAAACTATATTCATTTTATGTTGTAAATTTTTACACACTGATGATATTAAGGGGACAAGCTCAATTTTTGAGTGTACTCAAAAAATGTATTTTTCCATGAAATTATCATTTCTTGCTTTTTTTTTTATTCAATTTCAATTGAATTTAGTGTTCAAATACAATAGGCATGAGTGACCATGGCCGTCTTCTGATGGCCGATTTCAGAACAGGACATTTTTAGGGAGCCCTTCAAGTAAAGGGAGTGAATAAATAAAATGTTGATATCCATGATATCTAACTTTTCTTTTGCATGTCATGTGCGGGGCAATGTGCACTTTCGCCTCTTTCACATTTTTCAAGACATTTTTTTCAGGAAAACTGAACCAAAACCCTTTCGCTTATATACTGTAAAAGAAAATTCAATGTTTCATGACATGACCCCTTTAAGAGGAAAATATAAAATATGAAATATCATAAACATGGCTGAGAGCTGCTTACATGAGATTTAGCCCAAAAAATGAAGACTTCAGCTACGAGGGAGAAAAGCTTTTCAGCATCTGCGTCCACCTCTCTAAGCCAACTCATTCTGATGAATACCAAACATTAAGCAGATTAACCAATAACCAAGAGGGAATTTCAATAATTGATAATAAATATCATATAGCACTGTTTCTCACCTGTGAAGGTCTATAAATGGAATGAGTAAAGGGTAAAAAGCATAGATGTCTTGGACCAACACGGTAAACCTTTCCTGGATGTCTAACTCCTGCTCCGAAACATCGCCACGCCCCTCGGTCTTCAGTTGCTCCTCCTCCAACAGCACAGACTCCGCCCTCTTCCTTAACTTGTCCATCAGAGGCAGAAAGTGGCTCTTCAAGAGGTGTGCTTCTGCCTTGCTGATGATAAGCTGGCCAAACACTAAAAGAAATGCTCTGTTATTGCATTTGTGGTTTATATTTATACTTGTATGAACTTTCCAATGTAATTCTGCACTTGTTTTTGTTTCTTCTAAAATAAATGTCACATTAAAATCTCAGATGATCGTAATCTAGTAATTCACTTCTCTAGCGGTACCAGCTCACCTGCAAGGCGTTTCATCCAAGCACTGTCTACGGTCCCTAGGTGGGCGTGGATGATGGAGAGGATGTGACCCAGCAGGGCATTAGCGTGCTGGGGTGTGACAGAGGAACAGTGGCCCTCCTGGGATGCCTGGTTACAGGCCTCCCCCCATCTAGAGACATAGCTACACACCAGAGGTAGCGTCACCTCCGTAACCCTTGTTAAAAGGGCACGGCGGGCAGCAGACCCCGCCCCTGCGAGCTCTTCGATCTCTGAGAAAGCCTCCTGCAAATTGGGGAGGAGCCTAAGGGCTCTGTCGGCTAGAAAGAAAAACTGAATGCGGCAGCGTGAGCATTAGCACAATTTTGTGTTCTATTGAACTTTTCTTGCCTTTACCTTCACTCTCTTCATTACTCATGGTGTCGGAGAAGGAATGAAGGTCACTCAGCTCCAAGAAACACAAAGGAAAGGCTGCAGATAATGCAGCCAGACACTCTCCAAAGACTGACCTCTGCCTATCAAAACAAAGATAAAGGCTGACAGATGAACCACAAACCTAGACATGAGCTAATAACTATGGAACGCACAAGTCTTAAAAGGACAAACCGTACAATAATAGAGCATTAATAATATATAATCAGAATAAAAATGATAAGAGCCAAACACTCAAAGTAACAATGCACTAAAGAAAATACATTTGTTACAGGGTTAGGACAACCAAAAATGAATTTTCTTCACTATTGTGTCTGTCCAAACCAGTATACTGTTATTTTTTCCCCTACACAACAGTTTTAGTAGATTATTTACACAGATATTTTCCAATGCAAGCTATTATTTTGAAATTTCTATTAGATCAATATATTCCCCCCAAAAAGTACCATGGTTTCCACAAAAATATTAAGCAGCACATGGTTTTCAACATTGAAAATAATAAGAAATGTTATTTGACCAATTGACCATCAAATCAGCATATTATAATTATTTCTGAAGGATCATGTGACAGTGAAAACTGGAGTAATGATGATGAAAATGATGCTCAAAAACATTAAAACATCTCACAGACCCCAAAACTTAAACTTGACTAAATTACTTTTCAAAAGTGTGAGGTTTGTAAGATGTTCTAATGTTTTTGAAAGAGGCTTATTAAGCCTGGAACTATTTAATTAAAAATACAATAAAAAGAGAAATATTGAAAAATATTATTACAATTTAATATAACTGTTTTCTATTTGAATATATTTGAAAATATAATGTATTCCTGGGACGGCAAAGTGAGGGGCAGAGGGTAAAGACAGAGGGGCTTATCCATTTTTGGTGATTTCTTTCTTTTTTTTTTTTTGGATCACACACATGACAGACATGAATACAGATAAAAAAAAAAGATGCATTATCTTAAACATTTACTTTTGTGATCAAATTACAGAAAATTACACCACATGGGTTTGGAATGAGGGAAAGCAAATATTAGCAGAAATATCCATTTTGAGTGAAACAATACTTGATAGAGGGTTACCTCTCAATAAAAGAACAACTGCATGTGCCAAGAATGTAGAGACTGCTGAGAATCCTGTAACAACAAGAGTGTACTTCCTCCACTGAAAGAATAAATAAATCAGAGATTAAAAAACAAATCTTTTCTTCTAGTTTTATCCAAGCACTCCAAGTTCAATATATATATAAAAAAGTCTGATAATCTACAATTTATCCTAACTGTATGTGTGCTTCATTCATAATTCAGACAAAATGCAAAAAAAAAAAAAAAAAAACGAGTAAGTGGGGTGAAATTCTTTCTAGTGAAATGGTAATCAGTTAATACAGAGCAGAAATGTAGAGCATGAATGATTCAACACATGATGCAGCTGTTCTAAAAACGAGCTGCACAGCGGCTCTTATCGCAGCGAAGACTGTTGCAGTCCCACAGTGCAGCACAAACAGCATTTTCTTTAGCCAGGATACTTGTAAAGAACATTGTTCATAGAATTAATATAAGATCATGCTCAAGAGAACAATTCTCATGTTGCAGAGAAAGTGAAGGAATACCAAATGCCATTGTTCTTCTTACGAAACAGTGAATATTTCCCCACAGCCAGTTCCTTTAGATCTTTATATGGTGGAAAATAGTACGAAACATTACTGGATGTACCCATAAGAGGGGTCAAACACAGGGCCATATAAATTACACTGCATCATGTGCAGACAGGATGACAAGTGTCACTCAAGTCTAAAAGGAAGTGATCTGCTCAACCCAAAAACCCTTTGTGAATATTTTTCCACTGCCGTTTCACAATCTCCATTTATTTTCCCTCCATCTGTTCATTCATCATAGAGCACACTAATCTATTCATTATTCATCTAATTAACTGCTGCTATTTCTTCCATCCATTCCTCCCTCTTCCCTTTTCTCTTACCAATCAGTCCCCCTCCATGCTGTCCCTGGGAATCATGCTGGAAAAGAGCGGTGAGCACCGGGATCAGGGCAGTGGTGGTGTACGTTATGACATCGCCGTCTCCCCTGCTCTGGCCTCGGTTCAGTCCATACTCATCCCGGGTCACAGTTTCCACTGTTAGCTCAATATCTTCTGCCGCGGCTTCAAAGAACAACCATAACGGCACTCTGACAGATTCACTAGTGACTTTCGTTACCATCCTAGAGACAAACAATCATAGACAAATTAGAAGGATCATAAGAAACCAATTTGAAATGATTCAAGCTTTGTGACATGGTGCATTATCCTCCCGGAAGTAGCCATCAGAGAATGGTACAAGGGATGGACATGGTCAGAAACAATGCTCAGGTAGGCCATGGCATTTAAACTATGCCCAATTGGCACTAAGGGGCCTAAAGTGTGCCAAGAAAACATTCCCCACACCATTACACCACCACCATCAGCCTGCACAGTGGTAATACGGCTTGATGGATCCATGTTCTCATTCTGTTTACGCCAAATTCTGACTCTAGCATCTGAATGTCTCAACAGAAACCGAGACTCATCAGACCAGGCAACATTTTTCCAGTCTTCAACTGTCCAATTTTGGTTAGCTCTTGCAAATTGTTGCCTCTATTTCCTATTTGTAGTGGAGATGAGTGGTTCCCGGTGGGGTCTTCTGCTGTTGTAGCCCATCCGCCTCAAGGTTGTGCGTGTTGTGGCTTCACAAATGCTTTGCTGTTATACCACGGCTGTTTCCAACGAGTGGCTATTTCAGTCAAAGTTGCTCTTCTATCAGCTTGAATCAGTCGGCTTATTCACCTCTGACCTCTAGCATCAACAAGGCATTTTCGCCCACAGGACTGCTGCACACTGGATGTTTTTTCCCTTTTCACACCATTCTCTTCGTAAACCCTAGAAATGGTTGTGTGTGAAAATCCAGTAACTGAGCAGACTGTGAAATAACACACAGTGTAGCATTAACTACCTTCCATCCAGGGACTGTGCCAGGATTTGTAGACAGCTCACCAAAGCAACGGCATCATTTCCTAAGAGGAAACATGGCATTGAGCTAAATGCAATCTAGACAGTGAAAAGTACCAGCTCCTGATTTATGTTTTCCATGGAGGGTGTGTTAATAAAATTAATGAGGTATGTACTATAAGCATTCGCCTCAGCAATACAAGACAGGGGTGAGTGAACAATGGGAGAGGAAAATGCTGAGAGTGCATGAGATGAATACAAACTGCTTCTAATTGAAAGTGTTTCCAGCTAAATATTTAATATATATATATATAAGTGAGTATGAGAAAAAGACATTCGCACCACACAAACTCTTACCAAACAGAGAGATTCTGCGTCTGGCTAGAGCTCCAAGTTTACAGAATAAACTAGAAAATAACAGGAGAGAGGATACGTGTAAGAGAAGGAATGAGGGAAATGAATTGGGAAAAAAAAACAAGATAGATGGAACTGAAAATATGTAATGACAGAGAAGCAAAGGTGGACATGGAGACACAGACATGCAATCAGCCTTATGTACGCACACACGCACGCACGCACACACACACACACACACACACACACACACACATTTTCCATTGACTTCTACTTTATTATATTTACTGTCCCCTAGAATTTTGCACTTTCAGATATTTATTAAAGGTGCACTAAATAAATAATATTTTGTGTATGTTTTGTTAGCCAATTAGAAAGTCGCCTTGGACTTATACTGATACCAAAAATGGTTTGATCAATTTGAAATGATTCCAGCTTTGTGACATGGTGCATTATCCTGCTGGAAGTAGCCATCAGAGGATGGGTACATGGTGGCCATAAAGGGATGGACATGATCAGAAACAATGCTCAGGTAGGCCGTGGCATTTAAACAATGCCCAATTGGCACTATGGGGCCTAAAGTGTGCCAAGAAAACATCCCCCACACCATTACAAAACCACCACCAGCCTGCACAGTGGTAACAAAGCATGAATCCATGTTCTCATTCTGTTTACGCCAAATTCTGACTCATCTGAATGTCTCAACAGAAATCGAGACTCATCAGACCAGGCAACATTTTCCCAGTCTTCAACTGTCCAATTTTGGTGAGCTCTAGCAAATTTGTGTATGTTTTGTTAGCCAATTAGAAAGTCGCCTTGGACTTATACTGACACCAAAAATGGTTTTCGTACATGCAATATCACGCCAAAGCAAATTATTTAGTATTCAGTTACTGAGGTAATTGTACATTAACATTCTATACTCAGTCACTCATGATTCATTTGTTCCATGAGCTAAAGGGTAAAAAAAAACAGGAGATTACTAAAATAAACTGAGTAGTATTCATCTGATCATGTGATCTCAACATGGCCGCCCCCATGAGGGCACCCACTCCATGCAAAATAAAGCAGTTTTTATAAAGCTACTGATATGACTGGAGTATTCCTCTCATGTGACTTTTAAACATATTTAAACAAACGTACTATTCATTTATTGGTTTAAAGCATGACTGAATGTACCTTTAAGACATTATTTAGTAAGTTTATTCATTTTACTCAAGAAGACCAATGTAAGAAAAACCTGACCCACATAATCACATAAACATTTTTCAAGGCAGTCTATTGTCACAAATTACCTGGTGACCATCTCCTTTTCCTTATTTGTGGACTGGCAGCCATCTCCAATGGAAGACATTGTAGTGGACAGGAAGTAGAGATAGTGATTTTTGAAATATAGATCTAACAGTGGCAATACAACCTGGGACAAAAAGAAAAAGAGACATGAATATAGAATAAAACAAGAGTATGAAGAAATGTTCATTTTCAGATTTTTGTTGTTAGGTTTGGAATTTGAAGTGACGATTTTTAGAGCGCATTAATGAGATTGATGGTTGTGGAAATCAGGGAACTGCTGAGTGCCATTATTGATCTTCATGTGGGAAAGAAACCCTTTTTAACTTGCAGGGTGCATATTGTCTCAGAACAGGGACGCATACTATCATACAAAGCAAAACATGACATCTAATCAATTCCGAGATCAGCAGTGACATGATCCACAGAGATGTCCATCTGGACAAACAACACAAAAGGCAATCTACCATGACCACTACAGTTCAACAAAAAACAAACAAACAAAAAAAAAACATAATTGCTTTGCACAAGCTAATTACCACTTAAAAAATACATACAGCCAATACACAAAATAAACATGTGCAGTGTCTTAAAAAATAATCCTAAAAATCCATTTAATTGATTTGTTTTGTTTTTTTAAATAAGTTTGACTTAGCTGCAATGCTGTGATGGATTCTCATGGATTTCAGTGTAAAGTTCAGTTCCAAAGACCTGAGCTGCATTAAAGATGACTGACCTTAATGAAGAAATTAATTTGTTGTTCATGAGGAACTCTCTCAATCCTGTTAATCTGCCCTCGAGCTTGAGCAACCTCTGCAAAACACAACACAACACTAATTAAATAAGCAGATTTCAATGCAGTCTTCACAAGCTTTAGACAAGCCACAACCCGGTCTCATCCCAAATCGTCATATAACTGACGTTTTGGGACGTCTTTTGACCATACGTCAATATTCGCCTTTTTAGGGCCCCCTTAAACGTCGGTAGATGAGGTTATGGGATCCTAACTCTACCCCATACCTAAACTTAACCCTAAACCTAACCCGTCATCTAACTGACGTTAAAGGTAAAGCGTCAGTTGTATGACGGCCCGGGATCGCCATCTACCGACGTTTAAGGGGGCCCTAAAAAGGCGGATATTGACGTATGGTCAAAATACGTCCCAAAACGTCAGTTATATGACGATTTGGGATGAGACTGTGTTACAAATGGCTATAGAATGAACTGAAATTCTGATCATTTTAAAGAACACTTTACCCCCCAAAAATGTTTTATCCACTAAAAATCTCTGTAGTAGCTCTCAAATCTAATTTGCAAGAGCTATTTTAGTACATTATTTTATGCATTATTATATTAAAATTTTCATTTTCATTGATTTTAGTACTTCAACTTAATCTAAATTGTATTTTAGTTACATTGCAAGGCAATATTCTATATTTTTTATTGAAATTTTTTATCATTTTTATAAATAACATTGATATTAATATTTTAATTTATTTCAGTTAACAAAAACTATTTGTAATAGTATTAGTCAACCACGTTTTGGGACGTCTTTTGACCATACGTCAATATTCGCCTTTTTAGGGCCCCCTTAAACGTCGGTAGATGAGGTTATGGGATCCTAACTCTACCCCATACCTAAACCTAACCCTAAACCTAACCCGTCACCTAACTGACGTTAAAGGTAAAGCGTCAGTTGTATGACGGCCCGGGATCGCCATCTACCGACGTTTAAGGGGGCCCTAAAAAGGCTGATATTGATGTATGGTCAAAATACGTCCCAAAACGTCAGTTATATGACTTTTTGGGATGAGACTGTGTTATATTAGTTAACAATAACACTGATTCTCATTTCTACATATTTTCCATGACATTCATATTTGAAAATCAATGAAAGCTCTCTGAATGCTAGTGAGATTTGAAAGCCGCTTTAAAGTAAATATTGGTCCGTCCCTCACATAAAGCTATCATATTGCTTCAGGAGAATACCTTTTTTTAAAAACAATCCTGACAGATTCTTGCCACATCCAATTTAATATAAAAAGAGCTGTGAGAAAACTGCTTGGTCTGGATTGCCATGAGGTTTGGAAAGGCATGAGGATGATGACAGCATTTTCAGATTTGTGTAAAGTATCATTTTAACACCCCTTTCAGATCAGTGAGGCCTTGTAGTTAATGGGCAGTTATATAAAAAGACAGATGTGCAAATATAAGTAATTGAAGAGAAGTGGAGTGGAACAACCAGTGTGTGTGTGTGTGTGTGTCTAACCCAGTTCTAGTAGCTGCTCCTGGGCTTGCTCAGTGAGACAGAGGGCTTGCTGAAGCAGGCCGTAAGTGAAGCGGCTTGCAATCGCTGGGGAATCAGCATCTGACACCTTTTTGTTCCTGTGCAGTGAGAATCCAGTCAGTGAAAATGAAATGAGCACTTCAAAAGGCATCATCCTCATTCTAGTATCCAGTAGGAGGAAAGCACCCTCACCTCCTCACTGAGTACCCATTGATTTGGAAGAACTTGAGAACATCTTGAGCTCTGTCTCTGATTCGATTCTTGTCTTTAACACTCAGAGCATCATAAGGTACAAGCAGAGGGTGACTGCCCCCTCCTGGACAAAAACAGCATCAGAATTAACAGCCACAAAGGATTCTAGTCCTGCTAATTTGGCTTTGAGACAATTGCCATTGTTAATAGTTATATAAATACAACACATTTTAATTAATTCAATTGCTGACAGTTATTGGAATAAATTGATTCCTACACGTAGCTTGTCCAGGGCACTGCTTTAGTAATTAGTGCATAATTATTACACAGTTGCAGGGATAGGCAGTATTTCAGATACATATGAAGAGTTCAGATGCAAAAGCCTCTAAATGCCATTTGAAATTTTCTTCTAAAATGATAATTTTTATCAAGCTTGTATGTTTAAGTTCAGTAATTTCACTTTAATGGCAATGAAGATTACCTATTAATTGTCATTTAAGTGAAATTACTGAACTTAAGTATACAAGCTTGATAAAAATGGTCATTTTAGAAGAAAATTTCAAATGGCATTTAGAGGCTTTTGCATCTGAACTATTTTGTATTTTGAAGCCTTTGGGAAAATCAAATGTAATTTGTATTTAAATACATTTAAGATGAGTCTTTTTGTATTTACAAAATACATAAAAACACTTTTTGCCAGTCAACCTCTTTATCGCGGTACTGGTTTCATGCACCAACTATTTCCGCAAATAACTGCAATTGCAGATTTCGAACAGAGATAGCGACAAAGAGGAAAAACTTTCGATTGCAGCTTTTAAAAATAAATCTTTTCTAACATCATAAATGTTTTTGTCAATTAAATTCATCCGTGCTGAATAAAAGTATTTATTTCTTAAAAAGACAGTAGTGTACATTCACACCTCTTCATCTCAGCATTGCTATTTCAGTGTCTTTCTTCAATGTAAGACGCAGGTGGCTGCAGAAACCCTAATTGAATTTACTGTATCATCTCTCACAGCAGCCCATCTGTAACACACACCTTTACTCTCCAGTTCCTGCCGTTTCCTGGCTGCCCAGATGTGATGATAATTCTCAGCCAACCGCTCTGCCATAGCCTTCAACACCAAATTGAAAGTGCAGTTATTTTTAATCCTGTTAATGTACAGAGCCAGCTGCTGGCAGTATATAAGAGGCAATTTCTAAAATGACTCCTAAAAAATGTTCTTCTAAAAGCTGTTTTAACTATACTAGTTGTTCAAATAAAAGCTGATTTATATTGTGTGGAATTCATTGAGGCTGCTTACATACTGATCCCAGGTCAGAGTGACACTGCTCGTGTCCACGGGCTTTGGACTGAATGTGGATGCTCCTTCAAAAGACAGCTATTAAAAAGACAAAACACAACTTATGTTCTATATAGACACACAATGCATTTATCTAGTTTGATTATTAGCATTTGTCAAACCCAAGAAGAGTCTATTTTGAATGCATCCCATTTTCTCTGAATAAGCAATGCCTTGCCTAAAAGCCTAAGAGCTGTTAATTCAGTCTTAGGGAGCACACACTATTCTGAATCCCAATCACTGAATCCCAGTATGTAGTATGAAATAGCTGTCAGTTCAATGCAAAAAGAGAATGCGTGGTACTGAAACACTAAAACACAGATATGGACACAAATCATGTAATCATGTAAGAAAACAATCATGTAATAATAATAACTATTCATAATATTATTAAAAAAATGAAAAAAAAATTAATGTGACAAACACATTTCAGACATGTGATGAGCTAAAGACAAAAAAAGAAAGAAAACATGACCTATGCTCCCAATTATTATTATTATTATTAAAATGAACAGTGCTCTGCTTTACTCTGAAACATGCAGCGCTTCAGTCTTTATATGTACAGTATATAATTATATCATAACCATTGCGATTTGATGATCGCACTAAGCTAGATCACATTCTCACAACCATACATTGCCAAAATTCATAAAAAAGTTACCAGGAATCTGCCAAATAACACAGTTTCAACATATATTTTACTTGTATTTGGCGCACTAAACCCTGGCTAACATGCTAAGGGTGTCCCGCAGATGGCACTGCTTTAAAGAAGCAATACATTTCGATTTACACAATTCACATGTGTCATATTTTTTAGGTACGAAAATACAGAAATCTGTATATTGGAAGGATTTTGTAAGCTTAAACAGCTTTTTTTTTTAACATATTTTATTTTTTCTAGTGCTCCAAACATGGACCAGCACTATATACAGTATATATATATATATATATATATATATATATATACATACAGTATATATAGTCCGGTTTGCTTACGAGTGCAATGACAAAATATCTGTTGTTTACATTTAAGGAATAATGGATAGAACAGAGAAACCAGAATACCACACAATAGGCTATTAGTATTGGTGCTATAGTTTGTTACCGGTGTCACACGGTGTTCAGCCATAACACTAGTTACATTGCTTACACCAGTTTTATTTTTTATAGTATATAGTAAGTAATCAGATTACGTTTAAATTTTCAACAAAATATCTGCATTTCTTTTTTAACGCATTTTACTTTGATTTCCCTCTTACTGGCTGGCATCGCTCATGTGCCCATGTTGAGAGAAATCAGGAGTAAGTGCAAAGGCGTTGTGTGCGCTGTGTAAACATGATGGTTATACATAACATTTGAACTTTCTTCTCCTGAGTCTTATTCTTCTGTAATCCAGAACAGTAGCAGAGCTGAAAGCTTTGTTTGAGCTTTGTGTACAGGTGTGAATTTGCATTTCCTTCAGCCTGAGGCGAATTCATTTAATCAACTATTCCCAACACTGTACATTACCTTGCCAGACTGCGAGATCCTCCTAGCTGGGTTGTGAAAGCCTTGTGACTCCCCCTCATTGGTCCTCTCAATAGTCCAGCCCAAGAACAGCATGCATTTCACAGTCTCTTTGATGACCCCTCGATAACCTTCTTTATCCTAAAATACAGAGCAACCTCAATGTGAGAAAATAAACTGAATGTTGCCCGTTTGAATCTATTTGAATAACACTGAATACATTGTTTGTAATGTGTGTGCTTGCATTGTGTATGAGGGAGGGTGAACTACCTTCTCAGATAGAGCTCTGTAAGGTTTTAGGAGTGGATGAACTTTAGCACTCTCAGAAAGCTGTTCTCCATGAACCCAACCATTACCAAACTGGAAAAGAACCATCAAACACAAATGGCAAACACAATTAAAAATACAGATGTCCCAAATATTTCACTATTAATGGCTATTATCATCAAGTATATTCCTATAATAATAAGTAAAGAAACTTATTACCTTGTCCATTGACCATTTCTCATGTGTATGTTCAGCGTATTTGTTCACCACAAACTCGAGCCTCTCTGGGATTGTCACACTATAAATGCATGAAAAAAACTAGATTATTATTCATCACATATCAAATAAACACAATACACTTTTCAGAAATAGATAAAGTGAACTTCTAAAAATAGTGCTCACGGGCAATTAGATCAAGCTCAAGAGTGTTTATTTGCCCTGGTTAAGCATGTGTCATGGCCCTTTTAAGTCAATAGAAGTCTTACTTTGAGGTGTCCAGGGGTCGAGGACAAAACCGTCTCTCTGAATCCATCGCTAAGTGCATCTCTTGTCCGCCTGTGCAGCTCGGGTCAAGGTGGTTGGGAGGAATCGCCCCAGCAACTGCACTGAGACAACCGAGGGCCAGTTTGAACAGGTCTGCATCGTAACACTGCGGAAAAGATTACAAATTTCAACTGTAAAATTCAAATGTTAGAACCGACATTCTATCCATAAGACACTATTTAGGAGCAATTAATTGTATGATCACGTGGTTCGTGGCATATTTGCAATATAAACTGAGCGTAATGAAAGAGTGTTTTCTGTCTTTTCTCACTTTTTTGGCAAGAGCACTGAATATACCCCAAAACAGCCTCCTGGTCAGACGAAGTTCTTCCTCTGAGGCGGAGCCAAAGCCACCCCATCCATCATTCAGACAGTAGTACTTCCTGCTCTGCTCATAATGATTGGTCAACAGCTGGGAGAGGAAATGGCCACAATGATAAGCAGAATTATGAATACCTGATTCATCTTTAAATATTTTTTGATTGAATGCTTTGTTTTTTTTATGTTTTCTCTTTAAACCTTAAGTGGCATCTTAGAGTTTTCTGACAGTTGAGGGACGTCATACACAAGATTACGCAGCAGAAATTGCAGCATGGAGGGATTCAGTTTTCTGAGGGAATGAAGTTTGACACATGCAGTTAAAAAAATATGAATGGATTATAAACATACAAAGCCATACAGTACAAAAAAAATGCTTTTGCAGTAAATGAGAGATCTTAAAGTCAGTCCTACAAGAGCAAGAACTGGAAGACAAAGATGCAGTGACCACATTATTTGCAGAAATCCTTAAAACAGTCACTCTTGTAATTGTGTCAATCGTATTAATGACTTTTACCAATGATCAACACAAAAACAAACAATGTCTAACATCCTCACCCACACACTGCCAGCAGACAGTCCTGTATGGCATCTCTCTGGGCCTTGGTCAGTCCGCAGGCTTTAGAGAGGCTGTAGACACCCTCCAGAAGCCCATCCACCAGCCTGGTCCATTGAGATGAAGAGTCACACAGGAGAGAGGAATACTTACTCAGCAGTGGCAGCATGGCCACACATATGTATCGATTGAGGGCCAGGGCCATGTCTGTTCCACCTAACCCCATCTGCAGATAAAGATATATATATATAAATAATACTTTTTGTATTATTTTGTATGAATAATACAAAATAATACTTTTATTCATCAAGAATGTATTAAATTGAGCAAAAGAGACAGTGAAGACTTTTATATTGTTACTAAAAATGTATTTGTACAGTATTTCTAACAAATTGTGTTCTTTTGAACTATATATATATATATAAAATATATTAAATATATATATAAAAACTATATATATATATTAAATATATATCATCGCATAAGCAATGTACGCAATACTCGTTCCCTCTTTTAGAGAGAACCGAGGTTACATTAAGTAACAGAGTACGTTTTACTGCATTTTTGATGAAATAAATGCAGCCTGGGTAACTTCATTCAAATATTTTGAACTGTAGAGTATATACAACACTTTGGGTAAATTTCATCAAATACTATGTTGCAACTGTACTCATTGATCACAATGTTACTTAAATTACGAGACTTAAACTGAACGCTTTCTGTGTATTGTCAATGTCTTCAGTTTTGTAATTACCAGACCCACACGCCAATGGTATGGCCTGTTTTAGGGGTGGTTGAACTTTAAATTATATATTTTTTTCTACTGCATTCAGGCAGAGCTGTTGAAATGTTTAGAACAGACAGAGCTGCTGGAATGTGTAGAATTAAGACTACAAGCCTTTAAGACCCTGTGGAAGACTTTAATATGTTCAGTATCAGGGTTGGGCAACTTCAGTCCTGGAGGGCCACTGTCTTATTGAGTTTAGCTCCGATCCTGAAAAAAAATCACCTGCCTGTAACTATCTAGTAATCCTGAAGACCTTGATTAGCTTGTTCATGTCTGTTTGATTGGGGTTGAAGCTAAACTCTGTAGGACAATGGCCCTCCAGGACTGAAGTTGCCCATCCCTGTTCTATATGTTTGTATTTGATTATATTCATAGAATTTTAGAAGCGTGATGGTAATTAGAGTGAGGTAGTAAAATGAACGAGGATTGCATGTGGAGTCCCATGATTCTCTGCTACACTGGTAGAACAAAGTATGTGTATGACCTTGTATACATGGACAACGAGAAATGTGTGACTATAACTGAGACAAAGGGCCTTTACTCAAGGGTAGAAAATGTGTTAGTTATGGGACATGTTGTTTATGATGACAAAGAGGGAGTCAACTATAAAGGAGGAAGGAAGCCCTCCCTTCTTTTTCACACTCTGCAGCCACTCTGCATTACTGTATGACTCTTGACCTTTTCTTGTAAGGGAATAAATAATCTTTAAAAACATGTTTTTCTCTTATTCAGCGATGTAAAAATGTTTGCCAACACAACCCCATTAACCTATATTTTAGCGTACATTGCAGACTTCAAGCCTTAATTAGGGGAGTCAGAACTCCCAAATGTTTCAGTAAATAAATGCATTAAATTTCAGGTTTGTTCCTCACAAAAAAGCCTATTGTTTGACTTTAAAATACAGTACATCAATTGAATGGACTCCATTCATTGTGCTCTATTACCACTCTATTGCATTAAATGGAAATAGGAACCACATTCAAGTAAAACTCATTATTACACTGAAACAATAATGACAATATTCAAATTCAAATTACGTTATCCATGTTAACAGCCGCTTGCAGGTCCGGCAGGAAACCATACTCCAGTAAATGTAGCAAGAACTGCTGGTCCTGAACTCCGTAGACTCGGTCCAAAAACAGCACCATGGCTGCTTTGTGATCCGGACAAAAGATCCGAGACATGTCTGGCTCGATCACTACATCATCTGAGTATAACAAGCACAAAACATTTTCCACCACCAATTAATCACTTTTAGACTTCAAATAACTAACTACATAATTTCCCAGCAACTCCAACCTAAATATGCTTAGTTTATTTAAAAACTGAGCTCGGGCTCTCTCATTACGTTGACCCCAGTTTTTAATCAAATAGATTTACTGTAGAAAGATAAATCAATTGTGTTGAAAAGAATGATTTTACATCATGAATGTATATTTTACTTAAGTTTGCAAGTCAACAAACACCAACACTTCCACACGCACCTGTGTTTATAATTGGTAAACTAAAAGGAATGTTTATGATGCCTTCCAGATCCTCTCTGGGAACGAGAGACCTCAAGATTGCCCTGAATCGGATGGCCTCACCTTTACCCGCTTCTATGAGCTGCAAGGCCACATACGCACACAACAACAACAACAAAAAAAAACATTAGTAAACTGAAAAACCATTCAAAGCTTTAATGGAAACTGACATGGCCTTAAAAAGTAGATAAAACCAATTAGCCATTTCCAACTCACTCCTTCAAACACATCATGAGGCTCTTATCTAGCTTTCCCCAGTGGGTTTCCCGAAACACTTACATGCGTTTCAGGGGCGCAGCGACCCAATAGATCGATCAGAGCAGAGTAGAAGGTCATTATGGCGTGTCCCATGTGGATGACATCATCATCTTCATCATCAAGCGTGTCACTAAGAGTGCAGGTCAGAATGAGACACAGCTATGAGCGAAAATGAGAAAAACAAAGACAGAATAAAACTAAAAACACAACACTCACAGCGTCCGGTTGGAACTGTGTACACTGATTCCATCCTGCTGGTGGGAAATTCTAATGGCTTCCTCCATGGTTGCTAGAAGACCATTTCCCCCCTCCCCTCGAAGAGCAGGGCCAAAGCACTCAGGTCGGCGAATCAGAAGCCTCACCACCACATAGGCATTCTCCTCAACACTCTCACCTGTATGAGGAGAACAATTGATCAAAACCAACCAAAAAGGCATTCAGTTATGTAGGTTTCACCAGGTCAGGATTGCAGATTAAAACTAATCATTACCATTGCAAAATACTGCAAAGCGTAGGAAGTCCAGGTAACGTTCTCCCTCTACAGGATTCCATCCAATATCAGGGTATCCTTTGGAGACCAGCAGAGCACAACTACACAAACCACAACCTCCCAAATACTCCACAACCTGTACGGACACATTCAGAAAGACCAGACCAGTTCAATATCACCAAAAGTCACAAGGGATGTAGAAGAGAGAAAAAGCAATCCGTCAGTGAGACTTACTTTCTCTAGATCTGCCTCCGTGAGAGCAAGTGCCAGCTCGTTGTTGTCCATGACAGAAGCGGCCGCCACATCCAGAGGAGTCGATCCTCTCATTGAAGGTGACGCTGATCAGAAAAAAAAAACATCACATTTACTTAGTCTACTTCCATAAAAATGTTCAAGTTGAAGGTTATTTATGGGTTAAACCAGATCAGTATGAACCTACCAAGTCCTACATTGCTGTTGTCCAGCAGGTAGCTGAGATGATCAAACATGGCTTTCTGGTTATGGCGACTGATTCGACAGAAATAACACAGGAAACGACAGCAGTGTGCAACCATCTTAGGGAACATGATTTCCTTAATGAGGCAAGAGAATCGGAGTTATCAGAGGACCTCACTGGAGTGAATAAAGTAAAACATTCAACTTAATCTAATGATTAGGTTATATTATGCAATTGACATCTGACTACTGAACATTAATGAACACATAAGATGATAATCACTGAAAGTAATTGTTAGTACGATTACCTTGGATGCTCTAGCACCAAGTACATTCACCATAACTTCCATGACGGTCTCATGCATCCCCAGAGCTCTCATCAGATTAGGATGCTGGTAGAAAACTTTATTGTTCATGATGTCACTACACAAGAGAAAACTCAGGTCTCAAATAAAGGATAACCTGGCTTGGACATAGCAATATAGCATAGAAAACAGGGGGGATGAATGCTGCATTATAGGATGTGTTAAAATTAATTATATGGGCTAAGACATTTCATGGGTATCAAGTTTAGTGCCTGATTAGAAATGCAAAAAAATAAATAAAAATAATAATAATTATGTATTTGTGCTTAATCATGAAAATACAGCACCGTTTAAAAGTTTGGGGTTGGTAAGATTTCTTTAATGTTTTTTTTTTTTTTTAAGTCTCTAAGTTTTCTCACCTAGACTGCATTTATTTGGTTAAAAAAAACACAGTAAAAACAGTAATATTGTGATATATGTTTTACAATTTAAAATACTTTTTTTTCAGTTTTAATGCATTTTAAAATGTAATTTATTCCTGTGATGACAAAGCTTAATTAGCAAGCAAGTCGTTCAGAGAATGTTAATGTATTTTTTGTTCTCTGTCACATATTATAATTGAGTAAATAAGTTAATAAGTTAAATGAGTCAACTTATACATTTCTCTTTCCTTTGGGTTTTATAATAATTATGAAGAAGGTTGCAACTCTCATGCTATTTGAAAAGGTCAAGTGACAATTATTGAGTGAAACTATAGACGCTGTATAATGCCTAGTGTTCTACCTATATAAACAGCTACCGTCACTCACCCCAGTCCTCTAATCATAAGTTCCTCTTCTTCTTTGCCCATCCTAGCCGTGAGCAATGAGCGAATGCATGCTAGAGCCCACTGTAGGTTAAGAGCGTCTTCCACAGATGCCTGGCTGATACAGTAAGCCTTCTGTAGTGGAGCAGACATCTGGCCATCCAGCCCAGCATACTGTTGTAGCAGCAGGCTGAAAACAGCACGCACCAGAACGGGGTCTTCAATCGCACCCTCTTGGGCCCAGTGCATCATGGTCTCTGATATCAGCTGCTGCAGAGAGACTAGAATGAGAGAGGTCCGTTTAAACTTACAGTAGAATCACAGTTTTACAAGATTAATAGAATCAAGAGGCTATTAACACAATATCATAACGAAAAAGACTGGTAGTGTTTCTGACCAGGTTTGTTCACAATCTCCTCAGGCAGGCCAGACATTCTCCTCTTTAAATTCATTATTTTACCCACTAGGCCTTGGAGGTTATTCCTGATTGACAGGTCATCCTCATTCTCATTCTCTGAATCACTGTCTATCTTAATTCCTGAATTAAATAAAGAAAAATAAATAAATGATTCAAGAATGACAGGTCATGATGCCAGTTTATGGTAATACGATTATGCAATTGGTCGTCCTAATTGGCTGCCTACCACAGTGGGTCATTAGATCCTGATGGAATTCCCACATCAAATCTTGGATGTCCTCTGGGCACGGACAATCCTGACACTCCTCGCGGAAGCTCAACATCATGTTCATCTGAACGGAGAAAAAAAAGACAGAACTCCTTGAGAACCTTGCTTATAACTGACCGAAAGCTTGCCTTTAAATCTGCCTCCATCCAATGAACAACTAATGTATAGAACCATGTTCCCGCCCTAAATTTTTTCCTTTTTTTCAAAAATCCATTTCATTCAGATGCAAAAGTAAAGATCTGTCACTACTTACATTACAACATGACTTTAAAAGGATAATTCATACAAAAATAAAACTAACTAAAGTAACTCAACCTTATGACGTTCCAAGCCTGTACGACTTTCTTCGGTGTAACAAAAAATATAAATTCCCTAAAAAATAAAATTCCGGTAACGCTTCATTTTACAGTCCAGTTACCCATGTAAATACTATGTACTTATTTTAGTAACTGCAATTATTGGGTAATAACTAGTACTAACCCTGAACCTACCCCAAAACCTAAACCTACCCCTGTTCCATGTACTTACCTTATATTAGCCAGTACTTTCTAGGTAAGTACACTGTAAGTACACTGTAATTACTGTACTGTAAAAGGAAGCGTTACCAAAATTCCTTTTATAAAGTAAGTCATACAGGTTTGGAATGACAAGAATGTGAGTAAATGATGACAGAAGGACAGAAGGTGCGTTCCATTCGACCGTAAGTGGACTTCACAGGGTATTTCGCCATGTTAAAAGTGAGATTCCAATTCGAAGGGAACGAACATGTTCAGTTCGAAGGGCACTGTAAACGGTACAAATGGTATAGGGAATAAGGGAACATTGATACATCACTTCACAGGAAGTCAGTGAAGTCCACTTCAACTGATATACCGTGTTCAGGGAGTAGGGAGCAGTGAACACTGTTTAGGGACCTGTCGAATGGAACGCACCTTCGTCTAATACTGTTATCCCATGACCTCTGACCTGTTCCTGAGGGGGGGAACGGAACTCTTTAGTTTTGCGCGCAGTGAGGGCAGCAGACATGTTGAGCGCATCCATAACTTCATTGTACCGGAAGTGCTGGTTGTCTTGGAGGTGACCAACAAAGTCACCTGAGAATGACATCACAGCTTCTACTCTGTGACGCACCTGGCAGTCACATAAGTACTTCAGAAGGTGGCACACCTGATGATGAGAAAGAAAACAAATATATAGCTTTATTCCAAATGCTTTTGAAAGAAGTCTACTGGCCAAGGCATAATTTATTTGATTAAAAAAAAATACAGTAAAAATGTTAATATTGTGAAATAGCATTACAATTTAAATTGCTTTCTAAATCTTGAATATATTTAAAAATGTAATTTATTCCTGTGATGCAAAGCTGAATTTTCAGCATCATTACTCCAGTCTTTAGTGTCACATGATCCTTCAGAAATCATTCTAATAAGCTAATTTGGTGCTCATGAAGTATAGGTGAACCTTTCAAAGGTTTAAGGTAAGTAAAAAGAAAAGAAGAAAAGAAATTGATAACTTTATTCAGCAAGGACACATTAAATTGGATAGTTCCGGTCCTTGATTCTGATTGGTTGAGCCGCGTTCAAAGCCGTTGTAAATTACTCAACAAACATACACTTGTGACCGAATGCTTGGCGGAGGAATGAATGTGTTATAACGTTATATTTTTTCTTGCTGGTGTTCATTTTATGAATAAAATTAATATTAAAATGAATCATTTTATGGAGTGGCTAATAACGCCCCCTTAGCTGTTCTAAATTCACTGTAAAACGCTGGACTTATTGCTTTATTTGAACTTTGTTGATCAAAAAATGCACCATGGTGTCAACAAAAATTTCAAGCAGCAAAATCTGGTTTCCTTTAAATGTATTATAATATTTTCCAATATTCAAAGTTTTACTGTATTTTTGATCAAATAAATGTAGCCTTGGTGAGCATAAGAGCCTTCTTATGCTTATCTGATAATGACAAAATTTTATTTTTTGGGTGAATGACCTCTTTAAATGATTTGTTGCCAACCTGTAATTTGACAGCTTCTGGAAGCTTCATCTGAAGAAGGCTTTGCTGAGAGACATCATTCTCCCAATCTCTACCCTCTATTTCCTGTCCTTCTCCATCACTCTCTTCAAGTTCATCCATCTTCTCTGTTCTACATGTTCCTCTCATGTATCCGACTGGCAGGATGAGACTAAACACGGCCTCCAGATCTGTCCCCTGATACACACCCACCATCAGGAGTGTGTGAAGTAAACCAAGCAGAGGAACCAACAGGAACTCAATGCTGCCCCCTGCAGGATCCCTCACACCCTGCCCAACTGCTGTCACTGCCTCCTTCAGCATTGCAATGACAACAGCCTTTAATACATCCAATGGGAACTCTGGGCTGTCTTGGCGAAAATTACTCCACAAAGCCCCATCGTTACCTCCTTCCATCACATCTACTTTATAAGCTCTAATGAAGCAAGGTGATGTGAAGCGCATTCTTGGACGCAGGGAAGTGCTGAAGTCACTTCCTGGGAATCTTTGCACTTTCCCGTCATTTCTGAAAAGCGTAATAGACTGCGTGGCATCCGTCATGGGCACAATGTATTCATGGTTCATTGCCTGCCTGGCACTGGCATGGGCAGCGAGGTGGGTGTTGATGAGGAGGTTGTAGTAATTTATCCGCAGCTGACCTGGCATTCTAGAACACTGCAAGGCGAACAAGAGTTGTGATTGGTCCACATGGCTGCAGAGGGCGTGGCTTACATGTGTGTTTCCATGAGCTGAAAGGGCCGAGTAGAGGCGAAGGGTGTGGTCATGGAACTTCAGGAGATCCCGCAGTTCAGACAGTTCCAGAATGTCCACACACCTAAAAGAGGGAGAAGTAATAATCATGGAACTAGAAAAACATCAACAATCAACAATCGTGGGAGGGACGTCCGACCGTGTGACATCACACGGTCAAACGGCTCGATTTGAGGCAGGGTTTCATTTTCATGGAATCTTAGTTTGCTTATGGCTTCCTGTTTCCTTTGTTCTCATTTTCTAGCCCCTTGTTTGTCACCATGGTTACTGATTTAACGATCACACCTGTTCATTATCCCTGTGAACTCCCTCAAGTTTGGTTCATTCACTTGTCTGGTATTGTTTGTGCTACACACTCTGTTTCGTGGACTCTCGCATTTGTATATCCCTGAGTGGATTCTGTGAATATACATTTAATTATTCTTCAGAAATTAAGACTAAACTAAGCTGTCATGGTTGAAAGTTTTAATTCAAACTAATATGCCACAAAATAGATGTCACATCTAAAATCAAAACTTTTCTTTTTAGTAATATTTCTAGCTCTACTGTATAGATAAAAATGGCAAAAAAAAATGAACAAATGTATACGTTAGCTGCAACTTGACACCTCCAAAGTGACCTCTGACCTGTTATCCTCGGGTATATGCAGGGTCATGATCTGTCGGATCTGAGTGCAGCGAGCTCTCCAGCCATTTCTCTCCTCCAGACGGGTCACTTCCACAGGTTGAGAGTGGTCAGGTACTCGGGTCCACCGCATAGGCGTTAAGTGTTGAACACACAATCTGGGAGGGCACTGAGGTCTTGCATTTCTTCTTTCGCTCCAAAAAACTCCCGCTGATAGTGGCATCACATTCTGTGAGCAACATTACAAATATAGACCGCTGAAAATATTATAGGAAAACTATATAGATACAAAGTTATTTGATGTTTTATTTGTTAAGAACAGATCAATAGTGAAATACTTTTTTCTGGGCGTTCTAATATAATATAATATATTCCCGATTTGAGTGGGAGATTCAAGCATGTCTTTGCATCATTACGTCACATCTGTACACATAATTTAAAGAAGAGTCTCGGCTAGTAGGCTATATTGTGAGTGAGGATGCTGGAGGTGGAGATTTATAGCCTTTTCTCACAGCACTTGATATAATTAAACTAATCAATTTGATGGCGGATCCAGAAAGGTTCAAACGACAATCACCAGTGACAACAGACTCACCCGCTGTAAAATGCAAAAGACTTCGTTCGGACTTTGGAGTGGCAACAGAAAAAAAGAGACTGCAACCGGACCAATGCGAAAACAAGGATACATGTAGTCCACGCAATGCTGGCTTACATTGTTAACATTAACAATTTGAGAACAAAGTAACATTTGCATGGTTTTGCATGATATGATAAATAAGTGATTGTTAGATTTAATCAGCGCGATGTACTGCAATGTCAGAACCAGAACAAAAGTGGATATTTCTTACTAGTTCAAATGACATTTTCCAGTGAAAATTATTATGGTGGTCATACTTAGGTCATAAATAATAATCTGTGATTCTGAATGCCAGTATCCACATTGGCACGGTGACTGACAGCCTCACAGTCTCCTCAAACATTGTGTTTATCCACGCTGTGTCGTATAGAGGGTGTTGAAGTATTCGCGAAATTCCGCGAACGACTGCAATTGCAGATTTCAAACAGAGATGGCGATAAAGAGGAAAAACGCCGGACTGCAGCTTTAAGCCAAACTCAGCCAAAATGGATGTGTTACAGCCCAAGACTGATACAGCATTCAAGGTTTTTATTTATTAATGCCAAATGAGGCATTGCTGGCAATGGGATTCTTTTAAAGCCTGCAAGGACATCGGCATCGGCCATTGGGCTGAAAGAAGCACCTTTTCACAGATTTATTAGGTCTGGCCATGGAGAACATAACTGATGTATTGGGTGTACCTTGATACGTCCCAGCTCAAACTGGAAGACATCAGGGCTGGTGGGTTTAGCAAATACAGCAGGGAAAAGTTTGGTGCCAGGTTCCACCTACAAAAGGAGAGACAATGCTGAAACTAAATGTACACTTCTAAACATATGAATGAGGAAAAGTTTGTCATAAAAAGTATGTAGAAAGTGTCTTTCTGCTTGTTTATGGCTCAAATCATGACTACATAGTCAAGATATGCTTGAAATTATGGTATTTTTCCAAATGCAAGCGTCATAATATATTATTGGACTGTGTAGATTATTAGAATACACTAATGTACTTTAACCTAAATGATTCAATGATGATAGGTAAAATATGCAATGCTAAATAAATGCAATGTCACCACTTCTGACTTTGATGTTTACCTGGAAGTAAGTTGCAAGCTCCTTGCCATTAGCAGTGAATGTCAGGAGCCCTGTTGCTGTGTCAACCAGACAGCCAATCTCCAGCCCGCTGCTGTTGCGACTGTGGGAGAGACTACTGCCCTCTGCTGCACTCACCATGTAGCAGCTGCTACGCTTGACACTAACAAATACATACAGAACAGCATAATATTAAAGACAGGTTTATTAATATTTTGAATTAGCCTTTATTGAATATTTCATGACCTTGTGTCATTTTTTTCAAAGAGTTTTTTCTTTGGGTGTAGGAGGGGTTAGATTTGAATCTATAATTGACGTCTATAATAATTTCCATGAAGTTTGATGAAGATCAGACGATCAGTTCCCTTTCGAAGGGAACCTGAACTGCGCCAAGCGCTATGCGGAACGCCTCAGCGCTTGACGCAGTTCGAGTTTCCTTTGAAAGGGAACGTCTCAGGTTACGACTGTAACCTTTGTTCCCTGAGAACTGGGAACGAGACACTGCGTCAAGCGAAATGTGTCAAAAAGGCAATCATTGGCAATCTCTGAATTATTAGACACCAGTCAATGGTTAGAACGGTTCCCAGTGTTGGAATGCATGATTCACCCTGACACGGTCCAGATTTTAAAAAGATACAGCATCTTTCAAATGCCCCATGAGTCTAACCTCTCATGAACTTTGCCCCACTCATCCCCAAGAGTGACTGTGACACTGCAAATGCTGTCCAGGTCAAAGGTCACATCATGATGGTTGAACTTCGAAGTTACCCATCCGACCCAAACGTATGAGGGCTCCTGACTGTAGGGGATTCTCACAGAGTAATAATACTGCGGTGAGAAAGATGAAATAAGATTATGTTAAACATACAGTAACTTAAGACTACTTGCTTGAAAGTCACAAGTTCCCATTCAGTGACCCAAAACAAATGGACCAATTAGAAAAGGGTTATTGTCTACCGTAGTACAGTGAACGAGGCGGTTGTCTTCATCTTTCTCGATAGCCAACACTTCCTCCAACAGACGAGCTGATGAGTGACTAGTGTTTAACTCTGTTTTCTTCTTCAACATAAACCTGCAGCCACCAATTGATACAAGTGTGTAAAGACAATTTTTCTCAATAATTTCAATTAATATTAATTTAAATAATACAATTAAAAATAATTTCAGTCAATAATTTCTCCTCAGATTAATCATGTTAGTTAATTGTGTTTGGTGTTCTAGAAGCAAAAGTGAACAAGGAGGAGTGAAGTGAACTAACCGCTGTTTGAGTCTGGATGGCTTCTCCTGACTGTGGTCCTTGTGATTATTGAGTTCATCTCTGGATCCTGCGTATCTGTGAGCTTTCATCAGTAACTCAAAGTCAGAATCTGCTTCTCCTTCCTCTGGGTCTTTGAGTTGGCACACCACACCGCTGCTTTGGGGCACAGTGACCTCGCCAGGGCCGGAGAAAACCTGTGCACACTCGACTGGCATGCTCAGACGGTAAAATCCAACAGAGCTTGTGCCCCTTTCCTTCTTCCCAAAAAACCTCTGTGTTACTTTCAGACATGGGGTGTTGTCGACTGTTCCAACACGAATCACCTGGGTAGCAATTTAAACATTATATGTACAACATGTAGAACATTGTATGTGACCATAAAATAATTCAGGTAGCAAAACAACTAAGAAATTTAGTCGTGGTGGTACTGCCTTAAATAGAGAAGATTTTATTACTAAAAATAATAAATATTTTATATGTGTCCATGACATAATTTCAAAATTGTATTTATATTATTTATGTATAACATTTTAAAATAAGAATAAAACGAAATATTTTTATGTATTTGTGTCCGAGATATATTTTCAAAAGTTAATAAATCCGTCTGTGTATCATTCGTTCAGTCGTTTTAATATTGAAAGTAGAAAAAATTTGAAAACAGTTCCTTTTCAGTTTTTTTTTTGTTTGTTTTTCCAACAAGAAACGAAAAACAACAATTTTGTTTTTCGTTCTGAGGAAGAAAAATGAATAAAGAGCTTGAATATTTGATTTGTACAATTACTACACGTAGGCAGGAATGAAACACCCCTTTCCTCTGATTTGTCAGCCGAAGATCAAACTGTTCTGTCATCAGTTTTATCCTCAGTTCCGCACAGAGAATCGTTTCTAAAGGATACACGCTTGTGTGTGGTGTTGTGGCGCACCGGGTCATGTTAAGAGTAAAACACACGCGCGTCACATCGTTGTAAAAAAACGCGAATTTTTTAAAACAACAAGAATGAAAAATAAGCAGCCACATATAATAAAAAAAAAAATACATATTAGCCTTTAAAAATAGGCTATTGTGACCTTTATTACAAACAACATTTAGCCTATTTTAAACACCAAGCCTAAACTAATTTATTTGAATCAAAACTAAAACTGTACCAACGTTGGGTTCACGCATCTCCTATTTTGTCCAACGTTTCCATATTTAGAATGTAACATTTGGATGCAAACTTAATGTAAAGAAGACTTCATACTTCAGTCGAGTCCTAAATATACACGAAGGCTATCAGCATCTTCAAGGGATATGAGTTTGGAATAACAGCAAGTTAATCAGATGAAATAATCAAATGAAATAATGAAAAGAATGAAATTAAATTGAATGGAAATTAAATTAAAAACAAGTGCTCAGTTTATATGCAAAAATATGATGAAATATAATAAAATATCATTTCATAAAAATTATGTAAATTAACTAACTTGTATGTTAGAATGGTCATCTGGTATAGGAATGAACAAAGGCTCTCTCCAACTCATCCACAAAGGTAGATCTTTGGTCATGTTCAGACCGAAGGGCTGGTATCCCTCGTGTAGGCCACAAACACTGAAGTATCTCAGTGAGTCAACCTGACGACCCAAATTTAGACGACCCACCTGGTTTATCCCTAAACTACAAACAGGCAGGAAACCTAGAATTTATCAAAGAGAAGACAGCAAGAAATGTTTGTTATACAAAGCAAAAAAAAAATAAAAAAAATACACATTTAAATATATATATTATTCAAATAAATTTGATAATTATGTGTCAGAATGGAAAATGACCACAGAGAACATACCATCAGATATATTAAAGTCTTTTACAGCCAGTTCAGAGCCACGACCGTTCAGCAGCAGCTCTCCATTGAGAGTAACCATCATAGTGCATGTAGTCAGGTCCAACAAACAGCCAATTACATCACCCCTCTTCCAGCGGCTCCCCAATTGCTCTTCCCCACCATGCCACCACTGCCCCTAAAACATGCATGTAAGAGATGAACAAAAATTGTATTACCCGATATCTTTCTTTTCCATTTTATGATCTTTAATTGTTCCAAAAGGTATCTCAGACTCAGTCAGTACACTGTAAAAATGAATATGCTTTATCTAATCAATAAAATTGTGGCAACAGATTACAAGCAATATTATTAATTAAATTGTACAAATTAGAATTAATTCTAATTTGTACAATTTAATTAATAATATTGCTTGTAATATGTTGCCACAATTTTATTGATTAGATAAAGCATATTATTTTTTTCAGTGTATAGTCAGTATCCGATCTCAGTAAAATTGGCTTTTCCATAATAAATTATCATTGAAATACCTTAGAACCATCAAACACGAAGGCCTGTTCATCTGACCCAAGATCTACGTCAGGTTTACATCCAGGTCGTGCCCAGCCCACTCTCATCTGTCCATCAGTTACAGCCTCAAACTCAAAGTACCATTTGCCATATTGCACTGCAAAGGGCTGCTCCAGGCGGAAAATCCGAAATCTCTCAGCAGCCACAGATTTAATATTGATACTTGAGGCTATTGGAAACAAAAATAAAACAAATGTTTATGTTGATTTAAAACCATACTATTTTTTTTTTTTAAATGTTTTTGAAAGCAGCCTCTTATGCTCACCAAGGGTGCATTTATTTGAGCAAATAAAGTAAAAACAGTATTAATATAGTGAAGCATTGCTATGTTTTAAAGGGGTGGTTGATTATGATTTTACTTTTCTAACTTTATTTAGTGTGCAGATGTTGTTTATGCTTAAACTGCAACATTACAAAGTTACAACCATTTCTGAATATAAATTTTCCCTTTTTTTATCTGACTATACTGCCAAAAAAGATAATTGTCCCACCATGTTCTTGTTCCAGCGGCTCTACAGTGTATCCAAACCCAAGAAGGGTACCCAGAGTGTCCCTCGTGGCATCTCTACCCGCCTGTTTGTACTTTTCATCCAACAGGGAAAATGGCACTAGTTGGGTACTTCTCTTACACTTAAAATCCTGAATAAAAGAGATAAAAAAACTACAGTATTTAGTCAGGTGAGCACTTTCTGTAAAGCTGCTTTGACACAATATGTATTGTGAAAAGCACTATACAAATAAATTTGAATTGAACTGAATTGAACTGAATATTTCCACATCAAATACATTGAAAGAAGGAAAATCCAAGTTGGAGATATACCACTTACAAGTACAACATATGGACACATTTGGCATTTTGATTCCAATTCTCAAGATCACATTTACATTGTTTGTTTTCAATAAAATATTAATTTCCACCTGCTGTGGTCCAAAGCTCCAGCCCTGCCTGATTCGATCTCTGGCCCAGATGTTGTGTTCATTCTCAGCCAGTTTTTCCACCAGCTCTTCCTGAGAAGCTGTTAGCACAACACATGACTGATCCACAGGGGCTGGTTTATATCCGTTCCATAGCTCATACCTGGACAGGTGATGTCATTATGATTCATTTAACAAGGATGATGTAATTAGGACTCATTTAAAAAGCACTTATCACTGTTGCATTGTTAACTGGAAAATTTAATTGTCTTGGGAATTGAGGAATTTTATCTTGACATACTTATTTGAAAGGCGAACATATTTCACATTCTCCTCTGCATGTTCATCAGAGAGTCCAATGTGGACACCAAAAGCCAAAAGAGTCCTTCCACAAGACAAAAGGAAGCATGATTAATAACGGAAAGCTAATTAACAGTATATTAGGCACAATAATCCATGACATACCTGAGGATCTCCTCAGATGACTGAAGTTTATGAATTCGCTCCTGATCTGGAAGTGTGGAAAATTCGACTAGACACGAGTGTATTTTTTTGCTCTCATCTTTAACCTAGGAGAAGATATGCAGGATAAGGAGCAACTGAATGGAAGTTAGGGAGTTTCCAAACTATAGATAGTTTACTTTGTTCCAAAACAAGGACTTAAATTGTTACAATAGCCAAACTATTGCTACCATTCCATTCCACATACCACATATACCACATCTCCATATATATATATATATGAAGAGGTCAGATGCAAAAGCCTCTAAGTGCCATTTGAAATTTTCTTCTAAAATGATCATTTTTATCAAACTTGTATATTTAAGTTCAGTAATTTCACGTAAATGGCAATGAAGATTACCTATTAATTGTCATTTAAGTGAAATTACTGAACTTAAATATACAAGCTTGATAAAAATTGTCATTTTAGAAGAAAATTTCAAATGGCATTTAGAGGCTTTTGCATCTGAACTCTTCATATATATATATATATATATATATATATATACGAATTAGAGTGGCAATCAAGGCTTTGTTCGGACAGCATGTCCAGTTTCAATGAAGTGGCGTTTGGTTTTCAACTGTGATAACTATTGTGCTCAACCACAGAATCAAACACTGCTGCTTTTTATAAAACACATACGCATTTCCCATTATGAATTGTGGGACCGACTGTTTTGGTGTAGATCCGAGCATATGCATCAACGAACTGAACTAAGGGAGAAAACAGAACAGGTTCTGAAACAAAGATGTGAAAATGCCCTTAGACACTTACTGGTCCATAGTTCCAGCCCTGCTCTATTTTGTCAATAAGCCAGAGTTCATGGAGATTTTCCGCTAATCTTTCCTTGATCTGCTCCAGCTGTGGAGGATATTCAACCTGACAAGATACAGAGTTGAGCTCAGGGGTGTCAGACACTCATAAATGTTGATGCAAGACAGATTGTGGCTTAACTGCTAGTAATTGCTGTACTGATGCTAAATTTTAAATAATCAGTGCATACTTAAAATTGAAAGTACCTGGCTGGAATCCACTGGAATGGGGGTAAAGGTCACTGGACTAATAGGTACAACAGGGCCTAAGAGGTCACGTTGGCTTTCAGTGTGATTTTGTGTGAGTTCCTGACACAGTTCCAGCTTGCAGCATGTTTTGGGGAGGAGAGCTTCAGCGCACGGAGAGAAACCAGCAGGAGGAAGAAACCTAAACTCCCCCTGTCGACCTCCAAACAGCATACGCAGCCTGATGGGAAAATAAATTTAGACACTATTTAAGCCATCGAGGGTACGTCCTACAGGTCAACATTTAAATGGTTAGGTTGATCTAAAATAAAATGAAGTAGGACTCATCTTTCATTGTTTGCTGAATGGTAAACAATCAAACCTACAATTAAATCAAAAACCATAGAAAGCAACTCACTGCACTCCAGTTGAGAAGCTGACCACTGGGAACAGCAATCCATCCACTTTGAAGTTCTCCAGCATGCCTTGAACTGGCTGTCCATTGACCCGAAAGGAGATGCAGGTTGCAATAAGGTCAAGACAGCAACTAATGACATCATCCTCCCTTAGCAAGTGCTGATTGGGTGAGGTAACCCTCCGACCAACACCTCCTTGGAAAGAAATCACAAACAGTGTTTAGATTTCACTAGACTGCGTTTATTTGATAAATATACAGTAAAAAAAAAAAAATATGCAAGAAAGTGAAATATTACAAATTAAAAATAACCGTTTTAATTGTTTTATTTTTTTTTTAAATGTAATGTATTCATGTGATGCAAAGCTGAATTTTCAGTAGCATTACTTATGTTTTAATGTCACATAGTGTACAAGCTTAGTTTCCATCTTACCTGTCCAAAGCTGGAGTCCATCAAAGCCATAAGAGCAGAGGTCATCTCCAACACCGTTTGACCCCCAGCCGTGACCCCCTGTGGGGGAGGGATGATACCCTTCAGTGCTGGCCCAACCCACTCGCAGATGAGTAGGCTCTGCTGTCACAAAATGTTCCACCTTCTCAATTACAACCTCATAATACCATTTCCTGTATTGGGCACAGTCATCTCTTGCACACAGGAAGATGTTTGGACGTGCACTAAACAGAGAAATATGTTCAATGAGATTTCATTTTGAACATTTATTCTCACTGTTTGGTCAATTTCTATATTATAACAGACTAAAATAATATTTTTAGATGTGCTAAAAACCTCAGAATGTGTAGGAGTTAAACTCAAGAGTTAAGCTTATTGATAACAGATCACCTGAAAACTTGGTTAACCAGTCTTGATTGTAGCAAAAGGTCTCTTTCTGGCAGCAGTGTATCACAAATCAAATTCTGATTAGAGCGGACAGCCATGCCATGGCACACACAGAGTGAGCACAACACGTCCAAGATCTGCAGATGCAGTAAACACACACATAAACATGTTAAAAAATAGTAAAATCCACAATCATTACAGAACACATAAATACAGAGTTTTTAAGTAAAAAAAAAAATGATACTTTTATTCAGCAAGGACAGATTAAATGTATTAAAAGTGATAGTAAAGACATTTATAATATTATAAAAGTAATCATGTTGTTTCAAACGCTATATTTCACAAAAAAATAAATAAATTGCATTTTAAACATACAGTATATTATACTTAGAATTTAGTTATTTTAATTGTAAAAATGTTTCACAATATTACTGTTTCTACTATATTTTTGATCAAATAAATGAAGAATTGGTGAGCAAGAGATTTAAATATATATATATATATATATATATATATATATATATATATATATTACAGACCCCAAACATTTAAAACATACTGTACATTACCTTATGGTTCCTTCCATGTTTGTCCAAAAGTGAGATGATGGATTTTATGTGGCTTTCCTTAATAACATTCAAAGCTTCAGGACTTTCTACTAAAACACAATGTAACACTTCCAATATTCCTAAAAAAAAAGGAGAAACGAGTAACAAATGAGGGGAGACTCTTTGTGACATCATGTTTAGACCCTAAACTCAACTTAGACATCGTAGTCAAAACACAAACTAAATAATTCTACAGGACATTTACCAGAGGAGGCCTCCAGCCTCTCTAATCTGCTGACCAGCCAGTCCAAGGATCCAGAAAACTGGGCACAGTTGTTCCGATTACCCCTGATAAGAGCAGCTGTAGGGAAATGGAATGGACATTTGGTAAATCAAAGCTAAACCTTTATTATAAATCTCTAAACAATTTATCCTATACCTAGCAGCTCATAAAAAGAGTTCAAAATCTTTTCCCATGACTCTCCTGTCTCTTTCCCAACAGCCTCTTCAAAATGAGTCGCACTATTGTACACATGCAGGTGGTCAATGCAGTCCAGCACCAGAGGGATTATACCCTGAGAAAGGCACAATGAAGCAGAACAAAAAAGTATATGATTCAGACATTATTGCAGTGTGTGGCCACATATATGTGTTGTCCCATTTGCTGCAGGTATTACCTCATCTTGGAAGAGATTTTGTCTGTTCTTAAGTGCTCGAATATCTCCCTGTCTGACCTCGTGATCTTGCCCCATTTCAGGACATTGAAAATAACCCAGCAAATTCTGCAGTGTCAGACGGACCATCTCAATTGGAAGAACCAAATCAGTAATGTTTTCCTTCTGACCGACATCATCTAGTCCCCTTCAGAAAGGAAAAAAAAAATCCTTCTGAAACATAAATGTGCTTCTTTGAATAGGCTTTGTGCTTTAAAAAAAGGATTTTAAAAGAGTTGGAATTCAAAATTCTCCAGCAAATTTGATAAGCACACAGTATTCTGTAAGCTGTAACTGTATTGTTACCTAATGAATTGGGAGAAGAGAAGGGCGGAGCTACGAATTAAACAAGCAGCTTGTGACTCCTCCTGTTGAGAGCGAGAAAGGGTGATTCCATCATCCATGTGTCCTTCTGCTTGCAAAACAGCCTGCGAGAGAAAACCAATTCACTTCATGCATTTGAACCAGAATGTAAATATTAAACAAAACAATTACAAAAGAAAGGTATTGGCTTTATTTAATTGCAGTTCCACTACTAATGACACTACTGTTCAAATGTTTGGGGTCAGTAAGATATAGATGTTTTTTTTAAAAATTATTTTAATTATTAAGTTATTTGACAACAAAGACATTTATAATGTAATAAAATCTATATTTCAAATAAATACTTATACTTATATATATATATATATATATATGTATGCTGAATTTTTAGCATCTTTATATATATATATAAATATATTGAGCAGCAAATTAGCATATTAGAATGATTTCCGAAGGTTCATGTGACAGGACTAAAGATGCTAAAAATTCAGCATCGCCATCAAAGGAATATATAACATATTAAAACAATCAAATAGAAAACAGTTATTTTAAATAGCGATAATTTTTTTACTGTAGTAAATGCAGTCTTGTTGAGCAGATACATTGCTGAAAGACTTAAAAATGTCAACCCTCAAACATTTAAACGGTATTGTAAGTGATCTTATCTAGTATGATCTTATTTGATTTATTTACACAGGTTTACCAGTCTCTGTAGCACACTTTCCATCTGTCTCTTAGTGTCAGTGGTCTGATATGTGAGCCAGAGCCCAGTGTCAATGTGCTGAATGAAACAGAGAGAGTCTCCATATTTGATCTCAGGTACGCCCATGCCATCTCTCCTCTTAACAAAGTGTGAGCTCTTCTGGCTCTCTTCCTATAAAAAAATAAAGTTTGCATTGATCATCACAACTTAATATATCACCACAAAAACAAAATATATAAATGATTATACTACATAACCACAATTACTTATTGATTATAATATGGTTTATGTTGGGTTTAGAGATGATATTATCCAACCTTTGATGCACGGAAGGAGAATGCTGTACTTTTGACATCGGCTCTCTCTCTTTCCACAAGCTGTAGTCCCTGATCGTGAGTCAGTCCCAGGTATGATCCGGTGGTCAGGTGCCGAAGACGGAACGGCTGACCCCAGTGAGTATGGCTACCGCTCCACCTGCAAACAATCTGTTACTATTACAATCTGACAAACACAAAGGGAATCTACTTTCAACTGTCATCAGCAAACCAGCTGAAGGGACACCTACGCAACATGTAACATTTCGAGCCTCCATAAAGATCGAGCCTGAAGAGATACCGAGCCACCCTCGAAATGGACAGATCTGGAGGAAGAAAGGAAAAATGGTCATGAAGGGAAAAGCTGTAATAAATGTCAGCAATCTGTCTCCGATCAGTAACGTAACCTCTCTCTGACCTGCGTTCTTCTTGTCTGTGATCCGCTGCAGGAATGGTCAAACATTCATCTGTGTGGCCATGTAGCAGACGCACAGTGTCCCCTCCTCGTACATGACCTACAATTCAAAATTAAATTCATCAAAAAATAAAAAGAATACAAACCACCAGCAAAATTATTACATTATAAAATATTGTATTTACATCCATATTTACCCCTATATATTTTTACATGTTTATATGTTTTACATGTTAACCATGTTTATAAAATACAATATGAGCAAATGTAAAAATATTGGAAACATACTATATAGCCTATATGGCAAAAGAAAAAAAAATGTGTGTGTGTGTATTTCTTGACAATGTACTGTATTTAGCCAGTCAATAAGCATGAAAATCAGCCATTAAGACCTTCAGACACTAAACAATGTTTAAATTGATAGTATAAAATCAGTCATCTACCCTGCATCTCCATAGTCCCAGAAGAAACAGGGGCCACACTCCACAATGTTTGCTGGAAGGAAGCATCCACCCGACCAATGCCATTGTTATTACCTTCACTATTACTCCAGGACACATGCTATAAAGAGAGCGAAAGGTTGTTACACTGCATACAAATATTGATATACAGACAGGCAAATAGGTGAACAGATGGAAGAATAGATGAATTTACTCACTAAGTATCTCTCAGAGGAAATACTAACTAAGATGAAATCATCACCCACTCTGACTTTCTCACCCTCTGACCTCTGTTTAGAGGCAGGGTGAACTGTCCACCAACACACCTCACCTGAAACCATCATCAAAACATCAATGTATGGCAGCCCTGGTGATTATCAAAATATTCAGTGTTTAAAAGAGAATATGAGCTTACCCTTTTTTTCCTTCTGCAAACCAACATCAAAAGCCAGTTTGTCAGAGGAGAGGCCTGATGTGGACATGCAGCAAAGATACTAAAACAGGACAGCAGATTCCAAATTTACACTTCATAGAACCAGTATGGAAGCCACTAATTAACAGAATATAAAGCCTGGTCTTACCATGTCACTGTAAACATGTCGAAACAGCACTGCTTGGCCATAGAGAAGAGTACGACGCCCAACTGCCTCACTGGACTGAAACAAAACACTCTGTGTTTATTGTTTGGCCCTGCCTTGAAATCATAATTGTGTGTGACGATCAAAAGTGCTTGCTGTTTTACTGCCTCTAGTGTTCATTTATTTTAGAAGCAGCAGTGATATGTGTTGGTATGTATTTTGCGTTTTGGAAAAATGTGGCAGAGGTGGGCTACGTTTTTTCCAATGATCCTAAGTATACAACTTCCTTACTAAAGTAAATGAATGCATTGTTATATTTTTGCTGCATTTTTGTATGCCAAGGCCTAACAGTAGGGCTACCTTCATGCTTCTGAATCTATGCCTGCCTTCATAACCCTTTAATTTTTACTGTCCACCTCTCGTGTTGAATAATATGATGTTGTGGTGCTCAAGAAATATTCTTATTATTATCAATGTTGAAAACAACTGTGCTGTTTATTCTTTTTTTCAGTCAAAAGAATAGCATTTATTTAAAAATAGAAATCTTTTGTAAATTTATAAATGCCTATCACTTTTATCAATTCATTGCATCTTTGCTGAAATAAAAGTTGTGACCCAAACTTTTAAAAGATACTGTGGGTGACATTTTTCACTGAATATTCATCCACTGACTGAATTGATAACTGTTCGCTGAATTCTGAATTGTCTGAAGTGCTTTTCATCACAGTACCCACCCCTGCACACTGGTCTTCATGGTTGGCCAGCATCTCCTGCAGCGCTCGGACAGACAGACACTGGTCAAGAACAAACACGCACACAGAAAGGTCTGCTGGAACGTTCTGTCAACATGAGGAAAGACAACATGAAACTGCAGGAGCTGTTTTTGAAGCATCATGCACAGACTGTTCTTACACATTGCAGTGACTTAGTTTAAAAATATTAAGTAAATGAGCATCTCACCTTTGAGTTGGAGGTGGACTCAAGGTAACACAACCGGTCGCCGAAACCTTCTGCAGCTAAACACAGTTTCTTCAGATGAGGGCCTGATGAGCAACACCTCAACACCAGCTCATCCCGCTGAAAACATTCACATTACTGACCACAGCTTAGAAAATAGACTCTTATCTGATCTCACAAAAAAAAAAAAAAAAAAAAAAAAAAAAACATAAATTAAAGGGTTGGTTCACCCCAAAATGCTACATGATACATTGAGATTTGATTAATTGTCTTCAGTATAGCACTACTTTGCTGTCCAGGCATTACATTTTGGTCAAGACTGCTATACATTTCTAGAAAATGATCAGTTAACTTAGTAATTATTCAATTTTAACTTCTGAAAAAGTGAACATGTTGCAAAGCAAAGCAAACAAATAACATACAAGTTTTGAATAAATGCATGTACACCCCAAAACTAAATATATAAACCTCAGTAAAGTAAAATGAATCAGTAATAAAGTAATGAAAATGAATCTAGTATTAGAAATGAATCAGCAACATTGTTCAACATGCAATTGTTTGTTAAATATGACGTTGTTATAGTGTAAAAATCACATGAATAAGTACTGAGCAAATCACTTTCACTTAAGGTTAAGGTTGTTTAGGGCCTGGTTACTAATGATGCATGATTTACTGTTATTATTATATTATATTATATTATATTATATTATATTATATTATATTATATTATATTATATTATATTATATTATATTATATTATATTATATTATTATTATATTATATCATATACCATGTAATTATGTAACCTTAAAATTAAGTGTTATCAAAAATAGGCTACCATGTTTTTATGTAAGTAATTAACATATTTGTAATATCTGTGATTAGAGAGCCCAATTTTTCCTGGTTAAATGAAGATTATAAATAAATTCTAAACAAATAAAAGGCTCCATATGCTAGATTAAATGTCATGGCTCATTTTACAGTATGTAGAACAGCAGTGTTTTATGTTGCACTGGAGCAGAGCAGCCTTATAAGGGCTGAATATCATTCAGTGAATGGAGAATTCCAACACCTCCAGCTTGTCAGTGACCAGAAAATGGGTCACACACACACACATACACTCAAAGTTAAGTCTTAATTAAGGCTGTTATTTACACAATCTAAATCAATTAATTCCTTTTCTGCACTTTACTGTTACAAATGCATGCACTAAATGACTCAGTGGAAGTGTTTACTGTATCTGTGTAAGAAAAAGAGAGCATGTTTATCTCTGTTTTTAAGATATGGAGCTGAGAGTGGATAGCTCACACATCCAACAGACTCTCCATGTTCTTCTGCTGATAACACAAAGTAAAAATAGGCACTAGTGATATGGGTCAAACTCTCTAAAATGTGAATTCAAACACTGTAAATCACATCATTGCATTTCATAACTGTATATGACAACAGACACAACAATTAATGATAAATACACAAAGTTACATTGATTACATTGATAATGTCCGTATATCCAAATGCATGGCCAAAAAAATAAATAAATAAAAAATCTGATAGTCTTCTGTAAACCATCTGCTATGAAGTTAAGTTCCTATAACATCAATCTAATAACAATTCCAATTGCAATTTAGTAATTAGCACTTTTACTGTCAGAAGTGTAGCATAAAGAAAGTCAACACATTATTAATTGCATTCAAATTTGTATTATAATATAGTCAATTTTACTTACAGTTCGCAGAAACTGGATTTCATCTTCCGCTTCTCCAATATCCATGTTCAGTGACTATGTAGCCGGACTTTAGGGATCTGTGTGTGAGAACCAGAAGACTGAAGAACTCCACTCCCCAAGCCGCAGGTGCTGAACTCATCCCAGGACAGGGAGACCACGATACCACCCATCATGAGATAATACTGCTGAGATCTGATAAAGTTAAAGTGGAAAAGAAAGCAATTCTCCATATTTGGTATTTACAATGGAGAAAGCTAACAAGCAAGAAATAAAGAAAAGAAGAATGTAAAAGCATAGAAAAACTTACTTACTTAATTAATGTGAATTCTCTCTCTCTCTCTCTCTCTCTCTCTCTCTATCTATCTATATATATATATATATATATATATATATATTTAGTTTCATTCAAAGATTTTGCTAAAATCTACCCTTTCATTGAAGTAAAAGAATTGAAAGTGGGGGTAAATTACATTATGAAATAAATGTTTTACTCCAAAACACGTTTGCCACAATTATTGGCAGATCTGTGAATCTGAAGGATCTGTAAATATTCTCTATGCAGGAATGGTCTCCGAACTCTTTTCAGGTGTACTCCAAACTCATCAGGCATTATAGAAGAAGACTGCTATCTGGGCAAAAGGAGATTGCAAGAAGTATTTAATAAAAGAGTTAGAATAATTGTGGCCAACATGTTTTGGAGAAAAAAAAATTATTTCATAATGTGATTTCAACCAACTTTCAATTCTTTTACTTCAATGAAAGGTTAGGGTTTTTTTTTTAATCAAAAAGATCAAAAGGATAAACAACGCAAAATAATTTTTTAAAAGACATTTATCATATTTACCAGGGGTGCCATTAATTCTGACCACAAATAAATAGAGGTAAAAACAAAAACATACTAAATCATGCAACATATTATACATAATTACATATTGCATGCCTGCCTATATTAAATATTTATGCTTTATTCAAAACATTCAGTATGTAGCAAAAGAAGAGACTTGATCTTTTCATAAGTAAGCTTTATTTTATTTATGTCACTGTAAAACACATATTTGGCTTTCTTGATAATATAATTCAACAGCAAACATTCACAAATCAAAACTGATGTTGACAGGTTAACAAACTGACCACAAATCAATCAAGTACAGTCACCATACACTGAACTAGTGTGACCTTTAGGAATTTGGTGCTTACGGCAATAAAATAAAAACGATTAATCTCCCAACATTTTGAAAATTCATTAAATTACATCAAAAAGAAATCAGAGTAAAATGCATAACACCTAAAATGCTAAATTAATCTTATTTGATTTCAGTGTACTTACTGTGTTTGCTGTAATATAAGTGACATGCATGTGAATGTTCTCTCTTAATAGTCAATATATAGGAGAGTAAAATAGTTTTCCAGGCCTTAGATTTAATAAATGATAAGATTCAGAACAAAGTGATTCTAAAATTCCCAACACAGATAAATAACCTCTCCATTGCTTTCTTTTAGCTTCCTTGATTGCTTTTCATTTCCAGACTGCATTGCCTTATTAAACATGTCATATCAACGGTCTAGCAAAATACATCAACTAACATTGAAAATTGAATTTGGGTTAATTTTGTTTATTTGTTAAGTTTTCATTTCATGGGACTGTGGATCAGAAGGGTAAACAATTTACTTGGTTAACAAGTGAGATTGATTTGTAAAGGTCAGAGGTGTCGATGGAGTTAAAGGTCACTCTCTCCGTAGAGGGCGGTGGAGAAGGCAGTGTAGTCCAGGGCTCCGGGCAGGGCCCCGGGGCCAGAGTATGGGGGCATCCTGCTGATGCAGTACTCGGCCTGGTCCGGAGGGAGTTCTCTCCTCAACTCATCTGTCAGAATATACGGCTGTACAAGACACAACAAACAACATATAATGCATATGGAAAGAATATGTGAGCTACAAAAGACTGTTCTGACAAACTTTGAGGTTAAGACACACCTTGTCTGCAGCAAGGATCCTGAAGGAAGCGATGACCTGTTCAGCCGTGTCTGTGTCTGCTGTCTCTCTGGTCATGAAGTCAATGAAGGACTGGAACGACACAACGCCTGTAGTGTTTGGGTCAACCAGCATCATGATCCGAGCAAACTCCACCTCACCCTGAAAAACACGCACACAAAGCAGTTAAAAACTCCCTCAACATTGTAGTCTGTTGAAATTCATGCACATACCATATGCCCGAGACCGATCAGACATGCTTTAAATATATATAAAACGTATTTTTATAGACATTTTTACTGAAAAAAAGGAGATAAAAATGGTTAAGAAAATTGGTTATTAGTTCGTAAGCAATGAACCTTATTTAAGGCCCTACCAGATCATAACCCATCGAGATCAGACAGGCCCTAAAGTCATCAGAATCCATCGCCCTATTCTTCTTCTGCATGGGAAAGGTTAAAGGGCAGAGGTCGAGGGTACATGGGTGACACAGCGACATGGTAGGAATAATGAAGCAATGTATAGTAGGGAAAGAGCCAGCACCTAACACAGAGACACACAGATGTACAGACAAAGAGACAGCACACAACCACAGACACAAGAAAAAACACAACAGAGGTAGGCCTACATCAGAACTATATTCTGCATATACGTATAAATCTATGCAAAGAACTACATTTTGGGGTAAAGAGTTAGAGGTCATGTTGGTTAATACCTGTTTGTCATTTCCTAAATGCCCAAGACTGAACAGACATGCTTTAAACTCATCAGGCCTGAGTTTACCCCTCTCTTCCTGAGAGCAGGACGTTAGTAGAAATAAAGAAAAGTAAAAGGTGATTGATAAAAAGATAAAACGCCACAACATTTCTTCATAAGGTATAAGAGGCATTGCTTTTTCAGCAAAAAAAAAATGTTTAGCTCAAATAGTATGGAAGCAAAATAATAACAAAAGTTTTTGAAAACAAAAAGCTTGTTGAATTGACCAACTTACTTGAAAAAATATGCATTGCATTAACCCCTTCTTGCATTTTAATGCATTGTATTTGTAGGGCTTGCATTTTTATGAGCTGAAAGTCAACATGGTGGCATATTTAAGCTGTGAATATTTCAATTCAAAACATTCACACATGTTTATTATTAAAAATTCCAGATTGCACTTCTAATTAATATTGCTTAAAAATATAACCTATAATATTCAACAGACAATTTATGGGCCTTTTTTTTTCGCTTCCACAAATTCTGTGGTTCAAATTCGACAGAAATTCAACATTTGACGTCTTGGAACGACAGGAATATCAATAGATTACCGATTGATAAATTCCATATCTGCTAGTCTATCTCACCAGCAGGTGGTGCAAGTGGATGTTGATGAAGAAAACTATAGTCATTCATTCATTAAACATTTATAGAAATGGAAAAATACAATGCAAGCAGGGTTAATGCAATACATATTTTGTTTCAAAGCATTTGTCATTATTTTACTTCCATAACTTTACATCTTGAAATCTGATTTTACTGCAAAAGATCTCTTATTTCAAGCTAAATTTGTTCCAGTTATTGAACAAGCTAAAGTGAATGGAAAGATAATTACCACTCTTGCCTTGTGATGCCTCTGAAGAAGTGAATGTGTAAAATAAAGAAAATATAAAATGATTGTGTCTCAGTTAAAATGAGAGATTTACAGATTTGTATAATGCTCAGTCTAAGAGGTTGAGTACTTCGCTTAGTTAGGATGGTTTAACAACGATTAGTGTAGCATCCATTCAACAAGACACATGTCTAGTGTACGAAAAATAAATAAATACAGCACCCGATCAAAGTGGTTGAAAGAGGATCGGAATTCATTCATCTGCTCCTGGCTGATGCCTTTTGCATCACGTGTCAGAATTTGAGTCTCGATTTCATTAATAGTGCGAGCGATCGTAGTTAAAAGGAGTTCCCAGCCGACACGAATATGCTGCAGAGGAAAGAGAAATACTGCTGTAAAAACCAGGATCAAGTGACAAATCTAATGTGATGTCAGAATATAGATCATTATAATATGCAATGCATTCAAAAATGTGTGGTTGGCAAGATATGTTAGTCTCTTATGTTCATCAAGACTGCATTTATTTGATCAAACATGCAGAAAAAACAACACTATTTTCTGTTTCCATACATTTAAAATGTATTTTTTCCCTGTGACGACAAAGCTGTATTTTCAGAAGCCATTACTCCAGTATTCCGTGTCACATGATTATTTAGAAATCATTCTAATATGCTGGTGCTTACTTTAACATGTAAAAAAAAAAAAAAAAATTGTGGAAACCATGATACATTTTTTTTCAGGATTCTTTGCTGAATAGACGAACAGCATTTGAAGAGTTCAGATGCAAAAGCCTCAGAGTGCCATTTGAAATTTTCTAGAATGATAATTTTTATCAAGCTTGTAAATTTAAGTTCAGTGATTTCACTTAAATTGCAATGATAATTACCTATTAATTGTTATTTAGGTGAGATTACTGAACTTAAATATACAAGTTTGATAAAAATTATCATTAAAGAAGAAAATTTCAAATGGCATTTAGAGGCTTTTGCATATGAACTCTTCATTAACTTCCTTTGTAACTGTACTGTAATGTTTTATCAATTTACTGTAAAGTGTCCTTGCTGAATATAAAGTATTCATTTCTTTCGGGAAAAAAATCTTACTGACCCTAAAAGTTTAAAGGTAGTGTTCAATACTATAGGCTTAAACATGTTTTTATAAATGTGAACAAGAATGTGTAAAAGATGCGTGTATGAGTACCTCCATGGTGTAGTTTGTATGTTTGTTGTCAAAGATAAGTGACTCCTGGATAAGTTGGTGGTCTCCCTCCAATCTATCTATGTTCTGTTTGTAGCTGACAATCACATGCTCAAACTGCTTCAGCTGGGTCATCTGATCCTCCAGAGTCCCCTCCATTGCCATTGAACAACGACCAATTTCCTGTCAGACAAACGATAGATAGATGGATATCAAATAGCATGTCTTATTTGTGGACATTGGCACCAGTATTAGCTTAGCCACACACCTCCATCCTGGTCTGTATCCATGGTCCAATGAGGTTGGCTTGGGCAGCAAATTGGCGTCTGAGCCTTTCGTTACCATGCTGTCTCGCTAACTCCTCCTGCAGTGCACTGTCACGCTGGGGAACCAGCTTCTTCACCTGAATGCACAAACACACATCATGATCATGGTATGAAGATTACAGAAATGTGAGTAGAATGGCTTAGATTTAGATTTTGTTGTTGTAATAGAACAGAACTAAGGTCTAAGGAGTGTGTGTGTTTAACCTTGTCCCACTTGATGGCAATCTCTTCTGTAGTTATGGTTCTGTAGGGGTTGGTCAGATCTCCATGGATGCCATAACTCTGGGAGATCTTCAGGACTTCCTGCTGAATGCCAAGGATCGCCTGCCTCTCTGCATCCGCTTCGGGAAGCGTGGCCTTAAACTGCTCGTGGGCAGCTATCAGAGTCTACAAACAATGGATTACAATAGATTTTTGTTTGTTTTATAAAAGTTTGCATTCGTGACTCTCCTGTTCGAACTCGTTCATCAAAATGAACGAATCTTTTCCCAAATCAATTCGTTCATTGAATGAACCAAATGACATGAAAAAAAGATTTGTTCATCATTTTGATGAATGAGTTCGAACAGGAGAGTCACGAACGTGCATTGCAGTACAGAGCAAGGTGAGCATTTGAGCTTATAAAACTTAGCTATTTTTTTTTTTTTAAATCAGCGATCATTTCGCTTGATAAGACCCTTATTCATCGTCGGGAATCACTTAAAGCCCTTTGAACAGTTTGCACTGAAACTGTCTTTTGGACCTTGAACCGTTTGGTTCCCAATAAAGTGCATTATATGGAGAAAAATCCTGGAATGTTTTCATCAAAAACCTTAATTTCTTTTCGACTGAAGAAAGAATGACATGGATATCTTTGATGACACTTTAAGCAACTGTTTTCAACATTGATAATAATATGATATTAAAACGTTTCCTGAGCACCAAATCAGCATATTAGAATGTGACACCGATGACAAATTTTGAAAATTTAAAAGAGATTAAAATAGAAAACACTTATTATATTTGTAATTAAATTCCACAATATTAACCATTTTTACTATATTTTGTAGAAATAAATGTAGTCTTGGTGAGCATAAGTGACTTCTTTCAAAATGTTTGTTTACCTGGACCTCTTCAATGGTGTGCACTATGAACATATCCTGTAAGTCTTCCATGGCTCCTTCCATCCAGTTATTAAAGGGTGCGGATCTCTTTGCGTATTCTAGAAACAACTGCTCCACCGTCTCCAAAAGCTTCTCTGTCCTCTACAGAAATAAAACACAGATTCAAACCTTTTCACTTTTTTTAAAATCTTGATTGATCTAAAATAATGTTTTACACTCAAGGTTGAGACACACACAAAGAAGTTTATAGGACCCTCTTGAAAATGAGATGTAGCATCTCAAGAGGCTATCCTTCAATAAATAATTTCAAATACACAGCATACCTCCAAAGCCTCTCTGCGTTTCTGGGTGAGAGTGCCCAGTTGGTCCCAGAGGTCACAAATATTTTGACACCTTTGATTCACTGATGCAACATCATGATAGTCCAGCTCACTTTGAGATAAAACAGATAGAGAGAAACTTTAGGTCATAATATTGCATTTGCTATTCGGTCTGCCCCCCTCTAGTGGTTAAAAGGTTATAACACCCTGTACTAACTGAGACAGCATTAAGGTCAGAAGCTGTCAGTCACTTACTAAATACATGCATGCACACACTCATATTTTAACCAGGCCTGCATGTCATTAGCGTCACTGAATGCGGCTCGACAACATAACAGGAAAACAATACAATGCTGAATAAAGTTGTAGTTTGTTATTTTTGGACCAAAACGTACTTTCGATGCTTCAAAACATTCTAACTAACCCACTGATGTCACATGGACTACTTTGATGATGTCTTTATTACCTTTCTGGACAAGGACAGTATACCGTACATACATTTTCAATGGAGGGACAGAAAGCTCTCGGACTAAATCTAAAATATCTTAAACTGTGTTCCGAAGATGAACGGAGGGCGTACGGGCTTGGGACGACATGAGGGTGAGTCATTAATGACATAATTTTGTTTTGGGTGAACCAACCCTTTAACAGATGTAGAACTCCGTAACTTTGGATTGATATGGAATATTATACACTTTAGGTACATTTTCTTTTCCTGTAGACTGCTTGTTAGTTAAGGTTTCTTGCATTTTTTTATGACCATTCCACCCTCTCTCTAATTCTAGCTGTTTATAATTATATTTCAAACAGTTTCGATTTGCTTTTTGTGTCCAAATGAATGTTGGTATGCTAATCATTATAAATATGCTCCATAGTTTATCAGTAATATCACCCTGTACTAACTGAGACAGCATAAAGGTCAGAAGCTGTCAGTCACTTACTAAATACATGCACACACTCAAATTTTAACCAGGCCTGCAGGGGAGATAATGAATGCTAAAATAGAAACCCAGTGATTCAGACATCAGAGAATGCTGAAAGCGTGGTGCGTCTATATGCGTGTCTAGCTATGGATAAGCAGAGAGACATGAAGCTTTCCAGACACTGTAAAGTGATGAGAAAATGAATGTGACAGGTTAGTTATAAGAACAAAGTACTTGCACACAACCTTTCAAACGTTTGAGGTTGGTAAGATTAGTCTATAATGCTCAGCAAGGCTGCATTTTTGTAATCAAAATACAGTAAAAACTGTAATATTATGCTATTTAATAACAATTTAAAAATTTCTATTTTATTCTACCTTCAAATATGTTTCAAATGTACATTATTTCTGGGATTTTCGGCATCATTACTCCAGTCTTCAGTTTCACATGATCCTTCAGAAATCAGTCTAATATGCTTTGATTTGGTGCTCAAGAAACCTTTCTTCTTATTATCAATATTTAAAACCGTTGTGCCACTTTTGTGAAAAGCATAATCCTTTTTGTTACGATTCTTTGATAAATAGAAAGTTCAAAAGAATAACATTAACATGAAATCATTTTTAATGTAAAAGTCTGTTCCTTTTGATCAATGCAGTATTAATTTCTTAAAAACAATACTGACCCAAAACCTATGAATGGTAGTGTACAGATTTATAGTATATACTGTATATACTAAAATGAACAGTTCAGCAAAAACAAATTATTTTTTGACGAGGATAAAAAGACAAAAAAGTCATACTTGAGTTCCTGAGCAATAGCAGCGATCTGCTCGACTCGGTCTTGGTGGGCGGAAAGGTCACTCTCAAATGCCTCATGTTTCCGCAGCAAAGCTCGGACTTCCATTAAAGATGCTGACTCGTAATCCTTCTGACTCAATATCTCCTCCTTACCTATTGCAAAACAAACAAAGCATATATCAAGCATCAATTAGTGGATACTTTTATCCAAAGTGGTTTACGGTACAGAATGATGATATTCCATTGATGACGGCACTTCATGTCTAGGACTCACCGGAAGCCCAGGTCTCATGGTTTGTAGCTTTCTGTCTGAATTTCTCTGCTAGATGATCCAATCTTTCCAGTCTCCTGATCTCAGTAAGCAACCATTCCTCATAGCCCTTCTCTGCCTGTTCCAGTCCCTGCCATGCACTCGCTATGTCCTACATAGACAAATACCCAGTTTTATGTGCATGTGCTTGTATTATTTGCTTGAAAAAAATGCCCCCCAAAGCTAGCTACTTAGATTTATATATATATATATATATATATATATACACACAAGTAGCTAGCTTTGGGGGTACATAAATCAATGAAAAATAACAAACACAAACATAAAATAAACATAATACATGTTGAAATAAATAAATAAATGTCAAAACATACAAAAATCCTATAACAGGTATGAACATAAAATAAATATAAAATACATATTACAATTGAAAAAGAAAATAAATCAATTAATATAAAAAATAAATCAAGCAATACATATTCAAATAAATAAATATTAAAAGCTAGTAAACACGCATGTGTGTGTGTGTGTGTGTCACAGAGCTACCCTCAGTTCTTTGTGACCCCTTGTTAGCCCTTCCACAAAACACATGAACACATACTTGGTTTTTAAAAGACTCTTTATTTACCTTAGTGTACCAGCGACATGAGAGATGGATTATCCACACTAATGTATTCACAACTATAGTGTTGTGTCTCAGACTGGCCACCTGAGCACTAACCCTGAGGATATTTAAAGTTTGTTACTGACTGTTGATTGTCACCTGGAGCAGCATACATGGTGGTGGCCATCTTGATTTGGGCAAAAGACTAGAATGGACTTTTCTCATGTTTTTTATACCTGTGCTGTGTTGCATCATGGGAAGTGGGAGATACCAAGTATGGTGGGAATGGAAGGGGAATTGGTTGATGTTAATGTGTACTTCCTTTAATTATTATTGAAATTTACTTATTGAAGTTTGTACTGTTATTTAAATTTGTGTGGTGAAGAAAATGGAGTTACTTGATCACATAATATTTTTACTTGATATTTATTAGCTGTTATTTATGATCTTTATTACTTCCCCATGTGATTATTGCTGAGAAATGGTTGTACCCAGGTGGATACATTTTTTTTTTCTTTTTTTGTAATTTTTTTCCTGCTGTGAGCACCTTGCACTTTACTGGTTTGGGGGAACATAAATAAATATGAAAATGACATTTAACGTCCTCCATGTGTTATTTTGAAGAACTCTGGATGTCCTTGTGACCGTGTGGTCCAGGTATTTGCTAAGGTGGGGAGACCAAGTGTCCCCACAAAGATTGTTAAACCTGTAAACCATACTAAATGTTTTTTTTTCTAATGTAAAAATGCATAATGTTTTAAGTAAGGGTTAGGTTTAAGGGTAGGATTAGGATTAGGGGATAGAATGTAAAGTTTGTACACTATAAAAAATCTTTCCATTATGTCTATGGAAAGTCACCATAAAACACAAAAACCAGTATGTGTGTGTGTGTGTGTAACTCTCACCGACACCATCTTGCCCTCCGAGGGCATAAATGCAGGCCGGTTGCTGATGCGAAGTTTAGTCTGCAGGGTGTTGAAGCTGATCTCTAGCTGACACTTCTCCTGCACTTTGGGAGGTTTGTGCATCCTGCGGTAATCTCGGAAATCCTCCAGCTTCCGCTGCATCTCTACCATGGTCTTCTCCGCCACACGATTCTCCAGCCAGGGAATAGTTCGTCTGATCCACTCCAACAGCTGGAGAGTACAAGAATATTGAGGAGGAGAGAAATGTGTGTATGTGGGCAGCATGGAGTGTATCAGATATGTCTCCTAACCTCACTAGCCAGTCGTTCATAGTCCTCCATCAACTTCTCATTTTCCTGATTCACTCCTAGGATCTTACAGATCCTGTTAGCAGCAGTTTCAGCCTGAGGGAGAGATGCACAGTAAGAAGGGAGGGCGAGATGGATGAAAAGAAAGCTGATTCTCTCATTCTAGCACACACAAAACTCAATACCTGTTCAGCTCCAGCAAACGCATGGTAGAAGCAGGACACATATGTCATAATAGCTCTCTCATCAGGCTTAGGAGTGTTCAGGATGTCTGCAGGGAGAGGAGAGGAGCTAAGGAACAACTACATGAAGTGATGGTGGCAATAGTGTGCGACAGAGGAACATTTCAATACTACAAGGAAACACAAGTCTGCTAAAAATGAGGATAGGCCTACATGGACTAAAGGGACCATACACTCAGGTGTAACTAATATTTCTAGAATAAGCTCAGGGATCAGATGTACCTTCTGAGCCTCTGCAAACGTGTGATAGTAACTGGAGATATACGTCATGACTGTCCTCTCATCTGGCTTGTCACTGCTAACTAGGACTGTAGAGCAAAAGCCAAATTTTGTAATATTTTTTAAGTTACAAGTAGGCAAATTGTTGCTTATTTAGAATTTGCACCTAAGGTCAGGTCTCCAACCAAAATACGTTTTAGGTTTTTCTTGCCACAGTCAACTGTGATGAATAGACCTTATTCAGAATAGATGCCATATATTTTCATAGTGTTTCATAGTATCTAGGTAGTCTCAAATGTCTTATGTCACAATTTTTGACTGCATAGCATTCTTGTGAAAGATATTTTTAATGTTCATAGGCTGAAAGCTCTACATTGAGCTGGAATGGTATGGAGTAGAGCTGCACGATTGTGGATAAATTGTATTTATTAATTTATTTATCTTTTTTGCTTCAAACAGAGATCACGATTCTCCTACGATTCCGAACAGACGTGATCTACTAGAGGTTCTGAAAAAATGTTATTTGCTGCAGTCAATTTAAAATGTTTAATGTCTGAATTAATTATTTTAAAAAAATTGAATGAATTATTCAGTGACTCACTAATTAAATAAATACTTCACCATGTACACGGGATGTGTACATCAGCTCTTTCTTTGTAACAAATATATGTGTCAGTGTTTATCCAAACAAAGTTAGTGTTTATAATCAGTGTTTATATCCAAACAAACTTGATGAATGAATGTGAATATTTTTAACACAGAAATAATGAAACTGTATGGTTGAAAAGATTGTTTGTAAAGCTGTTTCAACAACAGCGCCGATGCAGATCTGAATGTTCCACTGTGATTTTGTCAAAGGTAAGGTTTAATAAACACAGTCGAATCGTTGTCAATTAGGAATGTGATCATGTGGGTGTTTAAATCGACATCGCAATCTTTTAACGATTAATCGTGCAGCTCTAATATGGAGTACTGATGAATATTCGTTTACCCTCTGCATCCAGCATTTTGGGGATGTCCAGATGTTTTTCAGCAATGTCAAATGCCAGATTCAGATTACCAAGTGGATCATCCTACAGAAAGACAAAAGGAGAGAAAGGGCATAATTATTGACCAAAAAACATAAGAAATAAGACATCACTTAAAAACTAAATCAAGTCAACATAAATCAAAACCCCTTTCCATGCAAAAGTGAGGGTCATTATTCAAGTGAGGGAAAACATTCAAAATATTTCAAATGATAAATTAGTTTAAATGTATCTGAAAAGGAATTAAGCAAAAAAAAAAAAATAGACAATACTATACTGGTTTGCTTTTAAATATACAAATGCATTTAAATTACAATAGCTACACTATAATTCAAACATATGTCAGTAAGAAAAAGTCATACTTGTATTTAGCAAGGATGCATTTAATTGATCAAGTGACAGTAAAAACCTTTATGTTACAAAAGACTCACATTTTAAATAAATACTGTTCTTTTGAACTTTCTATGCATTAAAGAATCTGATTTCTGAAGGATCATGTGCCACTAACGATCACAGTAATGGCTGCTTAAAATTCAGCTTTGCAATCGCAAGAATTTATTATAAAAATAATAAATATAAAAAAATATTGAAATAGAAAACAATAGCATTTAAAATGGTAACAATATTTCACAATATTGCCTTTTTACTGTATTTTTAAATCAAATAAATGCAGCCTTGGTGAACATATGAAACTTCTTTCAAAAACAAAAGCATCAATGTGTGCAAAAGGAAAGGGTCAGAATTTCTGAGCAATGCAATGCTGTCCTGCACTAGGGGTCTGGAGATCAAGCTTTTGTTCTCTGTGTCAATAAAAAGCTGCATTGCATGGACAGGACATCAGCAGCTGCAGGGGATCCAGAGAGTCCTAGACTCTCCTGATGCTTGTGTCCAAACTGGGACCATGGGGTCCATGATAAACACTGGATAACCCCATTCAAGCTCACCTGGAGCCATCAGTGACAGCTGAAAGGGATAGGCATGTCTGTTTGTTTGAGGGGACTTAGTCACTCACTGTTGAACTGACTGGCCCTGACAAGCTAAATAAATCCTTAATCCTCAGTGGTCCGATCCAACTAATTAAAACCATAGTACACATCCACTCATTCACAGACTTGGAAAATGTCTGTAAAAAATGTCCCATATCCTGCTTTCACCCTGTTCTAAGCTGATAGTGAAGAAATCAAACCTAGCCACTTTACTAACATGCTATTGAACTGCAGCTCTGGTGCTAGTGGTATGTGGATTACTTTCCCAAGTGCTATTCTGGGTCAGGTTTATTGGGAATCCAAACAGGCCTCTGAGAAAAAAAGTTATGGAATGGTTTTATCCAATTGCCTCTTGAGTACCAAACAACTGAAGAGTTGTATGTACTGTACCATTCAAAAGATTATTTTTTTAAAGAAATGAATTATCTTATTCAGCAGGGGTGAATCAAACAAACTTGGGGGGGGGGGGGGTTCTGCTAAATATTAAGCAGCACAACTGTTTTCATCATCAATAATAAGAAGAAATATTTATTGAGCACCAAATCAGCATATAAGAATGATTTCTGAAGGATGTGACATTGAATATTAGAGTAATAGCAGCTAAAATTCCACTTTGCCATCACAGGAATACATTACATTTTAAAACATATTGACAGTTTATCAGTTTAATCATTTATTTTAAAAAAATAACTAAATAAAAAACTGTATAATATTTCATAGTATTACCGTTTTTGATCTAACAAATGAAGCCTTGATGAAACTTCAAAAACATCAACCTTACAGACCCCAAACTTTTGAACGGTATGTCTAAGTAAACTAAGCTAATACAAGCTACTTGCTAATTACAGTTTTTTTTTAAACTATCTACACATTTGTTCTTGCTATCAACAAAACATCTCCATGTTTCAATCTCAGAATAGTACATTTCTGCAGTTTAACTTCAACCAAAAAACACACCTGAACCAGCTAGTCAAAAACTGTCCAAATCATTATGACCATCCGAAGGGAAAAAAAAACAATTCTAGATAGACAGACATTTTTAAAGAACCACACAAAGTACACAGATGACACTCTTTGTGTGAAGTGCTAAACTACCACAGATTCTAATAGAGTTAGCATGTAGCTAAGCTAACAACTTGATACTCTAACAAGCACAAAAAGAAGCCATACATAGCACACACAAATGGACAATTAGGATACTAGGAGAAACAATATAAATATATTTTTAAAGATTATGAACATTTCTCTCAACTTTCTATAGTATGCTTTTCTAGACACACCCAGAGCAACTGTACATTACAGGTACATACAGCTCTATGGTTAGAATTAAACTGCAGGAATTTATATGTCCAGCAAGATTGAGCATGTCTAATCTATTAAATTTATATTGTTACAGATAACCACATCCAACAATACTAAAAACCACGTATGATACCTTCAGATTCTGAAAGTCAATCAGTTCTGGTCTGTGCCTGTGAATAAGGGCACATAAGGCCAGTCCATTTTTCCAGCTAGTGAAAGCAAAAGAAATAGTGGATTTCTGATCATGCATGCCATGAATTAGGTGTGAATGAAGAACAGACAAAAGTTATCACGCACACTCATCCTCCAAAAAAACTTGTTAGACAGATTTGTGCAGTAATATCATTGGAACATCAGGATATTGTGGCAGACATGTAATTTTACTACTGTGATTGAACTGTTAGACTAAATGTCCCAGAGGGTTGAATGTTAATCTGGGGACACACTTGAGACCTTGTTGAGCTTGGCGTAGTCAATGAGATCAGGCCTGTGCCTGTGGATGAGAGCGCACAGCGCCAATCCATCCTTCCAGCTTCACCAGAGAGAGAATCAGGGTCAAGTTGGAATTAACATAAAAACTGAAAACATATAGCTTGACATAATAGTGTCTATTTTTTCATCAAATGGAACAAATCAGATACTTATATTAAAACACAAAACATTGATATGGTCTAACAACATTTTTGCACCCAAAAAGGTGCCTCACCTGACATGAAAGTTTTGAACATTGACATTCCTGTAGGGGGCAGTCTTCCTCTGACACCAAAGTAGAAGTCCTTCTTTGGCCGAGGTTTCTAAAAGATAATTAGCCGGGAATCAATATATCATAAACATGACTAACATCTGTTTTGCTAATTACATTTTTCAACTAAATAAAGTTATTAAATTCACTATAGCACAAAAATACTGTGCTTTTTAATACAATGTTTTCCATAAATTGTTAATAAGGAATTTACAGATTTTTAAAAGATGTGGAATTGTAATCTTCTGTATGAACCTTTTGTAATAAATCACATGATTATTATTTGACCAAAGAGTACTAATATACTCTGTTTTGGCATAAACTGATTTAAACATTTTTGAGTTTGTGAAATGTGCCACATATAACAATAATAATGTTTTGCTGTTGTGGCAACACTTTATTTTAGGGTACAATTCTCACTATTAACTAGTTGCTTGTTAGAATTCATATTACTAGGAGGATATTGGCTGTTTATCAGTACTTGCAAAGTACATATTACTGCATGACCATATTCTACATGCCTTAATCCTACCCAGTACCTAAAGTTAACTACTTTAATAATATTAATAGTAAATTAGGAGTTTATTGAGGCAAACATCATAGTTAATAGTGAATATGTGTTTTCCATGCTAAAGAATTACCACTTTTGTTTGTGGAGATGTTGTGTCATTTCATGACTGTGATTTTTTTTCTTTACCTTCAACAGATATATCCTGAATGGCGAAGCGAAGGATGATAGTCCAAATCATACCAAGAGTCATTTTCACATTCCCATCCACAATTTCTGCAAAAATGTGACAGAAAAATCACTGCTTAAATATATAAAGGGCTGAGTAAATTAAAATTACATACAATTTCGTATAAAAAAACATATTTGACATTCATATCAAATAACCCGCATCTCCTAATAACTTTATTACAAAAATATCAGCAATCAAGTTAAAAAATAAAGCATACCTTCTGCTCCAATGGAGACCAGTTTCACACCTTTACTGGTGATGAATTCAAGGGCTTTGTTAACATTGGCTATCTTGTGAAAACGCATCTTCCCTCTGTCAGGCTTGGGTAACCTTTCACCTGACAAAATACAGCTTGGTTTCATTTTTGTTTTGGTATTACAGTGTGTGTGTGTGTGTATATATATATATATATATATATATATATATATATATATATGAAGAGTTCAGATGCAAAAGCCTCTAAGTGCCATTTGAAATTTTCTTCTAAAATGATCATTTTTATCAAGCTTGTATATTTAAGTTCAGTAATTTCACTTAAATGGCAATGAAGATTACCTATTAATTGTCATTTAAGTGAAATTACTGAACTTAAATATACAAGCTTGAGAAAAATGGTCATTTTAGAAGAAAATTTCAAATGGCATTTAGAGGCTTTTGCATCTGAACTCTTCATATATATATATATATATATATATATATATATATATATATATATATAGTGGATATCACTATTTGGTTCAGCATATTTACTTTGGTTTGATATACAAAACTGTCAAATATTATATTGTAATCCTTAGTCACATGCTGTAATCACTGTCTAACATGTTAATTTTGTCATTTTGCTTAACCAATATCATTGATACAGTCATCTCTGATTAATAGCATTTTCTGTGAAGCTGCTTTAAAACAACATGTAAAAAAACGCTATTAAAATGACCTTGATTTAAATGAAATTTACCTGAGATGACTTCAAGAAGCAGCATTAGTTTGAGGCCATTCCTGAAGTCTTCCTCTATGTTCTCGATCTGTGTCCCAGCTTTTCTCAGGTGAGAGTTGCACCAGGCCGTGAACGTCTAGGAAACAAGTACAATGTGATTTAACATACAATCCTCCAAATTCACAAAAAAAAAAAAACTCTTACCAGACAAACATGCAGACTCACACACACATTCCCTCAATTATTTGCATAGCATATGTATTCTACACTCAACATTTCTGAATTTAAATGCTACCTTTAACAAAATCCTTGCACAAAACCACACTGTGGCTAGTGCCACTAAGCCAAATGTGTCAGTAAACCAGATTTGATCATAAGATCAAATTAACCTGGTAAGCTAGCTAAGTCTTACCAGGTTTGTTGTGATACAATGAAAGCCTTTGACACCACTTTCAGGTCAAACCCTCACTGCATGGGTGACTACTAAGGACATTGCCAATGAAACTACTCGTCTATGCCAAGAGATGAGGTAGGACTTCTCAACTTCTCAAACTAGAAACGAAAACAAAATGTGACTGTCAATAGCAGAGATTCTGGTATTACGTTATTTAATCAATAATCTTTTAAAGACATTAATAATGAACAGGAAGTGTTTAGACCTTCCTGACGAGATAACAGAACAATGTTGGCATTATAAAATTCCCCATCACACACTTGCAATGTATCAACACCTGAGTTGTAGCTACTGATGAAATCATCCTCCAAAAATAACCAGCACTTAACTAAATGTACAATAAGCTACATACAAAACTGCCAGCTGCTATCATCCTCTGTATCATGCTTTCCAGAACCACTTTTAAAGGATTTGGACGCTTAAAATTCAAGACATCACATCAGCCCGTGAATTCCAGAGTGAATAGCACGTTGGCTACTCAGGTTAATGCTTTTGGAATATTTTGGGACCAATAGACACTTATAAGTATCATTTACTATTGAGCATATTACCCCAGTTTCACGGACAAGGCTTAAACCTAGTCCCAGACTAAAATGTATGTTTGAACTGTTTTAACTGAAAGCCACTTGCACTGATATATCTTATATGTCACTGCCATTGTTTTGTCTCAAGACGCACACTGATAATGTTTTTTTTTTTTTTTCTAAAACATGTAATGTCTATAAAAGCTACTTAAATGTCCTAATTGAGCCAAGGCCCTAATATTTTTTTTTTTTTTTTTTTTTTTTTTATCTAAGTGATCCAAACAATTAGTAGCTAAACATATCATTGAAGTGGGGGTAGGACAAGAAAAGTTATACTAACTTCTTCTTAATCCCTTTGAACATGACTGTTATTTGGGTCACCTGCTGATGATCTTTTTTGTTGATTGCTTGTTCTTATCTATTTAATTTTAACATGTTCAATAAAGAAGAAAAATAAATAGAAATCTGAGCCCTGTCTGTGAAACCAGGCCTATATGCAGATTATAACTATACTCAACCCTATTCTGCATGGTTCCAAAATGAACACTCATCTGTGGAACACTTTTAAAATGGGTCTTTGAATATTTGTGACAGGTGTAGTTTCATAAAGAGATGGAGTCTGGTTAATCTAATGTTATACACAATGAGCTGTGATGCTTGACAAATATATAAATATGTATCTATAATAATAATTTTGCACTGTCATAGGGATGCAATATAAATAAACTTTTTGTCATTTCAAATTAACAAAAAGTTGATTTTTGATATTGCATGCTGTATTCGAATTATGGGAATATGCAAATCTAAATGACAAATGTTGTGACACGCAATGGTATAATATGCAACATTTTAATGGAAAGATTTTTTTATAGATCAAAATGTGGCTGAACTGCTGCCCAGAACCAAATCAATTGCTACCCTATGGAATCTAAAGGCATATTTTTAATCCCTGAAAGCATGCTCGGTCCTGCCACAGTCATTGCCGGGCCAATGAAAGCTTTACTGGACTCCAGAGTGCATTCCTGCGAGGCAATAGTGTAAATTTAGCTCTCTACACAGTCCATTTATGATAAGGGACCTGATGAAGTAGCTCACACTGAGATGAGAGATACAAGTGAGAATGCATTGCATATAACATTTTTTTATCGCATTTCTGCTTCATCTAATCGGAGAGGAAAGAATTTCACTCATTCTGTAAAACTGTAGGGTGTGTCCACAGTAACATGCCTCTGGAAGAATAACAAAGAGTGATTAGTCAGTCTCCATATTTAAGCTTCAGAATTAATAAATTTCTAATTTGACTTGACAAGAAAGGATCTGCTAAGTGAACGAGTTTCAATTTTGGGCCTAAATTAATTGTATTATCATCATCCAACTATGTCTGGACAGCACATTTTATTAAACCAGCCAAGTTAAACTGGGGATTTAAGTGTAAATTGAGACTTCCTTCCTTCCTACTTATTAACTGAATGGGCTACATAGTGTGAATATAAAAAAAAAAGACCACTGAGACACTAAAACTACACTTTTGCCACACGTAAATAGCTATCTGGGTGTCTCATTTTTCAATCACCAGACATGTTTGGAACTTCAGAATAAAAACATTACAGATTAAACACTTATAAACTGACTAAATGTATTCAGAAAGTGTTCAGCCATGACAATCAAAATATTTTTTTTTCTTTACATCAAGAGAATGAATGAATAGGTCATGTGGCAAGTCCACATGTGGATCTAGTCTATAAAAGGATTAAAACTGTGGATTGGTCAGATAAAGCAGGGGGTTTAAGACAAAGAGACCCTAAAAAAAAAATCTAAAATCCACATAAGGAATAACCCTGACCATCAATACTGTCAAAATAATCTCATAAGGCCAAATCTAAAATAATTATATGAAATCTGCCTACCTGTCAAAAAGAAGCCTATCTGTTCATGTCAATTTAGAATATAAGCTAGGCTATATGAAAAACACTTTTATAAACTTTATAGAAAATGTGCTGTTTATAGAAGAATTCCCTTCCAAGGACACCGCGGATTAGGCTACTATACTGGCTTTTGGTGGTGGAGTTAAAATTAGCCCCTGCATCCATTCTAATCCCAAGGACGTCATCCCGTGTTGGAAGCATCTGTTGACAGTCCGCATTCCAATAGTAGGCTATCAGCAACAGACACTAGGGCCGCTATTGTTAGGCTACCCGCTGCATCCGTCCTGACGAGCAGAGCCCTCCATGACTCTAACAGACCACAGAGCCCATAGCGAGACGGCATTCCTTTGCAGACAACTGTTCACTTGCCGTTTTAAATGATAAAAAATAAATAGATCAAATATATTAATTCAATTATTTATGTTTGATTATTAAAAGTGTTGATGTTTGAAAGCTTTAATAGGCTAATAGAAAAGTGCATCTAATGCTTTTATTCTGTCAGCGGTGTTTTGGGACCAAACTTTCTCTTACCTTTCGTTGCTGTTTTTCCCATGCTGGGTCCAGCAGTAAATCCCGGTCCCATTCATCCTCCTGCAACATGTAGTCCTCCGGTTCATATCCATTATCATATGGCACTGAAAGCTCCATCTGATTCATGATTTAACCGTTCTCTTATTTGATGGGTAACTTGTGATATTCGGCTTCTTATCGTAAGTTTTTGGTGTGACTCTTCTCAGTATCTCGGGTGTCTCTCTTTCTCTCTCTCTTTCGTTCGTGTTGGTTTCCAGTCTCGCGGCCGCAGTGCTCGAACAGTGACAGCAGTGAGAGGACAGAGGAGAGACTGTCAATTAGTACTGATAGGTCACATGACCCGTTGTCCCTCCACCCGCAGTAAACTCAACCTTCACAAACGTTATTTTAACGTGCAAACAACCTTTTCCATTTCGTTAAACAAATGTAAAGCTACCTAAACTCATAACAGTATACACTACGGGCCTATTCACAGATCGAATTGGCTAGGTCCAGTGTCAATAACTACTAAGACACACACAGACACACATATCAGTTTTATTGAAAAGTCAGTGTTGAATAAAAACCTTTCAAAACCCTTATTTCTTTTGTTACATTACATCTCACCCAGTGGATATATCTCACATGTTAACCCAGAATATGGGGTGGATTGTAACATTTCACTCCTCGTGTTTGGAACTAAACCATGAATTTTCTGCTTGTGTTGTACAGATAAAAGTTATGTCATTTGATAGCAGACACTTGTTTGAATCACAGTTTGAACACACTGGCTTAAAAGTACTCCAAGATATAGACAGAAAGGTCAAAAATGTTACAACCATCCCTGGTCTCCTACCCTTGCCTTTATCTCAATGGTCCACTTTACATTCTATTCATTCTATAAGAAACTTTGCAACAAGTAACTCTCATTAGAGAAGTCATATTAGATGAGTAGGAGTTAGGGTTCGGGTTTGTAAAATAAGTTGACATGTAGCTTCAACGATATGATTTTAAGCAGACAGTCCACTGATAGGAACTAGCTCCAATGACTGATACAGGGCTGCCAACTCTTACACATTTCAGCGTCCGAAATCGCATAATTGCATGCTGGCGAGCGGGTTGTGTTACAGGCTCGTTGGCTGCTGAATGAACCACTGCAGTAGCCTGTGTTAAGGGGACTGACAGGGAGAAACACTTTGACGGTGGTCGGACCGCGTGGGGGGTTCTGTGGTGGTTGGCCGAGCGCGATCTGGGTCGGCTGCCCCGCCGCTGAGAAGTCTGGATGGACTATCTGGGCTGAGCTGGGCACTCTGTAGTGGCTCGTGCAGGCGGCTGGTCACGTGGGCAGCCTGCAGCGGAGCTAGCGCAACGAGACAGGAACAAGTTCATGGCCTGCATGGTTTTGTGTACCTCAGAAAAGCAGTCGACGATCCCGCTCACCGCTGGGCCAAAGAGACCAGTGTGGGAGAGTGGTGCGTTGAGAAAGACAGATAGCTCAGACTCTCTCATGTCAGCCAGCATCAACCAGAGGTGCCTCTCTGTAACCATCAGCGAGGCCATGCATCGGCCTGAGCTGCAGACTTGGTAGCACGAAGGGAGAGATCCGTTGCGCTTCTCAGGTCCGCAATGGCAGCTGGGTCCGGGCCTTTCTCATCCCATTCACGAAGGAGATTGGCTTGTAGGATCTGCAGAACAGCTATCGAGTGCAAGGTGGAAACTGCTTATCCAGTGGCGACGTAGGTGCGACCGATAAGAGCAGACGTGGTCTTGCAGGCTTTAGACGGTAGGGCAGACTTTGAGCAGCATCTCGCGGAGGGTGGACAAAGGTGTACAGCAAGTGCTTTCTCGGGGATAGAGCTGTATCCCTTCTCGAGTGACGCAGAGACACTTTAGTAAGCTCTGAGAGCAGCTCTGGGAGGAAGGGCGCAGGCCTAGCTGAGGGTGCTTGACAGCGGCGATGAAGGACACGGGCAGAGAAGGCGAGGGCTAGGCTCGAGGGAGGGATACCGGCGAGCACTTCGCATCGGCCGCAGGCTCCGGTGGCTTTTGATAATGGCGCTTCTTCCTATGCGGTCCTACAAAGGGTGGAGAGACAGCTTCTGTGGTGACGGCTTCGAGTGGAGTGGAGATCAATCAGTAATCAACTCAGGACAAGATAAATAACAGCAGAACCCACCTTTGTTCCTTGACAGTTTATCAGCATCCCACCTCCACCCCATCTCCTCACTTTTAGTTCCATCTACTTAGTACTTTGGGTTCGGCAGAAATTCTGAGCTCGGAGCCCCTGTCCTCCACCCGGACAGCACGCCAAGTGCGCATAACCTTTACCATAATAATTATATGCAGATGTGAACTTGTGAATTAGGGAGGAGGAAAAAAGCCAATTAAGTGGTGCTATGCACAAACAACCCAAATAAACTGAAGAATGCTGGAGGGTACAAATTAAAAACAAAATCTCCACAAGATGCAATTCGAACAATAATTTGCTGGAGAACGATCATCAGGTTTTAAACAAACATACTGCTCAAGTGTTGCTGTCGCGAAAGCAAATAGGTGACAAGCCTTGCAAATTCTAAGATCATTATATAAATTGTATATTAATTGTATACAAAGCAGTTCATTTTAACCTTTAATGGTATAGTTGTCACAAACCGTTTGATTAGAACAAAAGATGATTAGATTCAAAAGTCTTGTAATAAATAATCCACACAATTGAACTCAGAAGATAGCAGGCAACATACACTGAAAGGACTGTGCATCAATTCATGTTAAATTTTTTTAATTCAACTTTTCACTCAAATTGTTATAGTGGTAATATAAATAACAGAAGATGAATAGTTCAATTAGACATTTTTGGTATGCTTCTCAAAGGGTTAGTTCACCCAAAAATGAAAATGAAAATTCTGTCATTGATTACACACACTCATGTCGTTCTATACCCGTAAGACCTTCGTTAATCTTCGGAACACAATTGTAGATCCTTTTGATGAAATTGCAACTGAAACGTTGACTTTTCAAAAAGTTCATAAAGAGATCTTAAAATAATCCATATGAATTGAGCTTTAGATGATTAACAGATTGAATTTAGGCTTTTATTCTTGTATATAATCATTGATCAGTGAATATAAACAGAAGCTCAACAGAACCTCATTGGTTTTCGCATGTCAAGCCACAACTGATGTATGAGTTGATGAATGCTTATCAATCAACATCTGAATGACCTCAAAAGTCACCAGCCAATAGAATTTTAAATTATCCAGAATGCATAAGTTTAAAAGTTGTGACACATACATTTCTGACACATCTCACAATTTTATAAAACGAAAGAAAAAAAAAAGACAACTGAAAATGATGTCATAGATTTTATGTCTGTAAAAAAAACGATCACACTTAAAAATATTTCCATACGCACATAAAAAAACAAAAAAAACAGACATTGTTTGCAATGGCCCAAGGAATAAAAAAAAACTATTTGGTAAATGTTTCAGGGGTTTATAAAAACAATTTTGTAACAGATTATTTTCCTTTTCTTGGTCTAAAAAGTTGGGCTTGCACTGTGCCGTGTTTTCTTTAACATTTAATTATATTAAGGTTTATGGAGTGTTCAGTCGTTTAAATTAAAAACTAAAAAAAAAAATAGAGGTCTGTTGGAGTTTAAGACATGACAGGACGAGCAAAATAAACATATGGAGTTCAAATTTAACCCTAAATAAATAACTAAAATAAAATATTTGATTGGATCTATGCATATTCATAGTTTGTAACAGTCAGGGAATATCCTGCTCAGAAACCTCACAGCATTTCTGGGTCTATTATTTGAGTAAAAGGTAACAATAGAAGAAATGGATAGATTGATGCATCGTCATTCACTCCTTGTACAAACACACATCATACTGACTAAAACTTACACTGAACAGGAAATAAGAAAAGAAAAAAAAGTGATCATTCCATCTCAGACACTGCACAGGGTCGTCTGAATTCTTGACCTCGTTCATGTATCCATTTGTTTGATACTGGAGGAAAAGAGAGTAGAAACAAATAAAACAACTGAGAATACAAACACTCATACATATTATATTTATATATATACACACACACACCCCATTTGTTTCCCACTAATACTGGACAGGCAGCATGTCTTGTGCTGTAATCTCCTTCTCCACTGGCAAAAAGGTTATACCAGAATACTGCTGTACCCTGAAAGGTAAGAGAGAGTAACTAATAAAATGAATGAACTAGTTTACACATGAAGAAAATTATTTATTTGTAGTGGTGTTTCACCTTTTTAGGCCACACTGCAGCGCCCACATCAGGGAAGACTGTAGCGCCCCCTGCTGACACGTCACTCATCTACAACAAGTAATATTATGTCATGATAATACATATCTATTATCCCAAGTTGATAAATAAGGAGTGATGCGAATTATTCCAGCCCACCCACACTTTTTAGAGTGTGACTTTTTGCATCCGCAACTGCTATAATGTTACATTACTTTACAATTTATTGCAAGCATTTTAGCAAGCATATTTACAAGCAAACAACCTAATCAGATATGTGATAAATCATGTTAAAGACCATAAAATGTTGATAGTTATGATTGACATTAATATATGTGTGTGTCTGCATGTCAAAGTCAGTTTACTCACATAAAAGAGCCAAGTTGCAATTCTGTTTCCTGTTCCAAGTTCTTTAAAGGCATCTGGTTCATCTTTCTGTTTATAAGAAACCGTGTAAATAAAAGAAATAAATAAATAAAAAACACAAGACACGAGCTTACCCCACTGTTCAAAAGTCTGTGGTCTGTAAGATTGGTTTAATGTTTTTGAAAAAAGATGCTCACCAAGACTGTATTAATTTTTATTGAAAATAAAGGTAAAAATAGTAATATTGTGAATATAATTGCAATTTACAATAACTTTTCTATTTCAATATAGTTTAAAATCGAATGTATTTTTGCCAAATTTTGAGCAACATTACTCCAGTCTTAAGTGTCACATGATCCTTCAGAAATCATTCTAATATGCTGATTTGGAGCTCAAGAAACATTTCTTAATATTATCAAATAATATTATTTTTGTAGAAACTGTGATGCATGTTTTTTCTCGGGGTTTTTGATGAATAGAAAGTTCAAAAGAACAGCATTTATTTGAAATATAAAACTTTTGTAAAGTTATAAATATCTTTACTGACACTATTGATCAATTTAATTAAGACATGCTGAAAAAAACATGCTTTTAACCATTTAAAATCGTATGCCAAACTTTTTAATGGTACTGTAAATAAACAATTTTATAATCCTAAACTGATTTGCTGATATGTGAGACTTTTTACCGGTGAAAGAAAGACACAGGAACTCACCCTTCCAAAGTCAAAATGAGGTTCGTACTGACCACCAACTCCATAATTTGCAACCTGAGATGAAAAACATTGCTTATGACAACCTTTTTACCAGTGCGATATTACACAAGGTGGATTCTTGTTAAAAGCATCTGATTGGCTGATTGTGTAAAAGTTCCTCTTACCTGCAGCTCTTCTGCTGTGTCCATTTCCAGGCCTGTTATATCCTCGATACGCTGGTTAATCTTTTCAATTGTAGAATGTTCGTATCCAGACAGCCAAGCACTAGAATGAGGGGAGAAAAAGACTAGAAACTGAAGAAAAGTGAAACAACTATATACAAAAGCAACTAATATTCCATTACATGATAAACAAACCTCATGCCACACCATGCACATGATTTTCAGACGTTTTCACATCCTGTTTTCAGTGAAAAGATTTCTGAAGTTGAAATTATTTTATTTAGTTATAGATGTGAAAAAGTCTGATTGTGATAAAGACAAACCAACAGGTGAAGCGATGAATGGTGGAAAGAGAAATTAAAAAGAAAGAGGGGGCAGCAATCAGAAAAATTAGTTCACATTCCTCACTCAGAATATAAGAGTAAAGGAATTCAGGAACACTGATCTCATTCAGGATTCTGAGTGAGTGAGGGAGTGTGTGTGTGTGTGTGTGTGTGTGTGTGAGTGAGTGAGAGAGAGAGAGAGAGAGAGGGGGGGGGGCCTCTCAGTTTCTGCAAATCATTCATTTAAAAAAAAAATGAATACAGTACTGTTCAAAAGTTAGGGTTCAGTAAGATAATATGAATGGTTTTGAACAAAGTCTCATGCTTAGTTATTTTGATAAAGAAAATACAGTACTAAAAAACAATACTATTGTAAAATATAACAATTTTAAAATAAATATTTTCTATTTTCATATCTTTTAAAATTGTATTTATTCCTGTGATGGCAACTCTGAATTTTAAGCAGACATTTCTTCAGTCTTGATCTCTAATAAGCTGATTAGTTTCAGAAACAATTTTAAAATCTGTAGTGCTGCTCAATATTTATGCAGAAACCACAATAGTTTTTTCATGATTCTTTAATGAATATCACAGATGAATGAATGTTCAAAATTACCGCATTTGAAATAGAAATTTGAAATATGTCTTTACGGTCACTTTTGATCAATTTAAAGTTTATGCAGAATAAAAGTATACAACATTTTTTTTAAATGTTACTGACCCAAACTTCTGAATGGTAGTGTATACCATTTTTTTTTCAATATATTTATCTTCTTAACATAATGTTTGAAGTCTTAATCTCACAAACTGACACATTTATAGCTTTTGGTGTGAAAGGAGCCCTCAAGTGTTCCAGCAACTCCACCCAGTCTTCCTGTGCTGGGACGTGAGTTCTCAAACATACACACTCATAATAACTAGGAGAAGTTAAACCACTTTGGTGTGGGTGGAAATATGAGGGAGACAGTAGATCTATGTATAGCGCTATTAAAAAAAATATTTTAGTTCACAGACTCAAACAGCTGCTCCTGCAGAGTCCTAGACTTAGGCGCAATGCTGTATGTGTGCAAAATTGTTCATTTATCGATTCTCAAACATTTAAGATTGTCTTAATATTAAGAGGACTGTAGTAGAAGGAAGACTCTAATATTTGCTGCCTGTGAAAGTGGGTCACCAAAACTTAAATAGCCAAGTGAAGGTTGGATTTTTGAATTTTGGCACAAATTATGAATCTCCATTTGGATAGGATGTTTTGACCTTTGACTTTTGATCCCTTACCTCTTGGAGACTCTGTACTGGGCAGTGGTGAGTTTTCCCGTAATGGGATCGTGCACAGTGGCTCGCTTTAGCTATTCACCATTACACAATCAAAGAGGAGAAAGAGAGAGGAAAAGTTTAAAGAGGAGCAAGAACACACAAAAGGACATGGACAGAATAAGAGCAGATAAAAGAGAGGGAAAAAAGGGGGGAGAGAGAGAAAGAGAAGTCAATTTAGTGTCATTTTCTGAACTGAAGCCATGTAAAGAACAGGGACAGAACTGTACACCAGCAGCAGTGATGCAAATTTTCTTTTATAATTTCAACTACTCAAGTCAATGTTGTTAACATAAATCCTTGAATTACAAAATCCTAAACTTTCAAATTACAATTTTGAATCACTCTGTCCCTGTTCTGAGCACATGAGAGCTACAGCAAGATAAAGTAACAAAGTAGAGCATTGCTTACTCTGTCTTTTTACCTTTTTATCCACCACAATGACAAAAGACGGCAAGACGGAAAACTCCTCAGCATGAAACTAATATCTAGAATATGTGTTTACAAAGTTACAAGTCACAGTTAGGGCCTGTGAACATGCAGTCAAATAGTTTAAATTCTAGATTTCAGTATGCTCTAAAATAATGTTGTTTTTTTTTCATATATATACACTCACCAGCCACTTTATTAGGTTCAACTCGCAAGTACAGATTAGGACCCTTTTGCCTTCAGAACTGCCTTAATTCTTTGTGGTATAGATTCAACAAAGTGCTGAAAAAATTAGATATTTTGGTCCATACTGACATGATAGCATCAAGCAGTCCCAAAGGTGCTCTATTGGGTTGTGATCTTGTGACTGTAGAGGCCATTTGGTAGTGAACACATTGTCATGTTCAAACCAGTTTGAGATGATTTGATCTGTGGCATCGCCATTATCCTACTGGAAGTAGCCATCAGAAGACGGGCCCACTGTGGTCATAAAGCAATGGACATGGCCGGCAACAATACCGGCGTGTCATTTAAACAATCCTCAATTAGTACTAAGGGTCTAAAAGTGTGCCAAGACAGGCTTCTGCTGCTGTAACCCATCTGCTTCAAGGTTAGACATGTGTGTTCAGAGATGCTCTTCTACAAACCTTGGTTGTAACAAGTGGTATATTATAATAACAAGTGGTTATTGTATACAAGTGGTAACAAGTATAGTTACTGTTGCCTTTTACTATCAGCTTGAACCAGTGTCGCCATTCTCATCTGACCTCAGGCATTAACAAGGCATTTTCGCCCCTCAGAACTAATGTTCTCTGGATATCGTAGTTTCTGAAATACTCAGACCAGCATGTCTGGCACCAACAATCATGGCACGTTCAAAGTCACTTAAATCACCTTTCTTTTCTTCTTCAGCATATTGTCTTGACTATGTCTACATGCCTAAATGTATTGAGTTGCTGCTATGTGATTGGCTAATTACATGTTTACATTTATTCATTTAGCTGACGCTTTTATCCAAAGCGACTTACAATTGTTATATACTGTATGTCAGAGGTCGCACGCCTCTGGAGCAACTATTGGTGTCTCACAGTGGATTCGAACCCGGTTCTCACACCAAATGCATGTGTCTTTTCCACTGCGCCATCACCACCCCTGTTTGAGTTAGTGAGCAGTTGAACAGGTGTGCCTAATAAAGTGGCTGGTGAGTTTTAGTTATTCTCTGTTTTAGTTATTTAAAATATACACTGAGCAAAATTATAAATGCAATATTTTTGTTTTTTCCCCCAATTTTTCATTAGCTGAACTCAAAGATCTACGACTTTTTCTATGTAAAAAGCCTATTTCTCTCATATATAGTTCACAAATCTCACAAATAGGCCTTTTGTGTACATAGAAAAAGTCTTAGATCTTTGAGTTCAGCTCGTGAAAAATGGGGGCAAAAACAAAAGTGTTGCATTTATAATTGTATTCAGTGTATATTACAATTTTTTATAGCAATTAATTTAACAAATGTGATTTATGATTTGCAGTGTTTTGCATTGTTTCTGCTAAGGAGTTCTCAGATTCTATGGACCGGTTAAGGCATAACGGTTCGTCTTTTTGGCGGTGTTCTAGATTCCCACACTTATAGCCTTACCTCTTACTGATCCTGTAGGGGGCGGTCTCGAGCACGCCCGTGATTGGATTGGATATAGTAGCCCTACGGAGCTGAGGAGCCACATATGGATTACACACAGGCTCTCTTAAAGCACTTTCAACCCCTCACTCATAAATACTACATTTATATAGTCTAAATTACTCAAACTCAAAAACTACTTAAACTTAACAGACTTCTATATTCTTGATTTCCGTTAGCATTTGAAAACTATTCATAACAAAATGATTATTCAACAGTCACATAAGCTATCTACCAAAATTTAATGACAGCGAATATCAGCAAAAAAAAAAAAAAGTTGTACACGGTAAAGGTCCACATTTGCAAGTCACTGTCTAGAAGATTTATAAAAAAAATATTTATATACAGTATATACTGTATATATATATATATATATATATATATATATATATATATATATATATATATAATGATAATTATTATTTAAAATGTATAATAAAAAAATAAAAAAATAAATACATAAACTATTAAAAGAATAACCAAATCACAAGTTCACACTGCAAACCACAGCATAACTTTAGTAAGTCCAACTCACTCTGGGTTTTGCCATCTCCTTCACTGTCTCGATCTCACTGTCAGAGATGATGTCATGAAAACGGACAATACGAGGGCGATCCCACTCATCTTCTTGCTTCACTGGAGCCAAAAGCAACAGTGGATTATGGTTGTTATCGTAGTAACGGCAAAACAGGCGGCTTTGTCTGCGTGGGGTCTAGTAAAGGAAGCAAAAGAAAGAATTTGAGAAAAAAATTAAAACATTTAAAAAGTAGGGGGGACAATCTTTCTGCTCACCAGTTTTATTCCCTCTCCTCTGCACAACATCTCATATTTCTTTCTCTCTGGCAGAGGGTCTTTGGACCGTTTCCTCTCAGTGTCACGTTTGTCCAGAACTTTCTTCTCTCTTTTTTTATCTTCCACTTCCTTATTCTCAGCCTGTGTCTTTCTCTGCTTCTCCAGCTGGAACTCGAAGTACTTTAGGTTCCCATTGGCCCTGTGGTGATCTGGGTCTGAGATTCACACACAAAGGCAATTTTAAGTTTTGAAAAATATCATAGTTTAGTGTCATCAGTAATCATTTTTTTGTAAGTTCATTGTCTCCACCATGGTCCTTCCTTACAAAGCCATACAAGTTATTCCATTCAATCATCCATTGCAGTGACATGCCCCGTACATTACAAGTGTACTGTGGGTATACCATAGGGTTTGGTGGTGAAAAAACAAACCGAAATTTAATCTATTATTTAATTCAATTCTTGACCTTGGCCTTCTCTGCATGGCTACATAACGTGTGCATTCATGAGACTCCATTAGCACCATAGTTCACTCTTTCCCACTCAGAAGAAATCAAGAAAGAAATCAAGATTTCTTTTCATTAAACTTTATCGTATACCCACGGAACACTTGGGATATATGGCACGGGTCTGATGGGATCATTCTGTGATACTTGTGCGTATGGCAATTAAGAGAATACGGCAATAGAACAACACCAGGGTGAGTACATTTTGACTTAACTTTCATTTTAGGTTGAACTATCCCTTAAAAATGATAAAAAAAAAATAAAAGCTAATTCAAAATCATAATAAATACTATGAAATATATAAACAACACTAAAATAACACAGCATTTAACCATGTTATTAAATGATTAGTTTGAGATTATCTTTACCCAGCTTCAGCATCCTCTTGGTGAGCTCGAGGGCTCGCTCTAGTTCACCCTGCTTGTAGATGGCATAGCTGAGGTAGTCCAAAACTGTGACCTTGTCTATGGTGGATTCCTCGCCTTCATCTAGCTGTGTGAGGGCCTGAGCCATCCAGAGCTCTGTGTGATAGTAATCTCCCTCAGAGTATGCAATCTTCCCCAGCTCATAGCAGTCTGCCACCGTCATCCGGCTCTTGTGCACAACACCTGAGGTCACACCAGTAAAGGGACACACAAAAACAAATGGTCTCTTAATCGGATGTCATATCTTCAGTGGTGTTGTTCTAACTATCATGATACTAATATGATTTCGATGTTGTTGTTGCTTATCCAAAGGACAGCCTCCTCACCTGTCAATCAACCATTCGACTACAACAAGGGTTCACTTTCTAAATGATAATCTGCGGTTAAGTAGTCACAGGAGACATTTGAAACACACATCGCCTCCAGGTGTGATCAACTAGTCAGCGGTGTTATTTCTTTAAAATGGCACAGACATTATCACTCTATCTCATGGGAACATTTGAAAGAATTTCCAAAGGAATATAAAAACAACTTTTTACAGACACAACATGATGCTTCTCAAAGAGTTCATGCAGTCCGTGGTAACGCAATGTGCTTGATAAATATTTTCAAGTGGTCTGGAATGCATAAACACATAGACATGTACAGTCGCTCACCAGGCAGGTCTCCATTTGAGATGGTGTTGGCAGACAGCTGGTATGTGTCCTGTAATCTAAGCAAAGCTTTGGCTGCTCCTGTCTGGTCCTCATCTGTAGGGAAAAACTGCCTCTGGACAGTCAGATTAGAGATGAACCCTACAAAAGAGAACAGATAGGAGAGGCTTGATTTTGAGGAATACAACAGCTTAAGAAGTGTATAACACAGAGACATTTATGCAAATAATGCTATTACTAATGTATGACATAAATCATTTTTTACAGTAATTAACATTTTAATTCAACAAGAATGTAATAAATTGAGCAAAAGTGACAGGAAAGACATTTTATGTTATGAAAGATTTCTATTTGAAATAAATGCTGCTCTTTTGAACTTTCTATTTCTATTTAAGTATGCATGCAAAAAATGATCACGGTTATCACAAAAACATGAAGCAGCACAACTGTTTTCAACATTGATAATAATGAGAAATGTTTTTTTTTTTGTTTGTTTGTTTGTTTTTTCAGAAATTATTATTATCAGTAGCATTTCTGAAGGATCATGTGACACTGACTGAACACTGGAGTAACAATGCTGAAAATTCAGCTTTACCATCACAGGAATAAATAATTTTTTAAAGCGTATTAAAATAGAAAACTATTATTTTTAATTGTTTTATTTACCACTATTTTAAATACATTTTCACAATTTTAAATTAAATTACACAATATTGCAGTTATTTACTGTATTTTTTAATCAAATAAATGCATCCCAGGTGAATGTAAGACTAAAAAATCATACCAACACCAAACTTTTAAATGGTAGTGTTAGTTTATGTCATACAATACTGTTATTTATGCTAAAAATTCTACTTGAAAATGTGTTTTATTTGTTTCCGAACCATGCAGAAAGTAGGACTTGATTGGTAAATACAAATCATTCTTTGCAAATTCAGAAATTCAGACACTCGAGATAGTAAAAAACAGTAGCTATATAAATATATCTTTAAATAATGTCATTCTGCCCATCCCTAACTACTATGTCAGACTTTGACGGTCACTAACCATTGGTGGTGTCTTTCAGCACCAGGCTCTCCAGGTTGGCCCACTCACTGTTGAGTCTTTTCATCAGTTTGAATGCATTGACAGGATGCCCCAGGAATCCCTCTGGGTCCTGTGTGGCTGTGTTCGTCAGTGAGTCCAGTTTGTCAGCCCACCTGATGCAGGTAAAGAAACAAAATATTCACCAGCTATCAATGAGCTGTCAAATGACTACCAAAAAATTACTGTGTGTGTGTGTGTGTCTCCATCCCCACAAAGATGGCAATATCCAAATTTTTTGTCTTTGAAGGGAAATGTTTTGGTCCGCATGAGGAAAACAGTTTATAAATCTGACTAAGTGATGTTTTTTGAAAATGTAAAAATGCAGACTGCTTTCTGTGATGGGTAGGTTTAGGGGTAGGGTTAGTCTAAAGTGATAGAATATCCAGTTTGTACAGAATAGAAATCATTATGTCTATGGATAGTCCCCACATAACACAACGTGAGTGTGTGTGTGTGTTTACTCACTCTTTGACCTGCTCTAGTCTGTTTTCCTCTTGTCTAATGTATTCTTTTAGTGATTTTACCAGGTCCTTCTCTGTGTACAGTAGGTCTGTCATCTGGCCTACAAATCAAAAAGTCACACGTCAGATCTGAAACAGAAGACTAAATATTACACAAACCTTTAATGGCATATTTGTTATAACACCCTTTCGGGTGCTAGCACAATATTTCAGATACTTACTGAAATATTTCAGATACTTACTGAAATATTTCAGATACTTACTGAACTTACTGAAATTGCCATGTATAGATAACAGCATCAAACTAAAAATAATGTTCATGGGTTGGATCGCTTGGTCAAAAGGAATTTTTGAAATGGTTTCTCCTAAAGGCTACAAAGCATTAACGGAGTCCAGTTCAGTTGGGTAAAAGTACTATGCATCCATGGATGGATGGATGGATAGATAGATAGATGGATAGATAAACCTTCACTTCTTAGTTACAGCCACTTCCTGCATGTTTAATATGTTTGGCACAATGTATAGCTTAATTAAAAATGGATACAAAGCAGAACAACACAATGGAAAATCATCTTACCTATAGAAGTGAAGAAATCATTGTGGGCGTACATAGAATGGAAGAGGAAACTCAACAGGAACCAAGACAATGCCATCCTGAGAGAAACAGACAGTGTCATATGTGATACATCTAACAATGCATTGCACAACATCTTCCTGACAATATTGAAAGAATTTATTATTTCTGTCTTTTGAGGTGTTCACACAAACAGATACTACAGCCTTTAGGGCAAGGGAAATGGATTACTGGAGCCATTAACATACACAGGCTGCTAACAAATACATTGGAAAGTTAGGCTTTGGTTGCCATAACCCCCAGTGCCCTCCCATTTGGATACATGGAATACAGTTGGCTGAATTTGGTCACTGCTGGGTCAGAATTTTGGCACAAATGTGGTGTCCAGAGAGCAAACAAAGAGCATCCCGCTGGGCCTATGGGAATATCCCTTTTGTGTGTTTAAGCCAGTGCCAGCGTGTATAAACAAGATGTCACGTTTGTTTGTTGAAAAGGACAAAAATGGCAACCAGGGGTAAGCCTTGGCTTAGAGCAAAGAGAAAGTCTCATTGGACAAATGTCCAATACACACAAGTGTAGCACACATTATCTATCACATATTTCAATCAACATTAATAAATAAAAAAGTATAATTCTAAAGCTTAAACACTCAAAATTCATCCAAATTGGACATTACGTAACATGGAAAGCGGTACTAAATTTAAATTGTAAATCTGAGTTTAATATGTTGAAAATTTACATCTGACACATGAGATATGCAACAAAAAAGACCCTCAAGGCACCAAACTAGCGGGACCTGGCAATGCTGTTTGCACATGTGCTCTGCAGGAACTTCTGTGTGAACTGAAGGCTTCTTCTTGGCAATAAATGTTAATGACATCATGTACTTTAACATAATAAGTATTCGCAATTAATTTAAGTATTTGTCATAATCATAATAGTTATAATCTTTTCAAAATGAGTAGACACTCTCATTCAAGGTAAATATTAAGTCCTTAAATTAGCAATGACTATAGGTTTTGGTATGTATACACCATCCTTTTTTAGACACCATGTCATGTTTTTCCCCCCATTATTGTCTCATATGTGGGAAAAGAAATTATTACTTAGAGTAAATTTCTTAGATTGTGAAAAGTTCCAAAGGTACTGCATAATTAGCTACAGGAGGAAAGCCCATTGAGTGGTGTTCGTGAGCTCGTGAGGGTCCAGCATGGAAGCCAAACAGTTCATTCGGTGCAGACTGCACTGCCACGTCTTCGCCCCGCCCCCTCGAGAGCACGAGATGAGTAAGCCGACTGCAAACTCTCCAAAAAGTTCACAGATAACAGATGCCAAAAAAAAAAAATTGTAAAACAAAAAAAATCTGCGCAATAGGGCGGGCGGGACTTTAAAACACATGGAATGCTGCAGCTTTGTGTGCCAGTCAACGAGACGCACGTTGCTACGTTACGCGTGCTTGACGCAGAGCAACACTGTAACATTTTCACAACGTTATTACAGTGCAGCAACATATGAAACGTGCTTTTGACTTGTCCATATCGATTTCCGCTTTAGAATTAAAAAAAAAAAAAAACATTTTCCTCGAAATAGCGAAAACAAATACTTACATCTACGGAGACTTTATCATATCTCAAATTAGATTCCTAATTTGAATCTCAATATCTCATGCCTATTCCATCAATGCACATGTAGATTATTAGTTTATTATTGTGACTATATTATCGTGCATTGAAGATTGAGTGTAAGATAACCTCGTGCACGTCCGGACGACACTTTTTCTCAGCCAGAAGAAATTCCTGCCCGATATTTTAGTTAAAATATCTTACGCATCAGGAGTTTTAAATATCAAAGTTTTTCATGTAGGTATAATGCATCATATTACAATTACTTTGTCGATTTAAAAAGTATTTGCAACAACAAATCATTTGTTTAAAAAACCCAAAATAAAACCGCTCAAACTTGGAAAGCAAATAACTTCGTACCTTTCAGGCTATCACACGCGCAGAGAAACAGTGAATCGATATCGATCCAGAAGTTGCTCCAGTGGTGCTGATGAGGTGCTCAGTGTGGATGGAGGACTCTTCTGTGTTTACGATGCTTCTGGTGAGCTGGGCTTTATCTCCTCGACATGTGGCGGAGAGGATTCCGCTGAGCTGCTACGTGCAGAGTCTCACACTCTCCCAAAACTCATGGAACCAGGTGGAATTTAGAACTGCGCATGCGCACAATGCAATTCCTATTATATCTCATATTACTTTCTTCTTCATTGGAATTCTGGCATATTTTTCATGTTACTTCTTGATTTGATACATATAATAAAGTTTATACTGACACAGTGGCTAATAACAGCTGGTGTGATTATTTCTTCAATGCCATTACGTGTCAGTCAAGGCTCACGATTACTTTTTATAGGCTATTACCCTTTTTATTTTATGGCTGTGGTCCATAATGAATATGCACTGAATTAATTTTTTTCTGTGCAAAAAGAAGTGGAAGTTTCTATCTCTTCCCTCTCTCCACTCTGTCTTTCTCTGTTGCATCCTCCCTTTTTGATTTATAATAACCTTATGCGACATTCTGGGTTAAGACTTTGCTTTAATTTCTGAATGCAAACTTTGCTTTCCAAATTAACACTTGCTATAGGCTAAACGAGGCAACCGTTTTTCATATAGTCTGAAGAATTTTTGTTTGTTTTTGAAACTGTAACACAATATAGACACAACATAGTAGAAAAAATATATATTCTAGAAGTCAATGGGACCAGAAACTGTCTGGTTACTGATATCCTTCTAAATATCAGAAAATCAGCTGAATGGATTCGAAAACAGTAAAACTCAACTGTTTAACTCTGAGGGAGTTGTAAAATGAGCCTATTTCCAACAAAAAGTGAAGTATCCCTTTAAGAACCTTTATTATCAACGTTGAACAGTTTTTGTTGCTTAATATTTTTGTTGAAACTATCCGATACACACTCCTGTTTGGAATAATATACAATTTTTTTTTATTGCTGTTTTTCTAAATTAATACATATTATTCAAAGTATGTATCACTGGGTCCACAAAACTTTCAATTTCAATTTCAATTTCAAAACACTTTATTTGTCCCCAAGGGGCAATTTGTGAGGCCACATATAGTAACGAAAACATTATGCATTGTAACATCCTACGTTAAATAAATAACACAGTATACATAAATACATATTCTAAATTAATACATTCTATATTATTCAAAGTACGTATCACTGGTTCCACAAAACTTTTAAGCAGTGGAAACAGTTTTCAGCATTGATAATAATAAGAATCATCATTAATATTTGAGCACCAATAATATATAGGCCTAATTGATATAGACCATTTCACAAGATGTAAACAACACTGGTCCAGAAGCACTTCCTGTTTCAGTTTTTTAACACTACATAAGAGCTGGGATAAAATACAACCAACAGAACATATAAAACTGAATCAGAAAGTTAAACAAACATCTTTACGATGTTTTCTTTACATGTGAAATAAAGAAAACAGTTACAAACTGAAACAGGAAGTGTTTCTGGACCAGTGTTGTTTACATCTTGTGAAATGGTCTATAGTTGATATAGTAGCACCAAATCAACATTAGAATAAAGGATCATGTGAAGTAATGGCTGCTAAAAATTCAGCGTTACCAATTAATTACACTTAGATATTAAAATAGAAAACATCCCTCAGTTCTGGCTATATTTATTATTTTAATATTTCACAATATTACAGTTTTTAATGTGTTTTGATCAAATAAATGCAGTCTCTTTCATACAGCCCAAATGTACTACCTTTTCTGTGAGCTCTTATTTTATTTTTTTATTTATTTTATTTTATTTTTAAGAATATTTGGAATGACATGCGAGTCAGTAAATAATGACTTATGGAAATATCCTTTCGTTCATTGACCCATCACTGGCATTTATCAGTACTATGATGTCACCATATTGGTATGTTCATACTGATATTTGACCTGATTAATAAGAACTGGGTTGTCATGGTGATATTACATTGACTGTCTGTTCTATTCACACCCACCTGTAATGGATATAATGTGCGTGTTATACCCTCAGTACATTTATTCTGTGGATCCAGCTGCTAGTCACAAAACAAAACAAAAAACCCTGATGAGCACACATATTCAGACAGAATGTTTATTTTGTTATTAGTGTGTTGGGCTTAATGGATGTTTTGTTGACCCTGTCTATATGCCTAGCCTACATTTTATTGTAGGGGCCAATTGGAAGCCATATTAACAAGCATAACATAAAATGATCTGTAGGCCTACTTTTTAATTCCATAGACTGTGAGTCACTCATGTTTAGTCATATAGGCCTACTTCTTGCTCAAATATGGAGATAGGAAGGCATATTCAAATGTGTCACGTGACACATCCAGCTGAGTTCCCCTTAGACATTCAGAAGTACATACTTACGGGGCTTTAGGAAGGGCCTTCCTATGCAAACGCTGCTGAAGTCTATAGTCGTATTAAATTTGTAGCCTATTGCATTGTGTAGTCTAATTAATTATGCTTTGACATTACAAATATTAAGCAGCCAGTATGTTGAGGGAATGGTGATGACATTAAATATAGGTTTGGCAAACGAATTTTCCCTTATTCTGTTTTACATTTATAACCATACATTATCTGCCCATTGAAGAAATAAGGCAATCGTCTTAAGTACACAACAGAATGATTAAATCGTTTTTAATCATTCTGTTGTGATTAAAACAAACGTAGGCTATACTTGAAAAGTAAAATTTTGTTTGTATTTTACAAAGCAATAAAGCATAACACGCCTAAATTGTTAGTCACCTGCTTGGTTAATTATTTGTGCAATTTGTAGCACACAACAACAACTCTGCGTCGACGACAGGAGAATGTTTACCGAGCTTACCGAAGCGCGTTCACGCTGCGAGGTGACGTTTCAATCATTAACTCCGCTTGTCCTCTGCTTTGAGTCCATCGCAGAAGTCAGTTTATGTTCTCAATGCACTCAAACTAGTCACGAGAGGGGGGCCAATCAACGGAAATATCTAAATCCAGGATGAAACACTGGTCTTAACGGTGGAAAGAAAGTCTCTCATCGAGGGAAGTTACATTTATTTGTATTTTCAACTCTCAGAGTGACAGCTCAAAGTACACATCCGCTTGTTTCGTGACCTTAAACTAAACAAGTTTCAATCAATCCGTGATGGAAATACACAACGGATTGTCTCATGAAGCAATGTGAGTTGGTCTATCTATCTTAACGTCAATAATGTTTTCTGTATAATATATTTTTAATATGCTTAGATAATTTATTTTCATTAGCCTATATTTTAATAATTGATTTGACTTTAAAAATTTTTTTAATTTTGATTAATTTGAATGAAATGGCTTTCATTTTAAATTAATTTGAATAAAAGTGTTTTCAAAATGACATTTCACAGGACAAAACATGACATATGGTTATGTTTTGTCGTTATTTCAATTGCTTAAATGATTATTGGCTAAAATAATGGTCTGTCTTTATTATTTTTTACCTTTATATGTATATATATATATATCTTTTAATTTATTAGCCTACTTATTTTTAATTACTTGTCTTTTGTGTACAGGTAGTTTTACATCCATCCTTCAACCCCTTATGCTTTAAAGGGGTCAAAATCTAAATCCGTATTCCACTCCACCGGGTGGACCACTAGTATGGACCCATGGCAAAATCTGGTGTCCAGATGGTGAGATTCAAATTTTTAAATGTGAATACTTGCAAATAGTGGCCATAAAATCATCTTTATTATCAGTGCTTGTGAGATTAATCAGTATCTCGAATGTGATGATATTTTTAGGTGCAAAATGGCAATAATATTAAGCCATATTTATTTTACTGTCTGTCCATTTGTGTTTTAGTTCGGCGTGGTGGCAGATGCATACGCCGCATGCTCTCAGAGCTTGTGTGTATGAAGTGTGTAAACCCCTGGTGCCATTCCTGCTGTGCATCGCAGCCCTGGTGATTGTGATTGTGTACGCTCTAGCAGATAATCTACACAGTTTTGTAAGCAGGATCTTCATTCCCCAGTATCACTATCCTTATGCGGTGCCACTTGCATTCATACAGGTACTTTGCTCACACACATACATCTTTATCAGTTCTACATCTTTTTTATGATCTTGATCATGCAAATTTTATGCCTTATGTAAGTAATGATGAGATGATTTAGCAGGCTTTTTAGTCATGCAATGCATTTGGGGTTAGTGCAGAAAGTTCTGGACAGTTTTGAAGAACCTGATTGAATTGAATAGAGTACATTTTAATGCTTAAAATGAAACTATTTATAATCACAAAGATATTTTGCAGTATGTCTAAGCTGCTGGTGCTCAGTAAACAAGGACTATGTTAAATGGACCATCACTATTTAAAGTCATGAGAAATGGGCACATATCCTGTATCATCATCAATGTTAGGAATGCATCTGAATGTGTATATTGATTATCTGTAGGGTGTAAAGCACAAGACTGGGCAGCTCTTGGATGAATCATTAGGTGTGCTATATGTGATCATTGGACTAGTGCTATAAATTCCTTTACAAGAGTCCTTTTAGTGTTCGTGTGTTTTCATATTATGGCTGGCTATAAATCTAGGATGCAGATGGGATGTTGGCGATCGACAAATCGGAGATTTTAGGTTAAAATATATATCTACAGTGCTTTTCATGTAACATTATCTTTTTTGTATATTTTTTTTTTCGTTTCGACAAAAAATACAGAAAGCAGGCCTTCAATAATTTTGTAAATCAAAGACACTCTTAAGTAAATTACATACCAAAACAGTATTATTAATAATCATAATAAAAAAAATTAAAAAAACAGAACACTTCCTCTAAAACAGATGTTCAGAACACTTCCTCTAAAATTGCCTTTAGTGTTTTTAGGTACATAATGGAAAGTTTGCAGTATATGTCTCTCCTGGCATTTATGGCACCTGTCATGATTGAATCTCTGATGTGTTGTTTTTAGAAGCATTGAACTACCTCTTTTTCCTGCTTTGTTCCCTCCAGGTGCTTCTGAATCTCATGGCACTGCTAGCTTTGCATGGTGTGGGCCTGATCCACCTGAAACCTTTTTCACTGAGGCTAGCCGAGCGTTTGTTTGTGCCGGCAGTTTGTGGAAGTGTCCAGTGTGTTCTGGCCGTATGGGCTGAAGCCTGCTCCCACTCTGGCCTGTACCCTCTAATCACTCGCTTCCTCCCAATGGTCAGTGTGAGCTTGGGTCACCTGTTTGCACTGAATATGCCAGGCTCCATCCATGTCTCCTTCCTTCTGACAGTTCTCACCATCGCCTCCGTCAGCGTCACAGGTATGATGGCTTCAAATACGGGACGTTTCACTGGGACACATTTCTCAATACTTTTTCCCCCCCAAAACTCTTCACACAGCTCTTCTAATCAACTTTCAGCTTGGCACTGGAGTGAATTTCACATCCAAAATGCAATATATGTTACATGGTTCATGTTTACATACCAGTACAAAATTATTCCCAAGTTGTCTTTTGGATAATGAAAAGACTCGTTCGGCACAAGAATGATAAATATATATATATATATATATATATATATATACAGTAACTAATGGAAACTTTATGAGCATCCACACCAACACAAGATAACATTCTGCTTATTATAAGCAAACACTGCAAATATGTCATCTGTCGCTTTAAATGCTCGAGCTTTGAGGAGATTTGGGGTGGGGTTTGGGATCAGGGGGTGGAGATGGGTAGGATTAGGGATCGGGGGGTGGAGATGGGTAGGATTATGGGTGGGGTTAGGGATCAGGGGGTGGAGATGGGTAGGATTAGGGGTGGGGTTTGGGCTCAGGGGTGAAGATGGGTAGGATTAGGGGTGGGGTTAGGGATCGGGGTGGAGATGGGTAGGATTAGGGGTGGGATTTGGGATCAGGGGTGGAGATGGGTAGTATTAAGGGATGGGGTTTGGGATCAGGGGGTTGAGATGGGTAGTATTAAGGGATGGGGTTTAGGATCAGGGGGTGGAGATGGGTAGAATTAGGGGTGGGGTTAGGATCTGGGTGGAGATGGGTAGGATTAGGGGTGGGGTTTGGGATCAGGGGTGGAGATGGGTAGGATTAGGGGTGGGGTTTGGGATCAGGGGTGGAGATGGGTAAAGATTAGGGGTGGAGTTAGGGATCAGGGGGCGGAGATGGGTAGGTTTAGCTATATGTAAGGTGGTAAAGTGTAAAGATCCAACTCTTCCCCCTGGATTTCGTGTTCTGCAATGAAGTGATAATGAAGTTGCATGGCAATCATTACATTGAAATTTTGGATTCGTGGCCAAGCAAATCCCCGGATTTTAATCCTATAGAGAACCCGTAGTCAATCCTTAAAAGGCGAGTTACCTTTTACAAGAGCACAAATTTTGATTAACTCTGAGTACTATAAGACAAGAATGGATCGCTATCAGTCAGGATTTTGCCCAGAAGCTGATATCCAGCATGCTAGAGTGAATTGCAGAGGTTATGAAGTAGAAGGGGCAACACTGTAAATACTGACTGAGTATACACTAAATGTTTTTTTGTTTTGTTTTTTGGCCAATAAAAGCCTTTAAGCAATTTATAAGTTTTATTGTTTTCGGGGTATACCATAGAAACATAAGACTAAAAAATAATCTACAAATACTAAAGCAGCAAACTTTGCGAAAAACAAAATTTATGCCACTGCCAATACTGGCCATGACTGTAAATGATCCGCAGTTTAGCCCACATAGATTGCTGTTGTGCTCACTGTGTGAAGAGTTTTGATGCAAGGATTGAGAAATGGGTCTTTGCGATTGTTAGAACAGTAATTCTGATTTTTAATCGCATTTTTCTCTTTCCAGCCTGTGAAGGACTGCATGTGATGGAACCGCTGGAGTACGTCTACTCTCCTCTCAGCCTGGTCCTTCACAGCTTGTCTCTTGCCTGGCTGGCTAAAGTATCCCAAACGGAGCGAAGCCATGCCTCAACCTTTGACCTTTACTACAATCTGACAGTGTCACGTACCCTCTTATTAGGGTTCCTGTGTGTTTTGCACCCTGACGGCCCAAAGGCACTGATTTATGGCAACTGGCACAGTCTGCTGTTTCTGGGATACATGCTCGGGATGTTGCTGCTGGGTGCTGTGCAGCTTCTTTTTGTGGATGTAACAGCGCTGTATTTATCTGCTCTCCCAGCAGCCGTGCTGCATGCGACCAGAGGGCTTGTACAGCCCTTGTTCAGTTTGCTATAGGACATACGGACCGATCAAAGCGTAGATCATTCTGACGAGCAAAAGTCTATGTAGAATAGCCAATCAAATACATGATTGATGATAACAGTATTAAAACTGAATTTATAGGTGTGAAAACCTTGTGTAAAGATAATTTGAATTAATTATTTTATATGGTTACACTACCAGCACGCACTGACGTGCGACTTCTTTCTTTGCTTTCACTGAAACTACGACTTAGGTGTTTTCATGAAGGAACTAATACGTTCTGGAATTCTATTGTAAAGACAAAATCCAGGTTTCTCAGACATCTCAAACCAGCTTTTTTTGTACAGACTATATTATTCCTAGTTAGAATTACCCATTATTTTCTATTTGTCAGCTGGAAGCTCTGAGAATGAAAATAACTAATTATATTTTGCATAAAGAAAAGTAGGACCTTTAGGGGTTAGTGTGTTGTAATTTTGATGATGGTTTCACCACAATTCCACTTTTCACAGAGAGAAAAAAAAAAATCATTCCCAATACCTCAATGCAAAAATTAAGTTATTGTTGTGTTGGTATTAATTTATGCCTTTATTTTGTGCTTTTATTTTTTTTAAAGTTAGACAGGAAGATTTTCTTTACTGTATTAGTAATGAAAATGACAAACTAGCATCTGAATTCTTTACAGTAATGGGAATGGAGAATTTGCTTGACTTGGGCCTTAAAAATAAGCCTCATTTTTTAATGCAATATATATAGAAGGTGAAAAATGATCTAAGCATGTTCTTGACAAGCTTTGTGAGATTCACCTAAGTATATTATTCTACAGTAACCTTACTCACAACAGAGCCTTTCAAATGCATGGTTTGTAGAAATCACAGCCATAAGTAGCATATCAACAATTTAAGACTATTACAATAGTAATATGTATTATTTAAATAGAAAACCTGTGATTCATGTATTTGTTTAGCTCCTAATTTACAGTGCCGACTACAGTATTATTGTTAAAGTATGGAGCAAATAAAACATATTGAGGTTTTCTCATACACAAACTAAATTCCCAAGTGTTTCAGCTTCTTTCTTGTCATTTCTTTGTATGTAAATTGTATGTATTAAATTTCCTGCATTTTTTCTAAATGAGGGAAGTGGAACGTAATGCACAAATTTAGACCACCAGAAATCCTAGAACTCGTTGGTGTTGTTACCTGCATAGGCCAAAGTCTTTCCAAGTGAGAATCAAGAGGTTAAAAAAGTTCACCATTGGAGCTGTGTGGCTTTCCTTCTAATCAGGCATGATTGATTTATCAGTACAGACTTGGTTAATGTTACACCAGCATGCCATTTGTTTGGTTTATCAGTGTAGAAAAGCACAGGGAAACATTCCCCTTCCTTTTCTCTGACAGATAGCTGAGCTGTAGCTGATATTTCTGTTGTAGAGCATAACTATAGGTTCAACAAAATGACACTAACTGTAATTAGAAACATCTCAAAATATTTTCTTTATTCCAAAAGAGGGAGTAAAATATGTTTTAATTATGAACAACATGATAAACAACTTATCAGATTATGTGCAGGAAGAAATTCCCAGTCAATTTTAATGGAAGTGCTCTGTTTTGAAGAAAACATCAATGTTTGGAGGTACTAGGTGTGGAACGGAAGATAATAAATTCAAATATAATCAGCTGATAATCAGCAGTTTACTAGGTGAAGGAACGCTGAGTGTGTGATAAGAATCTGTGAGATGATTCTTCTATTTCTTATCAGGGCTGATCTGCGTCAGGTGGGATGTGGATGCCTAGACTCTGCAGTAGATTAGACGCAGGCCCAGCTAGACCCACCTGAGAAGCTAGAGATTCAAGTAAATTTGTAACCAGGTTGAGATCCACATCAAGCGGCTGGATTTCGTCCTCAGCAAGCTCTGAGCCCGAGGTGGCTGATGAGCTTTTAGATGCATCTCCTTTATTACTGGCCTATAAAGGAAGCAGAAAAATAAATCAAAAGCTTTTACAAAGTTATGGGCGCAGGGTAAACAACACCTGTGTGGATACTTACTCTGTTATTCTGTGTAAAGCTTTGGCCAATATTTGTGCTTTGCAGTTCCTGGTCCATTTCATCCATGTACTTCTTCAGATTCTCCAGCTCCTCTGAACCTGTCTGCTCCTGAAAGCCACCATTCTGCACTTCTTCATTCTCATCGACATCATTGTCGTCCTCGTCATCATCATCATCATCATCATCATCATCAAAGTCGTCAGAGTCTAACTCCTCATCCTTAGTTCCTGTAAAACAGGAAGTGCAAATTATAAGTGCATTTCTGTAGCATAGAAAATTCAATTTAAAATATAATAAAAGATATAAAGATTAGTGGTTGAACAATATGAACGATAAATTTGATGGCTGATATAATACCGATATATATATATATATATATATATATATATATATATACATGCATACATACACACACATATATATATATATATATATATATTAGGGCTGTCAAACGATTAATCGCATCCAGTGTATAATTATTTTGTATATATATAAATACATACACGTGCATGTATATTTAAGAAAAAAATACTATTTATATATAAAATATTTATATTTATATATAATATAAAGTATATATAAATCTATACACAGTATATACATGAAAATATTTCTTAAATATATACAAGCATGTGTGTGTATTTATATATATAAAATAATTATACACAGTGCACCCACATATATTTTGTAAACACAAACTTTTATTTTGGATGCGATTAATCGTTTGACAGCCCTAATATATATATATATATATATATATATATATATATATATATCAGAGTAAAATCACATGCTGAAATTAAAAACAAATTGCATCCTATTTAATAAATTAGAAATACATAACTTGAAAATGACATGAAAATAAACAGATTTATACTTTAGATGGCAACTTCTTGATTCGGTAATCCTATTATAGTATTTTTGACAAATAAAGAAATTAAAAATATGAATAAAAAGAAAAGTAAGCACTGTACCCAACAGCGCACTCAGTAATCTGGTAAATCTGTGTGGGAAAACTATTTTTTTTCAAAATGTGAAAAAAGTGGCCAAATATATACAAGTCCTGTCATGATAAAAGTCCTGGTCCCGATACACTGGACAATAATTGAAAAAAAAAAGACATGATATATAAATATATATTGATGATATATCGGTTGAACGCTAATTCATAAATATCACAGAAAGTCAAACACACCTAACAATCTATCAAGAGCACCGGTAACTGCATCTGGATCAAAACTGAAGGGCTCAACCAAGCAAGACCTGAAACACAATTTCAGGAAAAGAAAGTCAAATTATCATGGCACTATAATAACAACTGAACTTGAAGTATTGACAATTATTCAGATGGAGTATCATTACCTGGGTATTTCAGCACCTTCATGAGAAGACATGGCATTGATGAAGTTCTTCATGCCTTGCGTTACAGCTATCAGACTGTAGCCAGCTTCTTCCTCCTGGACCTCCTCATCAGGCTGTGCCGTCTTACGAGTGCCATCACTCATTCTTCGACTTCCTTTCTCCTCAAGCAGCCTCTCCAGCTCCTGAGGTGAGATGTCCAACCACGCATCACCTACAGGGGGAGATTGAGAGGATACTTGATTAAAGGAGAACTCCGGCAAAAAATGAACCTTTGGTCTAATAAAACATCGGTACTGAGATTTGTTTTCATGATAATCGAAAGTAAAGAGTTGTATCTCTAAAATCTGTTTAGCGTATGACGCTAGTATATGAGGGCATATAATAAGTAAAAAGAAATCGCTAGTTTATACCACTAACAAGGCTCAAAATAGCCCCACACTAACACAGTAACATAATCAGCATCCCTACATGCAAAACGAAGCATTGAGAACATTGTACGTGCACAGACAGTTTAATAAGAAGATACTTAATAAAGACAGACCACTTCGTGTATACAGACAGGAGCCATCTTTGGAAAACAGTCTCGACCAGTCGAACCACGAACGACATGCCAAGTGAGCTGAACTGTATAAAGCTCAGCTAACTTCTGAACTGTATGAACACATGTTCGTGGTTCGACTTGTCGAGACTTGACTAGGTACCAATGTTTTATTAGACCAAAGGTTTATTTTGCGCTGGAGTTCTCCTTTAAGACAAGACAGAAATAATATTTATGCTCAATTCACAGGCTAGATTCACTTTCAGGAAAAGCAGAAAAAAGACTCGAAATGCCAAGCCAAAGAGGAAACAATCCTCTTTTAAATAGGAGAAAAAATGGTACATACTATCCTCTGGTGGTAGATATGCCTCTTGGTTTTTGAGGTCTTCCAAATTGAAGGAGGCGCACTCCAAGACTTTCAACACCTCATCACCAGGATTATGAATATCAGGCCTTGAGAAAGATTCAAATAATATATACACACTTTTATTTTAGAGTTTGGATTTTCTAATGTTCACCAAGGATACATTTATTTAATCAAAATACAGTAAAAAAAAAAAATAATAATACTTATAATATTGCGCCACTTATTATATTATGTTCTTATATTAATGGAATTATTATTGAAAAGATTCTTTAATGAAGAAAAAATTTCAATGCCAATTTTGGTAGACTTTTGCCTTAATTGCCAATTTTGATAAATTGAATGTATTATTTCCGATAAATTATTTTTAAAAAAAAATGTAATAGTATTTTCACAAAAAAAAAAAAATGGTTTAAAGTAATTCAAAGTAATCCAGTGAGATACCCCAGTGAGAAAAAAAAACAAAACAAAAAACAACGATACAGACTAAATCCAGAAGACCAGCAGCAACATCTCCAAGATGCTTGAATAAACCAGCCAGCAAAGCTATGTGATAAACAATGTGCAAGTGTACCTAAGGGTGGTCACTCACACCAAACATTGATTTAATATATTTAATCAAAGTTAATTCATAAATAAAATCTACATATGACGGTCAGTTTCTTCAAGCATCGTTGAGACGTTACCACAGTTTTTCTGGATTTAGTCTGTCTCAGTTATTTCTGTTTCTTAAAGTAAACCCAGACAGACTCAATGATGCGGAGATCAGATCATACCGGCTGTTGTCAGACTCCTTGTGTATGCGAAAATCTCACTGGATTATTACAATTAATGGCAAAAGGAATGCTTGGAAATGTAAACTAGTTTGCCACAAAGAGAAAGTAAAATTAACTCTATACTGTGACAGTCAACTATAAATAAAAAAGCCGCTCTCACCGATGAGTGCTGGTTACCGACTGCCTGAAGAAACTTTCTGCTGATGTCAGTAAGTCTTTGTATCGAGCTGATCCTTCTAGTTCACTCTGGGTTCACAAAAATAGTCAAACACACAAGTAAAATCTATATCCACACAGATAAAATGATCTCTCATTATTTTCAACACAGAAACTCTTTCCTACCTTAAAGTAGCCATTCTTTTTAAGGCTATCTAAAAAGCCTCTCCATAATGGGTTACTGCTGACTGAAGACTCTTGCTCTGATGAAGAATGTCCACTTTTGGAGCACATGATTTCAAAGCCATGGGCCTTAGGTACGAACACAAGGTAGAATACATTAGCACCATGTGCTCTATAGTTACAAAATGTATTGTATTGCATGGCAAATCGTATTTCAGAGCATTTGAAAAATTAATTTCAATGGTAAAATCTTTGGAGAAAAACACAATCTCTATGAAATGAGATCTTCACTGTAATAGTCAGCTTTCTCTGTACACGACTCATGTCATGCACTCACCAGTTTCATTCCCAGCTCGTGAGCTCTGTACTGGGGATGAGAGCGGGCGGGAAGCGTGAAACCACTCCGCCGATCTGGAACAAAACTCTGTTGTTGCAGCTGTGCGTACAAGCATCGAGTAAACTTCACCTACAGGAAAGGGGGAAGGGAACGGATTTGTAGTAACTGGAGGAGTTCTCAATAAATATAACAAAGCTGTGGCAAAACTGAGTCTTCAGTGTCACATGATCCTTCAGAAATCATTCTAGTATGCTAATTTGGTGATAAAGAAACATTTCTTCTCATTGTCAATGTTGAAAACAGTTGTGCTGCTTAACTTTTGTGGAAGCTGTGATTTCATTTCATTTCTTTTAATGAATACAGTTCAAAAGAACAGCATTAAATAAATAACTATAATACATTTTATTATTTTTATTGCAAATATATTTATTTTTTAAATCCTTGCTGAATATAAGAATTCATTCATTTTTTTATTTATTTTTTTAATTCGGACACCAAACATTTCACCGGTAGTGTATGTGACAGAATTCAGAACAAAAGTGCTTCTTACTGATGTCATAACTCTGGTGTCAGGAGGAAACGTGCGGAAAGTACGGCAGGCCTGGAGGTCAACAGGGTCACGCAGATAGAAAGCAGACACAGCCGGGGCTATAAGGTCAGGCCTCCTAGACAACACCACAGCGATGCCCGCCGGCACGTAACAGTGGGTGCGGTGGAAATTCTGCTGGATTATATCTGGATACCTGCACACATACACAAACAACTGTTTACTGTTTGCAAAAATAAGTTTAAAACACTAGAACAGAAACAACTGAATTGCTTATTTAAAAGTGCCCCTCTCATGCTATTACATGCATCCAAGGTCAAAAAACATAAATTTTTTCATAACATATATTGCAGCACCACCTCTTTTCTCACAATCTCTGAAGCTCTGAAGATCTCTGAAACTTTGCAGACCTTTTACATTCACCAACAGCTGTATTTCACACACCATGAAAGGTCATATATGAAAACGCATAGTAGGGGCACTTTAAACAATGATATCACTCTCACCCATCCAGCCTCCTGGCCAGAGCGGAGCGTATGGGCTGTTCGGCTAAACAGCTCTCAGCGTGTGAGTGCAGCATCTCTAGAGCTTGACCCACAGCAGGCACTGAGTCTCTGGGCCAGCCAACCTCTCCAGAACGTGTACGGTTGGGTAATATGTGCAGCTCTCCCCGGTACAGGAACACCTGAGCAACACAATTACAGACATTACAAGTCATAAGCCAGCCAATCAGACTATAAATGCACTATATACACAAGGTTAACAAGAACAGCCTTACTCTAAAAGAGAAAGAGAGATTTGTGTAATTTTTTATTCTTGCAAATGATAACCATCCATCACTGATTAATGCAAACTCTGGTCTGGTGACAGTGCTGGAATTAAAAGTTAATATGTTAATGTTAAATGTGTAAGGGTCACAAGTTAATTATTCATTTATATAGATTTGGAATTAAATAATTGTGTAACATTATATTTCTGAAAACTATATTACTTAATGATGGTCATTTGCAGCATTTTGGGTAGCTTTTTTGACAGTGTAATATTTTTATTTCCAGTTAATAAACAAGTTATTTGCAATATTGGATGTTATTCGAGTTCAACTCATCCTTGTCTATAAGGAATGCATCAAATCGTACAGACTGCTGCATCATAATGATGCTTGTATTTTAAAGAATACCATGGTCTAAAACTCATGATAAAATCATGGTACTAGACTACTAGTATTTAAAATGTCCAATACAAACCCTATTTTCACTGCTGTCAGGGTCCAGCCATTTTGGCAGGTGTTCAGCTGCTTCAATCAGAATAAACTGTCCATCATTATCATAAACAACAACAGCTACATCACTAAAGGTGCGTGTGATCTCTTTTAGCAGGTAAACGATGAACCATTCATCCTCAACATTATCACCAAACTCAGTAACACCACCCAGGTGTGCAGGCACATCACCTATGGAGTGAAAATGAAGAAAAAAAGGAAGTGACATGTTTATAAAGGTTTCATTGCAAACAAATGATAAAAAATAAGCAATTATTCTGTGGAGCGTATACATTCGTGACTACCACAAGGAGAATGGCAGAAATTATACTCACACACACGTGTGTGTGTGTATTACTCTTACCTTTCTCAGGGTGGTATCTTATATTGAAGGGCTGATGTTGCCAGATGTACGGCACCAGAAGAGGGGCGATCTCAGCGAGGATGTTCTGCAAGATCTGTTTAAGGGACTTTTCATTGGCTTCTGCGTCTGATGGGTCAGGGTGAACCAGAAACAGCTGATACTGGACCGCGTCTTCGGGAATGGCAGGTCTTCTCAAAAGATCCATGTTCATGTCTCATTATACCCTAAAAGCTGAGACGAGCATAAAAGATCACGCCACTGATTTGGAACGAGGATAATGTAACGTTAAGTTCACGTGCAGACGCCATACATTATTACGGTTTCTGCAGCATAAGATATTCATTAATGTAGATACCAGTCTGGAAATTACCTGTGAGAGTTTATTAGTTCTTCTTGTTGATTTACGGCGGATAAATTATACTATAACTTGATAAATAAACTGGTGAGAATGACAGTCATGTGGACATCTTGACTTTGTTTTTAGTCTGAGCTCGCGGGATTTTCCTTACACGCCCCGGAAGTGTCGTTGTTTATGATACAGGTCCTCAGTTCAAAATAAAGGTCGTATTGAGCCATTTGATCTTTTGAGGTTAACAAAATATGAATGTGTAATAAGTAAATGTGGTTATATTTACATTTAGTTCATTTATTTTTTCCTCTTATTTTAGTGATAATTTACACACACACACACACACACACACACACACACACACACACACACACACACACACACACACACACACACACACACACACACACACACACACACACACACACACACTAAAATACAATTTATCAAAATCCATCTCTAGGGTTCAAACTTTATAGTTTGAACAAATAAATGCTAAATTAAATATTAAGTAATAATTCTATTCAGCAAGGCTGCGTTAAATTGATCAAAAGTAATAGTGAAATATTTATAATGTTACAAAATATTTCTATTACAAATAAATGCTGTTCTTTTGAAATTTCTGTTCTGTTCTTTTCTTGAGCAGAAAATCATCATTACAATGATTTCTGAAGGATCATGTGACACTGAAGACTGCAAATGATCCTAAAAATTCAGCTTTGCCATCACAGGAATACGTTTGATTTTCAAAATGTAAAAAAAAAAAAAAAGTTATTTTTAATAGTACTAATGTTTCAAAATATTGTATTTTTATCATATAAATGCAGCCTTGATGAGCACAGCCTTCTTTCAAAAACATAACAAAAAAACTTTAACTCAAACTGAACCCAAATCTTTTAATGATACTAAATAAAATTGAATTAATTGGTTGGTTGGTTATATCAAAGTTAAATATACACAAGGAAAGGTTTGTAAGCAAACAATTACCAAATGTAACAGCTGGTTAGTTAGTTACTTTGTTATTTAGGAACATAATTTATAGATGTATTTAAAAACAATTCCAAGCAAATGCTTGATTGTCAGATGATTCAGAAAGTGTCTCTGACAGAGCCATAGCTCTTTTGGCCTTTATATCTCATCTTTTCCCCTGTGTGTTGAACTGGCCATCAGAGTGTCTCTTTGGACCATTTAAACACATTATTTAATAAATCTTACACTTTAAACAGGTCCATTAGCCAGGGCCCCTTGACAGTTCTTTATCAATTTTGGAAATCCAGCCCCAGGTGTGCATTAGAGTGTGCATTAGCGAGAAACCTGCACCTGCCCCATGGTCGCAAGACTCCCAATGACGAAAGAGCATTGCAACTCATTTTAAGAGGACTGTATAAAGGAGACCAAGAACAACACATTTCATCTCAAACAAAGACAGCAGGTAAGACTTTAAAATTCTGTATCACTGTAAATATTTTCATGATTTTTGACATTTATATTTTGTCAAATGAATGTGGTTTAGATAACATAATTTTTTTTTCCATATCTCTTGTTTTTATTATTACTTTTACATCACTTTGGCCAACATAGGTTGATTTTAAAATGTGTTTTATAAATAAAATCTTATTTTTTTTATCAGTTTTAGTATGATTAATAAAATAGATTTATAAAACCATATATATATATATATTGCTTTCAACAACTAAACAATTTTCATAAATTTTATGTTTACCTGAGAGTAGATTTTGCCTATATTAAATGTCTTTGTTTCAGTTTTAGCATGGAGTGGAAAGGAAGGGTGCTGGTCCAGTTGTTAATGCTAGTGTGTGTGTTGGAGGTTAGTCTTTGCCAGCACTGGTCATACGGTTGGCTTCCTGGCGGAAAGAGAAGTGTTGGTGAAGTGGAGGCAACATTCAGGGTGAGATTATCCTCTTGTCCTCTTCTGTCAGCTGTCATGTAAACTCTGTTCATCCAACTGGTCTTTTTTATCATTAGTATATGGGAGACTGGGAGTGACACAGGGTGGACATCAAAAACTAAGAATATTAAAAGTATTGAGATGTGTGACTAGAGTAAAAATCTGTCTCTGTCAGATGATGGATGCTGGTGACACATTGCTGTCTATTCCTGCGGACACTCCGATGGAGCAGCTTTCACCTGTACATATTGTAAGAGCATGACTGTTCCTCTTTATTATGGGAAAACATCAGCAGCTTCATTTCCCAGTGTGAAACTGTATTTGATCAGTGATGATCTATTGTGATTACAGATGAATGAGGAGGATGCTGAAGGTTTGCCTCTGAAAAAACAGAGATTTCCCAACAGACGAGGAAGAATGTAAAAGCATAAAAGACGAAGTTGAACCCTTGGAGCCAATGATAATACAATTTTGTTTTGTTTTTCCATGGGAACAACATGTTTTATCAAGTCCTGATGAAATATCCTTCTCATGGTTTTAATAAAAAGTCAAGCACTAGAGGTGCATATTTGTTCAAAATCAACCCTCGCTCATTTATTATTAGACATTAGGCTAAACGTGAGAGCTGAAGCAAGCAAGAGTAACACTAATTATTCAAACAACCAAATGATGCCAATGATGCCTCTTAAGACAAGATCACATTAGTTTTTTGTGGCGCAATGAAAGATTTATGAGGTACAACTATAGGCCTAAATATGTTTCTATCATAGTTTATGCGCATAACTTATTAGATAAAAAACATTATCCACCAAATGAGCTCATTCGATATATATATATATATATTTTTTTTTGCACATTTTTAGAAATGATGCGCATCTCAGCAAAATGTATGGATCTCATTTCAGCAAACCTCTCTTTTGTTACACAGCATTATACATTCACATTTGACAGAAACAAACTGAAAATCTGAAAATCTCTGAGAATCAGGTGTCAAATGTGAGGGTTATAGTTGAGGTTGAGCAAAAAGCTGCTCATAAAGATTTTAAAAAATAAATAAAGTCTGAAGCATTTCTCTAAGTAACCCATACAAATGATGTCCTGACACATTAAATGCTTTGAAGATTAAAACTCCAGCATGGGACTAATGCAGCACAGGGATCATATTGTAAATCATATTATTCTGTCAATCAAAAGAGAATCTTTATAGACTTAATCAGAGTTTATTCTCATTCTGAACCATTAATCCAGTTTGATCACGTCTTACCCTGACAAATGACTTACAGTAGACTAATTACACGGATACTCCCCTATGGTTTCCCTTGTTCAAGTGTATGGTGGTAATATAGTGTTAAATCTAAATGTAAAATCTTATACCTAACATGGATTTAACAGTTTTAACTCATTTGTTAGTATGTGGTCTTATCCTCAGCAGATTAGCTTTCCATCAAAAAAGCATCACCCAACATCGCTTCTTTTTACACCATGTTTCTATAAGTTTCATGCATTTTCCATGAGATCCATATCCCATAAGTTTGGTCTAAATGTTATTATACCATCAAAAAAGGTAAACATTTTTTTCTGCAATTAAATCACTTAATTTCCCCAAATTTAGCATCAAAATTAGACTGGGTTTTAACAACACAAACAAAACAATTCTGGAAAACAAAACAAAAAAACTAATGATTAGAGTAAACTATAATGAATAGAAAATAAAACAGCACTTTTTTTATGATCATGCACTGAAAACAAGAAAATGAGTTTCAGACTCCTCATGGAAAATGCCACAGGAAATTAATACCGATATAGATTAAGACACACCTCTCAAACAGAGTCAAGAGTTATGATAACAGCTCCCACACTTCACTGAATGATTTGAAATTGCAGGGAGGGTTTGTGTTCACTGAGCATGATCCAACTGTTTTTCTGTCAGGCACAAATTGCTGTTCTGTAAGGTGGCATGGTGCCTTACGTGAAGACTTAGTGAGAGATCAGCACAGCTTGAGGCAGTGGATGCAGCACATGTCACATATGATCAAACACAATATAATGCAGTAACATTACTGACTGTGGATATCTCACCAGGGACGCGCTTCTTTTAACATCCTCCCATTAAAAAGGTCACAACTGTGTGTTTGACATCCAGAGGAATTAAGAACTCTTTTGAAATATGTGAAGTTTTATATGGCAAGCTAAACGGTGACCCTCAACCATTTGCAGTATGTATTTTAAAAGTTGTGGACTGAAATTAAATATGTAAAAGAATTTTTAAAAAGAACATTCAAAAGTTGGTAGAGGAAATCATTGATATTTGTTCTTGACAAAATAATAGATTTTTCATAATAACACATTATGAAGGAACACAAAATAAAACTCACCACTGATAATAAAAAAAATACAAATGTCTGGTACATTTATCAGTTTGACAAAATAGATTTTGCCATCACAGGAATAAATTACATTTTTAATTATATTCAAATAAACAGTTTTTTTTTAAACTCTAATAATATTTCACAATATTACTGTTTTTTTTTTTTTTTTGATAAAATAAAAGTAGTCTTGGTTACCATAAAATACTTTTTTCAAAAACATTAAAAAATATTAATTTAGTTTTTAGCTTTTGGCCACCAGTAGTGTAGATAATTGATCCACCATTAATAAACATCTATATTTGCTTTACAGAGCTGTTTATTTCCAATAAAACTCTAGTTAGCATAACTTATATATGGATAACTTGCAGCAAGAATGTATGAATTTCAGGAATAAAACAAATATGCAACAATAATAATAAAAAAAGATTTGGCAATTTCTTTAAAAATAACTTTCTGTAATCCTTTGGATTAAACATCACATTTAACAATGTCAATAACACTGACAACCATAACAACTAATCAAACCATCTGCTCTCAAAAACACAACTCAAAACAGATTCCTCTAAAACTATGGACAATATATGGATTATATCAAAGAGTTTGTTCTCTCAATTGGTATATAATTTGTCCAAACAAACAGACTTCCTAAAAAAAAAAGATTGTGAACAAACTTGAGAAGCAGCATGAAAATTTTGGGGTCCATCCGATGGATTATTCACTCTGTAAAGCATTGAGCTCCAATGCTTTTTTCTCATGAGTGAGCAACCAAACTTTAATATCATCCCCCTTTCCTCCCATGTATGATCCACTGTCCCCTGAACTGCGCAGCACCCGGTGGCAAGGCACTATCAGTGGAATCTGAGAGAACAACAGAGAAAAAGATGCATCAGATGAGATAAATCAATCTCTCATGATGATCATTCCAACAAAACTCACAGGGTTTTTCTTCATGGCTGAGCCCACGGCTCGCACAGCATTTGGATTCCCAATCATTTCAGCAAGCTGCTTGTACGAGACCGTTTCCCCAAGCCCCACTTCCTTCAACAGAGTCCACAGCACATGTGCTTGAAAAGAATCTGCGAAATAGAGACAGGGAGGAAAGCAGTGAAAAACAGTGGCAGCTAAAGTCCAGGGCTGAGTCAAGAGTCAAGTTGATCATAGAGACCTGATCATAGTGGCGATGGTTCTACGATGGATGTTTTTGAGAAACGCAGCCCTGGTTAAGGTCTGGTTTCACAGACAGGGCTTAGATTAAGCCATGATTAGACCTTAGTTCAATTAGGACAATTAAGTAGCTTTTATAAATGTGCTGTGCGAGGAAAACCAAAGGCAAGTTGCTTTCAGTTAAAACAGCTCAAACATGCATTTCAGTCTGGGACTAGGCTTAAGCTTTGTCTGTGAAACCAGCATAAATAGGTCAGAGGTGACGTGTATGTGACTAACCTCTCTGCATTTGTGGATGGTGTATGGGAGGCAGAGGAAGAGTGCTGATGGACTCGGGTTTCATGAAGTAGCACTGAAGCCAGTCAACACAGCACTGTAACACAGGGCTCATTTCTGACTGGCAAACAGGGCGCACGCTACAACAGGATACACTTTAAAGTCATCAGAGACTTATTTTACATCTTGTGAAAAGGGCTAATGCCACCTTTAAATACAGAAAAAAATCTATAAAAAAATAATAACTGTTAATTTTGACATCACTTGTGACTTTAAGCTTTTAGTGCTTATGTGAACATCTTTAACAATTAAAACCAGGCATATTTAATTCACAAACCACATCCCCAAGGTTATTGGTATAATACTTCATCAATCGATACACCTATGGCAAGCAATAAATCACCACAGAATGTTGACCCAAAAATCAGTTATTTTTCAGTTTTAAAAAAAACAGCACAAAGGGAATTTAAGAAGTGTATGGCAAGGCAGGGGTTTAAAAACAGAAATGTACATCTTATACATTGCTTAATTTGATGCAGTTTCTATTTCGAATAGCTTCATTGCTCCCTTCCCATAACTGCACTTTAAGGGTGGTTTACATATTGTAATTGGGTGCTGCTGACTCAATTTGTGTGCATGTTTGTGAAATTTACCTCTCCTCCTTATCTGTTCCCAGTTTGATGTCAATGGTGTGAACTCCCTTCTCACAGCCGCTCAGCAGGATTTCCCCCACTGGCGAGCAGAGAGTCACATCACTCAGCACACATTGACCGCTGCCAGTCATCGCAAACTGCAAACAGCCAGCAATCTGTTGTCAAACACATACTAAAGTCACACAGTCCTGTTTTCAACGGCTCTGACACAGTCGTCATGGTCACAGACTCACACATCATCATAATCCCCCATCATGTGCACACAAAATACTTTTTTGCGCACAGATAAAATGGTTAATATCACCGGCAGTTAATGCAACACGACATTATTTTATTCCAGTTGTGAGCAGTAAAATAATATTTATATTACCATGAAGAGTACAGACGACAGTTTTTGTTATCTCTGGAACATGCGGGAACATGACTGAAAAAATTTCACTTCCTGCTGCTTAGAAAATGTAATAAGCGATTCAGGAGAACTGACCAATCACAGCACAGCATGTTTGTGCCCAGTTCTGTGATTGGACAAGATGCAGACCGCCAAGAGAAAAAAGGCAAAGAATCTTGAATCATACATCAACTCGTTTTATTTCAAATAAATACTATTTTATACATTTCATCTCATTTTGCACATAATTTCATAAAGGACAAGACAAACGTGTGTAATGTGAACAATTGACGTTGTGAAGGGTTTTGAATATCCTCGACACAGTTATTACACAATTGTGTTCTTTGGTGTTTATGAGTGTGCAGTCTCCTCTCTAACTCACAGGGAGGACACACTCAGATTTATGAGAGACAAACTCCATATTCAGCATTTGTTTTTATTTCTGATGCCTCCTCCTCACAGTAAAACTTGATGGTTGATGGAGGGCTTATCTGAGAATTCAGTGAAGTATGTTACAGAAAACAAGTAGAGCTGCCTCCCATAACAAAAACAAATATAATAATTTAATGAGACATGAAGAATAGATTTGTCGAGAGAGGGGCCATGTGGAATCTGGGCTTCAATGAATCTTCATTAGAAAAGAACTATTGTCATTGTTATCAGTTAGTCCAGTGTTTCTATTTCCAGTGTTTTGACCATTTACTCCCCCCTTAAAATAGTTTATGAAGACAAAATGTTCTTGTAAAATCTAGGTTTAAGTGTAAATATAAATGTCTTATTTATTGGTACAGAATGATGGAACACTAAATTCCTCAAACACTACCGTTCAAAGGTTGTGGACACACTTTTTTTTCCAACAAGGACAACAAATTTACAAAATGTGACAGTAAAACACACCACTTGCTACACAAAAATATTAAGCAGCACAATAATTTTCAACACAGATAAAAATAAATGTTTTGAGCACCAAATCAGCATTTTAGAATGATTACTGAAGGATTCATGTGACACTGATATGAAGACTGGAGTAAAATCACAGGAATAAAACATTTTCTTTATCACCAACCAACATGATTTAACATATAGTTTATTGCTTGAACAGAGAAAACGTTCAAAATTCAAAATAGATATTGCTATACCACAAAGAGTCTTGAGATTTTGGAGTCTGAGCAAACTCCTTCCCTTCTGAGTTTGCCCATGTGAGAGAACGACTGGTGTCACTAGTCCATGCAAGGCTGTAAAAGACAAACAGAAAATAGACATAAATCTGTCAAATGTTCACACTCCACAAATTTATATGTGTGTATGCACTTCACACTTTGCACTCCCTAAGGTAAAAGTAAATAAAGTAAATAAAGAGACAATGCAGTAAATAAAAGGACAATGTAGAGGTGGATGAGAAGAGCAGGAGAGAGGAGTTGTGTATATACTGTATGTGTGTTGTGCTCTCACTGTGCAAATGGGAAGACTTGAATTTGCTGTTGAAGACTGCATCTTCAGAACTGGAGCAAATGCACTTTTTTGCTTCACTATAGCACCACAAGAAAGAGAAATAAGACAAGGAAGGATTAAATAAACATCTGAAACCACCAAAATAGATATTTGTGTCTTCAGGAGGGTAAATAATTGCTTATGATCATTACATATGCGATTTGACCATGATTCAGTTTAATAATGTCATGAAAAGCAGAAGTAAACAAAATTCAAAAAGCAAAATTTGTTGAGATACATTATGAACGTTTGGGGTTTGGGGTTCGACAGTTGATAGAAGAGAAAAACATGTTCTTACCGATGTAGTGTTGTGTGTCCTCTATGGGACTATCTATAAATGCTTGTGTGGCAGCGATGGAGAAGTTTGGCACAGAGGAAGTTTGGCGTCCGTGTGTTTGTGTGTGCCCGGCCATGGATGAGTGTGCGTTTGAGTGTGAGTGCCTTGGCATGTTGGAGTGAAGGTGCGAATGTGCGTGTGTGCATGTGTTGATATTAGTGAAATCAGGCTGTTGGGATGTGCTGACAAAGCCAGTGTTTGAACTCCGACTGAATCCCACTGAAAGAGACATTCATTTATTAAAACACTGTTGTGTGGCATATGTACCATACTCACATGCACACATACTGCATACCTCGTTCTACATCCTGTGAAACCTCTGTGTTCGCAGTTAACTGTCCATTAAAAGAGTTTACACCCATTATCCTGTGTGAATTTGTATGGGATGGGTTTCGTGGGCTCCCATGGAGTGCCTCTGCTATGTCGGATGCACGCTTCAGAATCATCTCCTATTGTCATGCACATAAGAAGTACAGAAATAACAACACTTCCCTCTCAGCAGCATAGATTTTAGTTTTTAAAAAGCCTTTGCAGGGCTACAAAAGCAGATATTAAAAATATGTTTTTAATATGCACCCAAAGTATTTTGATGCACTCTCTGACAATATTTTTTTCTTATTACTAATCGAAATTGTCTTGGGCAGCAAGCCAGAGTAAAAAAAAAAAAATGTAAATGTTGATAGCAAAAATGCTGTTCACCTGGTTGTTATGAGGCATTCCACAAAATGTCTCAATGAGATCAGCTGCTCTCTTCAGTAAGACCTCCTGTCAATCAAAAATAAAATAAAACAAAATAAATACAGCTATTTGTGTATTTCCAAGAGTCAAATATAACGGTGAGCACAGAATAATTTCTTCATTTGGAAATATCCAGCCCATTCTCACCCCCAAGGCGTCACTTAACTGACGCCTTGGGAAGCATTTGGACATGCTTCAATATCTGACGCTTTAGGCGCCCTTTAGCGTCAGTTAGATGACGCCGTAGGATCGCGTGTACCCTACCCCCACCCCACACCTAAACCTAACCGCGTCCTCTAACTGACGCTTTCCTTTAGCGTCAGTTAGATGACGCCGTAGGATCGCGTCATGTAAGTGACGCTAAAGGGCGCCTAAAACGTCAAATATTGAAGCATGGTCAAAGGTGACGCCTTGGGGTGAGAATGCGTTGAAATATCAGTTGGTGATCAGACTTAAAGGGATAGTTCACCCAAAAATGAAAATTCTGATTCTGTCCTCATTTACTCACCCTCAAGTTGTCCCAAACCTGTATACATTTCTTTGTTCTGCTAAACACAAAGGAAGATATTTGAATAAATCTTTGAAACAAATCTCGGACCTCATTGACAATCCTAGTATTTTTTTTTTTAAACCTACTCAATGGGGTCAAACAACTGTTGCCAACATGCTTAGAAAAAAAAAAAACAAGTTTTGGGACAGCTTGAGGGAAACTCTCTTTCAATTTTAATTAAACACTTAAAGCAGAACCTAGAACAGTTTAAACAACAGAATTTGTGAAGAAATAAAATGTAAATTGAGAAATGGGAAGTCCACTTAGTATTTCTGGCTTACTTTTGGAAGTCTTTCCACATCACCAGGATAATGAGAAATGACCTTCTGCAGCCGCTGGAACCCGTAGTCAATGGTTGGCTCATTTAAAGCTTCAACAGAGGAACAAGTTTCTCAGTTAAACTCAAATGCATTTGCATTTTTTTATCCTCGCAAACTCATTATTCTCACCAGTGTAAACAAAACGTCCTGGAGGTCCCCTGCAGATCCGTTTGGATCTGTAGGACAGTGTAACTTCCACAACACCAGGGATGTGACGAGGTGGAGTCTGCACACGAATCGCATGTGGTGTGATGACCTGTCACAAAACAGAAAAAGTCATCAGGAAGTATAGCAGTTCTGATTAACTTCACTTCTCCATCAAATTAATCGGGAAAAATGTATTTCACACATTGCAAAGTTTGCAAAGATTTGTGGGAGATCTGTGGTGGCGGATGAATGGATTAAATGACCAAGGGGGAAAAAATGAACAACTGGAATGATGAGGCTAAAGATGAAACACACAATAAAATGTATTTATAATAATTTTTTGATTGACAACAGCTTGAGACTGTTCCTCACCTCGCTCCAGACCAGCGTTGTTCCGAAAACCACCTGTAGACCATCGAAGAACTGATCTCCAATAATAATCACTGAGGCTCCACCTGAGGTCCAACCTTCACTCGGACTGATGGCCTTGATGCAGGGGATCTCTGCAGGGCCGTGCAGAGACCTCTGTAGGGGCAGGTGCTCAAAGTATAAAATGGGGCACATGGAAACAAGGCTTTATAGGGCTGTGCTCAAAATATCAATACAGTAATATATCAATACAGATGATTCTGCATCGATACAGCAGCAAATGCATTGATGCAGTTTTGAAAAAGAACCAGAACAGAAAAGACAAATTTAAAGTTTAAAATTAAAAAAAAATAATTGATGTGCTCTATATATAACTCTGGGATTAGAAACTGAAGCATCTTAAGTTGTTCCAACCTGATGGCTTTTTCTTCTCTGTTATACAGAATAATAAAGAACAGCTGTTATAGTGAACTGTGTAGGACAAAATCAACCTGGCCCATGTTTCGTGCAGTACAGTATAGTTTTATTTAATGGCATATCAGCATCTGTGGCTATTTTCATGGCAAAAACTGATTCACAAAAATACAAGAGTTACATTTTATACAATGAAAATAAAAAACAAAGCAAACAGAAACAGCAATTAATACTTTACAAGATTTTTAAAATTAATGTGATGCCTGTTATGGTAAATTCTTACTTAAGTCCTTAAGTGAGTTTGCTGCCTTTGCTGTTGATGTTGTTACTGCTGCTGCTGATACTGCTGGAGTTGATCTGAGACTGTAGACATTCAAATAAACAGAAATATAGGGTATTAGCTGAATAAATCATTTTTATGTGACCATGTCAAGATGTAAAGATTGCTGACAGTGTTTGGATCTGGCTCACTAGTTCACTGACCTGCTAAAGCTACAGATTCTACCCAGGCTGCTAAAGTATATAATACAATAATAGTATATAATAGTTACCTTACTAGGGCAGATGTTCACAGAGGCTTCTGCACACAAAACATAAGATACTAACTGGTAAGCCTATGTGATAACTTACCAGAGTTGTGATAATCATTTTTATGTGAAAATATTTTTTTTAATAAATACTGTAATAATAATAATAGTTTAAAGTAAAAATAATAGTTTTTAGTCAAATAACACCCCTCCACGCCCGTGAAACTTTTCTCCCTCAAACAGCAAGCTAACGTTACTTCTACAGCCTACACACAGCAATACAAACAACATCTCTCTGCATGCTCTCTTCACGTCGTTCTAGTAAAATAATAATAATAAGTAAACAAACATCAAAATCACTTCGCTGAGAATAAAACACCACTTACCAGCAGCCGCAAGACTTGAAGATATCCTCTGGGAATGCGCGATTGCGCGTAGCCGCGCGAAATTATAAAATGCGCGTGCAGCGTGAGGAATCAGGTGAAAGGTCATCATGTGGGTCATTTTATTTACGGCTAAATTATTATTCATTCATTTTACTACTAGTTAGATGGGGCAGGCATCCACAAAAGTGCCTTTAAATACAAAAAAAGGAGAGGAAATTTTGTCTTGACAAAAGGGCACTTTGGGCACCAAGGGGCAAAAGGGCAGGTGCTCGAGCACCCAACGCCCCCCCCTCTGCACGTGCCTGGATCTCTGATACATTCACACACACATATTAGCTCAATACACTGAATAACAGTATTGCAACTTACAGCTACAGAGTGTAAATAATTGCAATTGTAAATAATTAAATAATTAAAAAAAAATGTAAAGGTGTATAAAAACAGACTTTTTAATATATATATTTTTTAGAGTCAGCATAAATGCAATTCAATAATTGGCCTTAACTATTCGAAACAATAGGCCTATATTAAACAACTAAACAAACCAAATATTTGGTAGCATTTCTTCTAATATATTTAACTATACATTGTCATATGAACAAACAGTCAGTAACTACACTGATTTGCATAGGTGTGGGTTTGATTCAGAACAGATTCATTAGAGTAATTTGTCTCTAATTCGGACTACACATGTTGTTCTATAAATGTTTTTGATTCTCTAAAAGGGACGGACTCGTCAGAGTCATTCATTATGTAATCAAAATACACTGGTCACTGTGTATGTTTCTGAACTGGTGACTACACATGATCAGACTACACTTGTCACACCTTATGTGTCACGATGTCGATTCAATAATGGTGTAGAGGTGCCGCTGAGTACGTTTTGCTATAATTAGAGTATTTTGGTACAATATAGTATGGAAGGCAAGTGCAGGAACTGTTAGCAAAACAAAACAAAAAACAGTTACCGGTGCTTAACTGTACTGATTAACTGTATATCCACTTTCACACACTCTCTTTCTCAATGATCCAGCACCAACACTGTTCTTTTGGTGTAATTTTGCTAAATTCTACAAAAAATTGCAGATATGTTTGTGATTATTGTACCTTCAATTAACTCAAATCGTCTTCTGCCATGCTTAGAATTGTTATGGACAAATATGTTATCAGAAATGGCTAGAATGTGGCCCTTAACAGAGGCTGTGGTGGAGACCAGCACCTGCAATGCACAGTACATTTTAGTGTACTGCAGAAAATGTAGCACACAAAAAGAATATTTTGATGTTGAACAAGGATGGTTAAATACATTTCTTACATTTTTTAATTCATTAAATTAATGCAAGCTACATTTATATTTTTTACCATTGTGGTTTTAATCTAAAGTGTGATCCATCTATATATTACATTTTAATTAAATTTATTGGTTACACACACTTTACAATAAGGTTTCATTTGTTAACAGCAACAATGAACAATACTTTTGATATGAAAACAATACTTTTCGTCTATCATGTTAATCTTAACAATTATAAATAGATTAGATCAAAAGTATGCTAACATTAGTAAATGCACTGAACTAACATTTTTATTAGCTAACTCCAGTAACAAAAGTTTAAAAATGCAGTAAAAATATATTGCACATTGTTAGTTCATGTTATCAGACACATAAAGGACATCAGTAATATGATTATTTAACTTTTTGTGTGTACCTGGAAACGACGTGTGTCTCGTGGGTTCCCTGCGTTCTTCAGGCAATTTTGATTACATTTGAGAAAAAATTTCAAGAAGAACCTAAATATAAAATAAAAAGAAAATGACATCATTTAGATGGCAAGACTTTCCTCTGCAAACATGTGAAGGTAAAGTATGAGTGGATCAGGGAAAGGAGAAAAAGAGAATGATGTAGAGTACAAACTGTCTGTCTGATTTTATCCGCAATGCTGAATCCTAGCTCATTAAATAATCAACTTTTTCTCTTCCCTCATTTTTCTCTTACACATATTACAGTATATAGCCTACATTTCATTATTACTCATTTAAAATGTTATAAAAATGTAACTGATTGTCCTACCTGTCAATAATCACGGGGTCTGAAGGTGTTTCGTTCCTGTTTCCACAACTTTTCTTATCACAACATCGGCTGTAATATTCACAGATAAAGACACACACAATTATCACTGCATCAACTTTTTAAAAAGTAACCTGCATTTTGCAATTATAGCAAACACACATTAAGTTTGGTTGCAGCATGCATGGGATTTTGTAAGTGTGTAATAGTGCAGATTGACAAAAGTTACCTGCACATTGTCTCATGAGTGAGAAGAACACGACGCATTTCAGGGTTTTTATCTTGACCTTCAAACATAATTGCCTGACATAGTAGAGGTAATGTATAGGCAAATGGCAGGTTAATATTATGCATAATAAAATAAAATCTATCATGATAATATCTATGAGTATTTCAAATATCATCTTAGCTCTGTGAACAAAGCACATTTTTTAAAAAAACTTTTTTGTCTTGAACATTTCAAACATCTTGACTGAAGCGAACTTTCAATGCTAAGATGCATACCACATTCTTGCATATAATATGAAAGTGCCAAAATTGTACCTGTTTGGTCACAGAGTCTATCAAGCGGATGTACAGATCTTGCTCAGTTCTGACACCTAATAACAATTTATAGAATTAATAGCACAACATCAGTAGAAAAACGCCATACAAATGACAGTTCAAAGTAAGTTTATTTCTATAATAGTAGACTATTTGTAATGCAGGCATAACTCACCATTGTTGTACAGTAACTGGAGTTTATAATGGATTCCATTGTTCGTTTTTTCACCATTTGGCTCCTAAATCAAACAGAAAAAAATACATGCTTTGTCTTACATGGCATCAGAACTTCTAATCTAATCAAACCCAATAAACGCAATGTTTCATATATTCCACATTTTTCCTCAGGAACCCGTTGTAAAATACTACAAGGTAAAAAAAAAAAAAGAAAAAAAAAAAAAGAATGACATCTAGTCGAGAAGAATAGTAATAATATTCACGTTAATCAGATATTCATTGTGTCTGAAATCGCCCCTATACCCTCATATCAATATCACATTTTTTCTAAAACACAGTTCCAGTAGTGGGATTGAATGTAAGATTGAATAAGTGCACTCAAGAACGTCCACAATGGTTTCAGACACCCAAATGGCTGTTCCCTCAAACTTTTCCTGTTTCCTTTTAAATAAATAAATAAAAATAAATACAAGCTGTGCTCTAAACCAATGACTAAATTCGCATTTAGAACACCAAACATTAAAAATGAAAATCAGGTTGATGTCATAATCCAATGTCAGATTGACTCTGTTGGGTTCTGACGTCAACCCAATTTGCAACCAAAATGCAACCCCTGCAACCAAAATCACCCCTTGACTGATGTTACTACTTTCTACTCAAGGACCTTGACAGAAATGTAGAGGAGAAAAAAGTACAATATTTGTCTTTCAAACGTGGTGAAGTTAAAATAAAAAGTTTCCAGAAAAAATAATACTCAGATACTCAAAAAGTGTACTCAAGTGAATGTACTTTGTTACTATCCACCTCTGCTCCTCACCTTATCCTTTTCAACAAAGTCCACAAAGGCAGTGTGCTCAGTCTCCACAGACTGACCTTGACTGTCATATAAAGCCAACACGAAGTGAAAGAAGTTTGACTTGCGCAGGTTGGCGGGCGGCTGCTTCTCGAAGTGTGCCCGGGCAAGATTAACACCTCTGTTGGAAAAAAAAGAGCAACTAGTTATTTGTAGTTTAAAATTAAGTACTTGAGTGCTGCTGCCATTAAAGAAAATGATGTATAGCAAATTATGTATACTTTATATTAGGTGTTGTCTACTACTATGTACTTACATCAAAAAAATTGTTAGGTTAGGGTGCTTATTGTGTTGTTCATATTGTGTTGAAAAACACTTTTGCTGCTATTGAGGATACGGAAGGTTATGGACAGGTTTAGTTTAAGGGTGGGTTAAGTGGTAAAGCAAGGGTCAACAGTGTAATTACAGATGCCATTAATTACTGCTATAAATGACTTGAAGATGTTTTTACATTTAAATAATAATTTTTTAAATAATAATTTGATACATTAAACATATTTTTAAAAATATATTTTTAGTAATTCCTGCATGTAATTATATTTGTAATTACATTGAAAAGCGTCTTTTAAATTACATTTGTAATTAGATTTGTAATCAATTGCAGTCAATAGGACATGGATACCATAACCTACTTACACCAAACCTGTCCCTAGCTATCCCACCTCATTAGCAGCAAAAGATCATGAACACAATGTCTTGAACACAAAATGTTTTAGGTATAATAGATACCTAATATAAAGTAGGACCAATTTTTTATTGAATGAAATAAAGTAGTAGCTTAATTCAAATGTTTCATGCACGAATGGTGTACGCTAGCTTTATCCATTTTACACATAAAAAAATGACATTAGAATAAGAAATGGACAAAATATAATGGGATGCACCAGCTTACCTCTGAGCAGAAAGGTTACCCTCTGCCAGCCCGAGGAGAGCTGAGCCCAGAGCAGACCTGACCTCCTGCTTCATCACCCCCAGTCCACAGGCATGCAAGATAAGGCAACAAAGTTCCTTCTCCCTCAGGACTGTCGTCTGTAGACAACCCAAACCGCATGAGAATATGGGTTGGTTAGGTCAGGTGTAATGATGTGTTGTATGGGCGTGGCTGTGACGCACAGAGTAAAACTGTCGCTGTAAAGCACTTTGGAAGTTGGAAACCGTGCAGCCCGCGCTGCTGCTTGCCTGCATCCCTATCAATGATTGCGTGGAATGAGTTCTTTCATTCTTCACCTGCTGCTGATAATCATGGATTTATTTATTTATTTTTATTATGTGCCATTTAAAAATGTTTTATATGCCATTAAAAATCATCAATGTAGGGTAGCCTATTTATCACTGTATACAACTGTATTTTTTGTTTGTTTGCAATTGCATTAAACACTAAATATGAGCTAATTAAACCCTCCATAACTCAGATAGCCTATATTCAAGATGTACTTTTCAAGTATAGCCTAAATACGTAAATAAATCTTCATAATGACTGACTAAATAATCATACACCTTCGAACATCATATGAGTTTAATAATAGTTTGATGCTGAAGAGTGACTCACTTTGTGCGAAATAACACAATTAATTCGTTTTTTTAAATATTATTTTAAAAATATATTATTTAAAGAAATATAATAAACGTTCACACATAAGTAAGGCGTGAAACCTCATGCTATCATAATATCAAATTCCCCTCCAAAACAAAAAGGCCATCTTTGGTTAAATACAAATAAATAAGTGAAAAGGAAAGCATTAAAAGAAAACAGCAAGAGATGAGAATAGAAACGGTTCTACATAATATTCCCAAATTAAATTGAATCAAAATTCATTGCCATTTCCAAATCTGCTGTCACACAATTATATTATGTAGGCCATGTCATTTCATAATTAAAATAGTTGTGATGGTTTCTCATTTAGCAGTTTCTTCTTTAGTTACGTTTAATTATATATTTTAGATTGCATTGTTATGCTGGATATGTCGGCTACAGTTATCCATTTTTGGAGTACTTCAGTTACAACGATATTTCATTAACGAAATATTTGCTTAAAATTGAAACCGATGTTGCCAATAGTCATATAATTGTCAGACAGTCACTGATGGTTGTTTGAATGAATTACGTTTGTTTGGTACATTTTATAGAAAGCTATTCCAAACTAGAATCAAGCAGACTGAAAGTCACAGAAAAAAACAGGATCATACCGCCACCTGCTGTCCCAGGAATGCCAGTACAAAATACAAAACGATTCTAGAGGAGTTTGGCAGCAGGTTTAACAGTTAATGTTCTGTAAAAAAATAAATGTTTTTGTGCTGTACCTTAAAATGTTTGCTTATACCACCACCGAGTAAAACATAAAAGCTCACTGAATATTGATAACAAATGAAGTATTTTTTATTTAACTGGTATGATGGAATCTTTGTAAGTATTTTTAAACAAATTTGAAGATAATTATAATTTTTGCAGTAGTTTATTATTTTTCCATAGCATGTCACATTCGAATATATGTCAGAATATGCATTTATATGGCTCTGAATTTTCTCTCAAACATACATTTGCATTATTAAAAAATAATGATTCGGAATGCTGTCAAAAAAGCAGGTCAGCTGAAGGACTACAATTTGACCTGGTAAGTAAAACAATAGTCAAAAAAAAAAACAAATATTTTTAATTTCAAGCAAAAATCAGAAATCTATTAGACATATTTCCTGATATCCATACACAACTGGATTCATCTTTATTAATTCTGTGCCAAAATCCCGCAGGAGAACCAAAGAAAAAAAAAAAAAAAAAAAAAAACAATGCTGAGAGTTTTTGTCTCTAATCTTATTTTCACAGTGTCCTCTTACTTACATAGTACTGCATTTCTTCAGGAGAAAAACAAAAGTGTTCCAGCAAATGGCTGTAGGGATTTTCTAGAGACTATCCCAGAGTGACACTGACACACAACATACACACGCATTCATCTGCTATGACTCAGATAACAGAGCATTGAGTGGAAAGTTGCCGTCCAATACAGATCCTGCAGAGAGAGATTAAAAACAGTCAAACAGTGAACAAAAGAGCAGCAAGCAAAAAGTCAGACTTTGTACATTCATAAGTGTCTTACCCCAACCCAAGCATGAGGATGTGTGTCAAAACTAGAGAGGGTAACAGTAACTTCAGCAAGTTTGTGTTCGTTTCTTTGTCGTTTTTGCCTGAGTTTCTGCCGTACAATCTGTTCCGCTTTGGTCGTTTAATAATCAGTGCTGGTGGTGGTACATTCTCTGGCCGGCTGGACCAGTCACAGATTCTTGCGACAGTCTCAACTTCCTGTTTGCTCTCTGATACAACCTCCCCCTGGGGGTGAAAGAGCAGGTGAAAGATCTTTGGCAATTTCACTACCACTGATGTCTAGTCTAGTCATTTAAGCAAGTCTGTAATGCAGTTAAAACATAGAATGTTTATAGTGGTGCTACAAGAATCAGCATACATGTCGGTTAAATTCGATCTCCATATGCCCATATTGCAACGAGGTCTGGTTGTGAGACCTCTAATAAACCTGCATGTATAGTATACATCATATTGGAATCTTATTGAAAAATAGAGGTTGCTTCAAGAACAAAATCATGATTTTACATGTATGGCAGGTTGGGTGACCACCAAACAAAGCAAATGTGGGGACGATTATAAGTCATACCCTGAAACATATAATGTCGAACTTAATAAAAACATTTGTATTTTTCCTTTCAGCTAATCAAAATTCTTTGTTCTTTAGTCCCTTCCAGATAAAAATCAGTATTTTACATGTCATTACATGTCAACTCAACCTCACTGAGCCTAAAGGCAGCGGGCATCATGTTGATAACTATTTTAGAAACCGTTCTGACCAAGTCCAACAAAAATAAATAATGAACAAATAAAACATAAAACAACATGAAATTTGATAGACAGTCGTATATAGTAAGAATATATTAAAAACCAAACCAAAAACTTTCATATTTTTTAGAAAGGATGTGATTTAAAACAACCACAGCAGGCAACAGGTTAAACAACAACGAAAATTTTAATTGACCGAATTATCCATTTGTTTTCTGACAGGGAACACATGGAACGAATCACCGGTCCACATTTTGATTGATCGCTGTCACAACCTACTAGTGACTGTGTTTACTCCTTTCATTTCAACCATTGGATAGGATATAAAACACGGCTGTTGTATTTGTACTTAATATTCTGCGCTGCAAAAAGAATAAATAAAATGCTTTCTTAAAAAGGCAAAAGAACGCATGCATGTTTTCTTAATATGATAATTAAAAACCAATAGACTGATGAAAACGTGGGACATTTCCTCAATATGCGACGTGCAGGACAAGGGGTGAAAATGCTGTGCGGTACAACGCAAAGTGGGACGGGTGGTCACCCTAATGGCAGGGGATGATAAGTAATTAATGCAAAATTTGTACCACTTAAAAACACTGTTCCTGACTATAAGGTTTGTGATTTTTTTTTTAATATATCTTATTAAAAGCAAGCTTATGCAATAAAGTCATTTTATTTTACCTGTGGATTGGCGTGTGTTGATGGAGGCTGTGTGTTGAAGGAGGCTGCACTGATAAGTGGAGGTGTCTGGACATGTCGAGGACTGGGAGCAAATAAATAACAGCCACTGTGGTTAGAATAATCATACAAGTCCTTGTCTTGCTGTACACAAATCTCTTGAAGTGGTTTGTACCTGCTGCAGTGAGAGCTTGTCCGTGAACTGCTGCTGGATTCCCGCTGTGCTTCCAGAAGCATTTTCTCAAGGTCTGTGATATCAGACAGGGATGGTATGTCCTCACTGTGTTCACTACATGAATCAAAGTGGAGCTCCACCCATGAGTCTGGAGGAGAAAAGTACATCAATGTATTTAGAAATGATTACTGAAAGCAGTTTCTTCTTTTTAGAAGTGCTGAATGTTTGCTTTGGTCTTTCTTAACACTCATGTTTTACTACACTTGATCTAACAGAAACTGAACCAAAAAGGGTTCAAACTTCAAATATGTAACCATGAACATTTTGGGATGTTAGTAAATGTTAGTAAATTGGGTCATTGTAAATGCCTCTTGTCCGTTACCAAATATTTGTACTAACAAAAATAGAACAAATGTTTGTTTTAGCAAACAAGTAACTTAGTTGCTGACTTGGCAGTATGACAGGATTTGTACACAAATCATTGTCTGTAATCTCCGCATTGTACAGTTTTATAAAAGAAAACTGTTACTTTTACTGTTATTATTAATAATCGTATTGTTTTCATTAGCTGTCGATGTAACGTAGGTACGTTGTTTAAGAGCGAGCCAAATTGTACAACTTACCGTGCAGACTTTCCTCCTGAGTTATAAGTTTTTGCCTTGACATTGCTGTTCCTTGTAAATGTCTGTGTCCAAACTTTGTTTGTTTGTTTGTTTCTGGACCAAAATATAAAGGTTGCTCGCCCTTTGAAGCATATGGGAAAACACTGACGAAAGCGCTCTTGGAAAACACTGACGAAATCTTTTGTTTACAGACAGACACCGCGCTCTGATTGGTCAGACGTTAGACCAATCATCTCAACCTACGTGAGTCGAGCGATAAACTACAAGAACATATACTGATTTCTGTTTAGTTTAGTGATATAATAAAAGTTTTCTTTTTGGTAACTGATGTAGGCAACTAATGCACACAAGACTAGTCAAATGAATACTATTACTATGATGAAGCAGCCCCCCCACCCACCCAGAGTCACCGAGACAGCGCCTCTATATGCTTTTCCACTACAATGAAAATTTGAAAACTAGAGCTTTTATACAACTATTTAGAATTTAAACATATCCATAATAAGACATATTATATAGAGTGACAACTGATATTTACCTACATTTTATGCAAGTAGTCTTTTCAGAAGTGTTGATTTTACTTATGTTTACCATAGACAGACAGTAAAAGACCTTTCCTTATCTGCCATAGGATGGCGCGACAACATCGCGACAACAGTTTTATCACGCGAGATTGTGGCGTCACATCCGGGAAAAGGTCGAAAAAACGATACCACGAAGAGATACAAACGTAGAAAGAACGGCCGTCTTTTTCACGAAAATACAATCGTACATGGGACACCTAACACATTAATTAAACGCTTTTTCATATAATTGTTCTATTGGGAATATTTAAAGGTAAGACGCATGGTAAAGGATGATTCGAGTGTACTGTGTTTATAGATGTAAACATGTCTTCTGCCGAGCGTGCGGCCTTGCGTTCTATTTGTGACTACACATCGCTTTTTTTGTATCGTTTAACTGAATTAAAACAAGGCGTTGTGAGACATAGTGTGAATTAATACTAATATTGGATTAACATTGTAAGCATTTATAATTAAAACGATCAAATTGATCAATATATTTGCATCCTTAAATGGGATAAGTAGGAAAATGACAAAATATTTTTACGAATTAACATGCCAATATGTTGAAAAAAATTCATTATATTTGAGACGTTAACATTGTTGTAAATCTAAGGGAGTAGTTCAAAAAATGGTCGGATTCAGATAACAAATATTTGAGATTCCTGTTCTAGAGAACATACATTTGATGTTTATATTATGTAAAGCAAAGGTGGGTGTGTTTTTCATTATTTTATTGAAAGGTGTGTCATTTAATTTTTCAGATGTCTGAAGAGTTGGTAAAGCAGTTGAGCAATTATAAAGCTCAGCTGCAGCAGGTGGAGGCGGCACTCTCTACAGATCCAGACAATGAAGATCTGCGCAAACTCCAGAAGGATCTCCAGGTTTGGGACACAGTTATCTTCTGCTTGTTTTTTTTTTTTTTTTTTTTTTTTTTTAGAATTAGTTTTCACTGATGAGGCCTTTATTATGAGTCTTTATTCGGTCTGCCATGTTTCTCAGGGGTCCAGTCAAGGTTTTTGTCACTTAGGTTGACGCTTGACAGCCTCTGACAAGAAAGTGCCTTTTATGTAAGTATGTTCACCAAAACATTACTGTTATGTGTCACTATAGGAGGTGATTGAGTTGACTAAAGACCTGTTGACATCGCAGCCTGTGGAGGGTACGACCAGTACAAAAAGCTCAGAGACAATCGCTCCCACTCACAGCTGGAGGGTCGGAGACCATTGCATGGCCACCTGGAGCCAGGACGGACAGTGAGTATCACACACCAACACAGTGCTGGGAGGTATATAGGGATTGTGTTCGGCTACATTTGGAAGAGGGATTCGTGTATATATCCGTACTCACCTGCTTACAGTGCTGTGTGATTGGCAGGTTGTATGAGGCGGAAATTGAAGAGATTGACAGCGAGAATGGCACTGCAGCCATCACCTTCGCTGGCTATGGTAACGCAGAGGTGTTGCCACTTCATGTGCTCAAAGAAGTGGAGGAGGGCAGGAGCAGGGAAGAGAAAGATGGAAAGCCTAAATCCAAGTAAGTAGACATGCACTTAAGTTTTAGATCTGTTTTAATATAGGGCCTATTTACACCTGGGCACTCCATGAGTTTTTACTTTTCCGATTTGTTAATCTAATTTGTTCAGAGGTGTAAAGTCCAGGGGTGAGAAGGTAAAAGTCCTGCCATATGTTTATTCCACCCCTGAACTCGGATGATTTCATTAATTAGTTCTATCTCCTGGCTGAAAAACTGTGCTAATTAGCAAATCCAGGTGACTGGAACAAAATACTGAGGAGGAACCCTTTTACTTTCTGAACCTGGACTTTGCGCCTCTGGATTTAACACTTTTTACATTTGGCCTCGTAAATCTGTCTCTGCAAAACGAATATAAATCCGATCTTATATTCCCACTCTATATGGAAATTTAACGGAGATCACGTCAACTAAAGCAACATATATGAGCTGCATTTTATTTATCATCAGCTAATTTCAAGATCAGGCCGCAATAGGAGAGAGAGTGGCATCAGCACTGGTAAGATAGTCTCACTTTTAATAAAGATGATTGTTTGTTGAGCGTCTGCGACTTACTTTTATATATTGATTATATTGCTATAAAATGTCATATAGCCTATAACACGCTCTCTCACGTTTATTTTTAATTTTTTTATCATTTTGGGAGGAGTAAAATTAACACGTGGTTTCTATAACCAGGTGCATTTACACTCCAGTTTAGTTTAGAATGCGTCTCAAAACACTTCCTGAAGGATTTAAATCCGTCTCAAGAGCGTTTCTGAGGGCATTTACACCTGGTCTTTTCAGAGAAAATGCATGAAGTGACCAGGTGTAAACAGGCCCATAGTGTCTGAACAGAGCAACATATCTTTATAAGGTATAATATGATTTCAAAGTTGTAAAATGAGCACAGTTGTTAACTTCAATTTAAAAATGTGTATATTTAAAATATTCCTATTAACTGAATTGTACATATATGTAAATCTAAATAATTTTTACACACATGTGCATATATAATTTATCTTTTACAAATCTTTCTTTTTGTGTGTTTTCTCTTAGAAAAGAGCTGCTGGCAGAACAGAGGGAATATAAGAAGAAAAAAGCCCAGAAGAAGGTGCTGCGCATGAAAGAGCTGGAGCAAGAGAGAGAAGTTCAGAAGTCCAAGTGGCAGCAGTTTAACAATAAAGCCTATTCAAAAAATAAGAAAGGACAGGTGTGTATTTAGGAATTAAGCCTGATTAACTTTGCAGTGTTCTCTTAAATGCGGTTGTTTTTTTAAAACCCTGTTACATTGTTGTATGATCTTCCTCTGCAGGTGAAGAGGAGTATATTTGCATCTCCAGAGAGTGTGAATGGAAAGGTCGGCGTCGGCACGTGTGGTATCGCAGATAAACCCATGACCCAGTACAATGACACTTCAAAGTATAATGTCAGGCACCTAATGCCCCAGTGATCTCCCTCGTGTCTGTGACCATCTGTAATCATCCACCATAAAAAATGAAACGAACTGAAACCCACTTAGAAGTCATAAACAAATCCGATTGGACATGATATGATTATGGTAACACATTTCCCCCTTGTTTTATTTGCAGTAATAGTGGGTACTTAGTCTGGATGTTGGAGCTGTTCTGTACTGAACAAGTCTCTGGATGTTCAACAGTCCTCAGTGAAGGACAGCTCCGGGTTAGTTTTACTGGTTCTCCTCACGCCCTCAGGTCGAGTCTCTGCACGAGCTGCTGAGGATGGAAACTGCTCTATAGTTTTTATGATGTATTGAACAAATGTAAATGGAAAGCTCTGGCTGCCCTCATACACATTTGAATGGTGTTGTTGAACAGATTAACAGATTGTTTTGCTGTCTTCACCTCTGTGTCTAATAAGCATTCTACTGCAGTCCATTTGTTGTTACATTTGCTTTTCAGTTTTGTATATTTACATATTTGAGAGGAATAAACATTGATTTCTTGACATTCTTAAAATAATTTGTGGTTTATTTTAGTTAATTTGACTTTTTTTTTCTTCAAGTTTTCCAAATGACAGGTTAGATTTGTGTTATAAAGAAAATAATTCATATTAAATTGCAGCACACTTTTATTTCACAGCGTTTACATTAGATTTACACGCGACACTGCAAATTACAAAAGCAGTATTTGACCATGGTAGACAAATACCTTGGTGAGCACAAGAATACATAACTATTAACAAATGGAGCATAAGATTTTGGTTAAAAACTGTGTTTTTTATAGTATAGTGATGATAGCTTAATATGTTCAACATTGTGAGTATAACATCATTTTTATATAATCAATCAATAAAACTAGAAGAATAATAATGTTATCAACCACATCTCTCCATTTATAAAACCAGCAAATCAAAAAAGCTTCATATCACACTAAATAGCCAGCTTCCCATTTCTTAACCCTTGTGCTGCATTAGATTTTTAACACCGTTGAGTGCATTAAGGACCAAAAATGGCCACATATTAAACATTGCCTAAAATATTATATATTATTATTATTTTCCACTTTTACCAAGTTAAATCTTTTAACCAGCATCAGTCCTCATCATAACTACCAAAAATGTATTCAATTTCAGGATTTTAACCCTTTAATTACCAGTTTTGTTGGCGAAACCATCGATTTGTATAAGAGGAAAAAACACAAAAATTCAATTATTTTCAATAAACTAAATGCAAAGAGAAAACTTTAGATTTGGATTATCACAGTCCCACTTAGCACGTTAGAGACCAAAAATGGCCAGCTATTAAACATTGCCTATTGCCTAAAATAAGGTGCATTTCCACCCATAGGGAATAAATATGTAGTGACGTCATCTGGTGGAATACACTATATAATGCAAATATAATGCTTTTGCTCCAAAATGAAAGGATGTTTGTGCAAAAATCATGTTTCATGTATTACTGACAGCCTCAGATTTAAACAACGTTTTAATGGGTTTCAATGGGCCATTTTTGGTCTTTATGGTGCTGAGTGTTACTATTTGATCTACACAGTGTGTGTTATACATATTTTGCAAAATGGGATCACATTTTTTACATGTATCCAAAAAGTCACAATTTTGCCGAATTTCATACCATTTGCATTAAAACAGCCAAAATGGTCAAAGAAATTAAACTGCAAAAGACCAAAAATGTCCCTAATGCAGCATAAGGGTTAATATTCCTAATATGTAGGAATCTAATTGCAGTCTCATACAATTCACTGTCACCTGATTATATCAGCACAAAACATCAATTCATCTACAAACAAAATGCAGAGCCATCAAAATGTTTCTTATAATTTTCAAATTCAGCATTTAGAGTTGCAGATGAGAACTAGTATTTCTATTTTGTGTATAAGTGTGGTTTATGTACAGTTTATAAAAGTGTAGGTTGACATTCTTCGGCTATTTAGACTTATTATTATGTTATTATTATGGCTTATGGCTGTAAGAAAAGAATTCTGTTTCATAACAATAGATAAAAGTCATTGCTTTAACGCTAATATTCATATCTTTGCTAGTCATCACATTTATCATTGGACCCTTCTGAAACTACATTACCCACTAGACCCTGCACAGCATGTGTCTAAGAGACTTGTTAACTCAGTCCTTTTTGCATTCCTTTTTTTCCTCTATCTCCTTTTCTTGCTCATTTTTTTTCTCCTTCTCTTTCTCTTTTCCTTTCTCCTTTTCTCTTCTTTCTTTCTTTTTCGTCATTCGCAGGAAAGAAGGAGTACGAAATTTCTTTTGCTTCTTTTTTGGTGACTTAGGCTGATTATCAGAATAGCTGGTGACCGAAATATTGTTGGCGACAGTGGTAGTTATGGAGACCTGCATCTCTTTAGTGATACTTAGCTCCGTGACCTGAAGAGTGAGGTCATCATCCTGCGTCGGGTCATCGCCGTCACTGCTCTGCAGTAGAGCTGAGAGACAGTCTGAGAATAAAAGGAAGAGACTTTTCAGCATGAGGTCATCCAGCTGGAAACCATAAAACAGCAACTAATTTGGTTATCAAATATGGTAACCAGCGTGATAATATGCTCATACAATTCCAGCCAAGAGTTTATACAAGACTACAAGAGATTATATGAGAAAATCTTGACCTCTTTCGGGGCTCATGAGAGGTGAGATCGACAGGGACACTGTGGAGCCGTCATATGTGGTCATTTCTCCGTCCGTGAACTCCTCATCAGCCTCTGACTGAAGAGCTTATGTCAAGAAAACACATTTTAACAAACAAGGTTAAGCGATGCCTTACAATCTTGCTAAATAGAGTGAAATAAAAGCCTTTACTGTCATTTCTAATCCATTTAATGGTTCCATACTGAATAAAAGTATTCATTTCTTTCAAAACTCTGACTCCAAGCCTTTGAATGGTTGTGTCATTAGTGTCTTTGGGTGCTTCTCAATATCCCTCCTCGTCTCCTCGCTCCTCCATCCTATGACCCGGAAACTGATCGAGCTCAGCCATCTTGAAGGACATCTCAATTCTGTAATTGCACCGCAGAGAGCAGTGAGGAAGCTTCCAGAGGAGTCATGAGCGAGGATACACAGGTGGATCCTTTGCGGAAGAGTTTTACCGACTAAACGTGACGCAAATATCAATTCTCCTCCCCCTTCACATCGGTCACAATAAGTTTCATTCGATAAACTTTCATTCGATTCCTCTGTCCTCCTTTCCTTTTCTTTGCACCCTTCCCTCGCATCCTGCAGAGGGTGGAGCTGAGACGTGAGGAAAGGAAACGAGGATGCACAAATAAGAATTGAGAAGCACCCTCTGTATGCATAGTGTGCTTGTACCTGATTGGCTGCTCTTATTCTCTACAGTTTGTGTGTATTCCTGTAGCTCTGCCTCTGATTGGTTGAAAGGGTTGGGTGGTAAAACAGCTGCCTGTTCCTCATCCTCATAAATGAATGCCTGAAAATAATAATGGCAAAGGGATTGATTGACACTTTGTGCCTGTTATGTGATTTTCGTTTATGTTTTGCAAAGACACTGGTTTTGGACTTTATACTGACATCTATCTATGAAATCATGTTTCCACCTCAGAGAAAAATTAAAAAGAAAGAAAGAAAGAAAGAAAGAAAGAAAGAAAGAAACATTTTTTGTATACAAGGAAGGAAAGAAAAAAAAATGTTGGAATAAAAGGAAGGGATCAAAAACATCAAGAAAGATTGTTGGTGTACTGAAAAGAAAAAAATGAGAAAGGAAGAGAAAATTAAGGTTGTTGGCATGCTGAAAAGAAGAAAACGAAAAGGAAAAGAAAAAAGATTGTAAGTAAGTAAGGAAGGAAGGAAGGAAGGAGAGAGAGAGAGAGAGAGAGAGAGAGAGAGAGAGAGAGAGAGAGAGAGAGAGAGAGAGAGAGAGAGAGAGAGAGAGAGAGAGAGAGAGAGAGAGAGAGAGAGAGAGAGGGAGAGAAAGGAAGGAAATAAAGATTGTTGGTATGCTGGAAAGAAGAAAAAATAAGGAAGGAAGGATGGAAGGAAGGAAAGATTGTTGGTATGCTGGAAGGAAATAAAGATTGTTGGTATGCTGGGAGGGAGGGAGGAAGGAAGGAAGGAAGGAAGGAATGACAGAAAGCATTCTGAAGAAAAGAAGAACAAAGAAAGATAGTTGGTATAATGGAGGGAAGTAAAGTCACTTTGTGAGATAAAGTTGCAATTACAAGGAAAGAAAATACACAAACAATATCAAATCACATGACAAGGCAGCTTTTCTAGCCTGATGCTGTCATCTCATGAGTGTCATTTTAAACATACCTGTCAAAAGTACTATTACAGAAGAAAAGTTATTTAGTGCCCTTTCATAGGTTGTTTGTTTAGTATTTGTGTTAGTGTACAGTAGTTACGCACTGGTCCAGAAGGCTTGTCTATAACAATGTCTGCCAGCAGCTGAGACTTCGGTCCAGATGTCATCAGATCTACTCTGTTCTGCTCTCGAATCTAAACCACCACAAACAAAGCAGTGCTTTAGTGTAGTGAACACAATCTGTGGACACAGTCTGTTCAGTTTGTATTTTCTTTCTTTCTCAATTCTCACTCACTCTATTTCTTTTTTCCAGTACTTCGCTGGGGTTAGTATTAAGTGGGACAAACTGGTTGGGGTCCTCAATCCTAATTGGAGTGTCCTTGCAGCTACCTGAATCTTCTGACTTCATCCACTAAAAAGATAAAGAAAATAATGAATTTCATACATAAATATATATATTATTTTTTCTTTCAAACTTTCTGATCTACAGAAGCTCATTTTCCCTTAGAACAATAAAAAAGAACAAATTAATTGCAAAGTTGTCACTATTTCTTGTTATTATTTCTTACTTTAAAATTGATCTCATAATAGACGTTAGTCAGACCAGACACCATATTGAATTTGTGTGGATGAAAACAAGGCAGTGAGGGATAGATTACAGTCTTTACTAAGGTATTCACTATATAAATGTATTAGATCACATGATTTTCAAAACTCATAACTTTCAAAGCTGTTGGCGTTTTTGTCTACTGAAAGATTATTTGGGGATCAATTGGCAAAGTTGTTAAAGTACTGTACAAATCCATTAAACACACTTTACTTCTATGACTCACTGCCTCATTTTCATTCCAGTCAAAAATTAAATATGGCACCACCCTGAATAAGACCTGTTAATTTTTTTATTATTTGATGGAAACGTGCTTCCATCCTAATCCATGATTAACCACATTAAAATATGACTCGTTATGTTTCTGAAGTGAATTTATGAATAGTTATAATGCATAACTGTATAAAACCCTCAATATTAGCATGTTGTGTTTGGGCATGTTTGTAAATTAGCATAATATACAAAGGTACCGTAGTTTTGGACCGGGGGCTGGAGGTCCCGTTGAAGGACTCCTCAGGTACATTGACCTTTAAGTAGCTGTTTGGAGAGTTGAGCCATCGTATCCTCTCTCTGTCCCGCTTCTGTGCCAGGATGTGCAATGGACTCTGTGGAAAGACATCCTTTTCCTCTAGTGCCACCCCTGTGACGGTTGCTGGGATCTCCACATCGTTATGATGTCGAGGTTTCTCTTTAACTATGGGATGGCGGTAAGTGTAACCGGTTCTATAACCCTGGAAATGCAGAAGGTGGCATGTTGGTAGGCACTATTGTTTTTTTTTTTTTACTGTTAAATGTTTAATAATAGATGCTCCATGCCATCAAAAATACATCATTTAAACATTGCAAACACATCTGGTATAGATTAGCTCACAGGCCACTCACTAAGTTATCTAACATCCTCATAAGCGACTCAAATTCTGCCTCTCCAACCCTCCATCTGATCTGTCCGTCTGGCATTTGTCCACTGGGATTTTTCATAGGAGCTGTTTTCAGACTTGCTCTGTCTAGCACGCAAAGGTTATCAACGCCACCCGCACATAGCAGAGCGCTAACCTGAAGAGAAACAAAGGCAGAAAGACAGAGATGATGTTGAATGAAAGTCGAACCACTCAATTGGGCTGCATCCGAAATCGCATACTTCCCAACTACACAGTAGGTGAAAAACAAAAGTAGTACGTCTAAATTCACAGTACTCATAAAATGAGGCCACTGTTGAGGATTTGTGATTGACACTGCTAGGTCACATGATAATGAAAGCATGGCAAAAAGTAGTATGTCCGGATCACATTCAAGCTACACACACACACACACACACACACACACACACACACATATATATATATATATATATATATATATATATATATATAACATACTTATTTAGCGATCGTGAAGTAATAACTTATTCAAAATAGTACCTACTCAAGCGAGTATGTGATTTCGGACGCAGCCTGTCTGTTGACATTAAGGTATTATTAAGGTATAAGAATTGAGCTGGAATTATCAACAACAACAAAAAAAGATTGGCAGTTTGATTTGTCAATCCATTCCATTTGCTGTGTACTTTGATCCAGTACATATATTCCTTTTCCATTTAGTATTCACTTCTTCAAAGTTTATTTTCATATTTGTTTATTAATCCACATATATGCACATTTCCTTTTGATTGTGTGTGTGTGTGTGTGTGTGTGTACCTGTATCTCACAGGCTTGGTGGGTGTGATACAGATAGTGAAAAGCTTCCTCTGTCGTCTCTCCAAATGCCATAAAACCTTGATTCCTCAGGACCAAAACCTAAAAACAAGCAGAATTATATCAGTTTTGCTAATCCAATGTAACACATTCCAGTTATAAATATTCTAACGGCTATACATGTAACATTAGCATTGACTAAACAAAAATGAACAAATATATAAAAAAGCATCTTTTAATGTACCAATGATTATAACCTTCTATTTTTCCCTGCTTCAGCTTTTCCATGCAGTACTATAGTGAATTACTAAGGGTTGTCATGCCAATGAATGGCAGAATTCACAGACAGTCACCTTGGCAGTGGGACCCAGAGCTTTCTGAAGTTCCATCCTCTCCTGCTCGGCAGCTAAATCACCATGGTAGCTAAAATAAGACACCTCTCCCAGCAGCAAAGCTGCATGGGAAATGGGTAAGATGCCACATTTCATAGAAGAGACCTACAGGACACACAGAAAAGACATATAACAAGCAGAGTGAATAAGTGTCTGTGCCAGTGGTTTTTCAACCAAGATGCCAAGGCCCACAAGGGGAGAAGGGTCTGTCTGAGTCCTGCAGTACTACAAACCAAGCTTCTACAACAAGTTACACCTCCCGCGAAAAAACGGGCATGTAAGCCATAAACTATATCTTTTGAAGTTTGTTTTTATGTTTTATGTATGAAATCTTAAAAGCTTTCGAATCTCATGAAGTATGAAATAACAGCAGGTAAAACATACATTATACTATCAAATTAATAAAGACTCATGGTAATAATAGCTAAAATCTATACCTCACCATAAAGCTACCCTTTCCATAAAATAAAAAAATGTACTGTAGAGTTTCATAAAGCTTAAAAAGTGAGGAATGTGAAGTAGAAGATGAGCAGTAGTGATGACATCAGCAATTTCAGAGGGAGGGGCTCTGATGACATCACAAATAGCTGTTTCATTGTAGGGGGCATAACTTGACATAGGGTGCGTAATTAGTGGTCATTTTATAGTACTGCGGGACAGACAAACTTGCACTAGAGTGCCTCAGCTGCAGGATGACTTTAATTAATATATTGCAGTACTTAATACTTTTATTGTTTGTTTCTGCTCCTTTTTTGCCTGTATTTTGTTCCGGAGATTCTCTACTCTTTTCGAAGATGCATAATAATGCCTCCTATCATATAACAGTGAAAACATGGAAAGATGGAAAATTCTATCAAAGGCAGGGAAAGAGTTAACACACTTTTCGTTCGAATTACTTGCATTCAAACAAATGCGAATGTGGGAGATCTGAAAGGCAAACGTGTGCGTGTGTTTGCGTGTATACTCACTGCAGCTGTAGTTGGTGTGTATGTATGTATAACACATTTGGCATCTGGTCGGGCAGAATACACTGCAGAATGTGGTTTGAATCCCAAAACATCCACAGGTAGTGCAGTCGCTCCTTGATCAACCACCTCACCAATCAAATTCACCTTCACCTGTAAACAACACACGGTGCAAGAAACAGATGAATGTTATTCATTAGCTTCTTCCATATATGTTTTCCATATTTTATATACAATAGTGCAATTATGTTCAATTGCTAATGTACATGGTTCCCAACCAATGTTCAAAATGTGTGGGGGTGTATGTACCAGACTAGCTGCTGTGGCCTCGGAGAATGACAGTCCTCTAGGAAGAATAAGAATATGATCTTGCTCTTTGTTGATGCGCAACTGAAGAAGAAAATGACAGAGAAATTGTAAATGAGAGAGAGAGAACATTATAGTACATTCTGGTATCAAATGCGTAAATGCTCAAGATGGTCCAAAGCCTTAAGATTAGACACAGAAAATGACAAGAACCTCAGATGCATTGGAAATCACCAATTCCAATTTGATTGGCTGCTTTTGTGCAATTGGATTGAGGGATTAGTAGCAAGTAAGCTAGTTATCTTAAACAACAAGCTCCACAGTTAAACAGCATGTAAAACACAGCACAGGTGGCCTTTTCCTTTTTAAGTGGGCGGCATTTGGCCGGAATAAGCTAAAATGAGGATCTGACTGTGTTCAGACATCTGACTATCTAAACAGCAGTGTTGGGGAGTAGCTAACTGCTAAGTAGTGATACTACTAACTTAAGCACATTTTCATTAGCTTGACAGTTGCTCAGTTGCTTCTAAAACAGTTTAGCCTTTCCAGTAGCTAACTACCTTTTCCAGCACGTAGCGTGACCAAAAGCTACATTCTGTTTTCCGTTTTGATGAGCCTGCAATACATTCAAGCAGTGCAGGCTGTGCAGCTAATTCTAATTACATCCCAAGCTAAAATTGTGCATTACCACCATCTATTGTTTCTTTACAGTTCACTAAGAAGAAATCGTCTAATGATTATGTAAAAGACATACAGTTGTGAGTTGATTTTTCACATGAATCGACTAATAAAAGTTACACTATAGTATGTGATTCATGAATCGTGATTATCATTTTGACCATAATCGCCTAGCCCTACTAGTGACTACAGCTGTCTCAATTCACTCATTTGCTCTCACATGTGGCGTTCACTATGAAATTAATAGTGTTTGAGATGGCACATATCCATGATTGTGTAAAGCACAATAATCCATTTGATGCTTTGGTTGTTCGATGACTATAGCATCACGGTGACATGTCATGATAGAATAGAGGCAGAATGAACAATTTTTTGTCTATTTTTTCCACAATGGCAGCTATTCTCTTCTCTCTCTGCATTGTTATGACACTTAAGCCCTCTGAATCACTATGACAACCAATGTTGTCCGAACAAAAGGATCCAATTTTATAAAAGGATCCAATTTTTAAAATGACAAGGAGCACAGTCAGTCCTATCAGATTTGAAAAACAATTTGTGTGCGCTGAGGGTAGAAAAAAGTGAGTGGGAGTACTCACAGTTATATATGTATTGGGGAAGTGGGTGTGTCCATACAGGTCCAGAAGACGATACAAGCAGGCGAGTTTACAGCGGCCCTGTCTCTCAGCTTTAGAACAATTAAACCATTCCATACCACACAGATCATTCACCGGACTGATTGACCCTGCGCCTGAAAACACACAGCGACACAACAGAAATAAATATCTGGTGATATCTGTGCTTTCAGAATTATATGCCTGCCATCTGTTTACCATGACAACAAATAATCTTCAATGGGAAAGTATAAAGTGTAAATAAAAGTGTTTATGTGTGTGCACTCACTGCTGGGACTGTACACTCCAGTGTTGCTGAGAGTGTTGTTGATGATGAGGTGTGCGATGTGACCAAGTAAACCACTGGAGTTACTGCCTTTGGAGCACTGCTCCTTTACCATACACTCCAACTCCTCCTTAAAGTCCTGCAACATACACATATACATTAACTAAAATGTAATAATAAAAATATTTGGTAATTTAAGCCACACTTAAGAATGTCATTGCATTAGATAACAAAATATCAGACCAATTGGTAATTTCCAACACTCGTTTTTCAAGAAAAACATATGCTAAAATTATAGATATGCTTTCCGTTTAATACATATTGACAGAGTGACTAAAATGACCAGTTGGAATGTAATTGCGAGAAATTCAAGAAAGTTAGTTCAGTCATGACAACTCTCGGAGTGTTTAGCATGGTATGACAATGTTGAAATGTTGATAGATCTGAATAGATCTGCTATGCTGCTGATGTTGGTTATTGTTGCTGCTGCAGAGCAAGTATGAGACTTTCTACGACTAAAATATACACAACATGCTTGATGTGAGCAAGTACATGAATTACCCATAGCAGATCTATACAGGTGTAGGGTTTCTGAAAGCACACTGCATGCAACTGCTACAGAAACTACTGTGACCAGTATTTGAAGGGGTTGAGAAGCAAGCTCATTGGCTACTGAAACATCAGGAACCAATCAGCAGTGCCCTATTGAGAATGATGTGATTAAGCAGATTAGGACCCATCAGTCTGCACCATCTAGAGTTTCATAACAGAACGTTGTATTTCTTAGATGTAGATATAATAAAAGGTTTAGCATAAATTGCTTGCAGATCTACTGAATATTTTATTCTAAACTACCAATCAAAAGTTTGGGCTCAAAAAGATTTTTTAGCAATCAAAATCAACCTTGATAAGGAAGAAATGTTTCTTGAGCACCAAATCAGCATATAATTATATGATTTTTATTATTTAGATTATTATATTTCTGAAGATTTCATGTGACACTGAAGACTAGATTAATGGACTAAAATCACAGGAATAAATTACATTTTAAGATATACTGAGCTATTTCAAATTGCTATAATATTTCACAATATTAGTGTTTTTTTTACTGTATTTTTGATCAAATTAATGCAGCCTTGATGAGCACGAGAGACTTAATATAAATCTTACCAAGCCTAAACTTTTGTATGGTATGTGTAACCAATAAAATTTAAAGTGTGGCTTAAGTGTGGAAATACTTTCCTTAAATATAGGACATTTCTGATTTGTTCATAGCTTATTATTTCATGGTAATGGATAATCCCTGACAACAAAATAGGCTTTAAGAGAAAGTTCAGTAAACAGAAGGTCCAGTCATAAGTGCTTTTACTGTGAAATAGTTCAGGGAATTTGAAAATGACATGTCCTGCGGTAAGACATGCTATACTTCATTTAAATCTATTTTAAACAGCATTTTATGTGTTTTTATAATTAGGTTGTAATGCATGACCTCATATACATTGAGAGACTGCATGGAATATCTGTACTTTTCAATTTAATAACCAATTATTTTGTCACAACACAGGACCATTAGTACAACTTAAAATTTACTAGTAAGGCAAAAAGATGATTAGCGTTATTAAAAAAAAAAAAAAAAAACATGCTTACTTGTTACAGGACAAAAAGATATAGGCCTACACTTTATAAGGCTACCTTTAATCTTATAATCATGATGTTGCTTTTAAAACAATCTTGGACATACTTTTCTGTGTATTTAGGGCATTATCATCATGCAGTTTTGTTGATTATACCACTCCAACTGACTTGGAAATTAAAACTAGATAAAGCTACCACATAAGAGATGAGCTTCATCAAATTCACTCATTCCCAACATTTCTGATAATCTGTGCATGGTTACTAATGGCAACGGGTCTCCACTTGTTGGTTGGTTGTTATGCAATCAAACACAAGCGTGGGCTCCTTTTAAAATGCACAGGGAGGGAGAGAGAGACAGAGCATGCGAATTCTCACTTTGGTGCGAGTGTGTGTGGGAGTGACGTCTTACCGGACTATGCAGAATCTGTGTGACTCTCTTTCTCTGCTCCATCATGTTGAAGTCCTGCCTCAGGTCAGGTGACATAGCGCTGCTCCTCAGAACCTCTGGGGACTGGAGTTCTTCTGCGGTCTCGCTGTAGACCTTCTTCACATTTAGACTGGATGGGGGGCGGATGCGTAATCCGCCCTCTTCGTCGCCCGCAATCATCTCACCACGCTCACCCTCGCTCATACATAAACACAACACACAACCTTCTGCTTCAGAGAGAGAGGGAGAGAAAAAAATAGAGGGGTAGGCTTTTTTTCTGATCCACTTGAAGCAGTGTTCACAATTGCTGCTTGAACACAAAAAGGCCAGGGCACTTTGGATTACAAATGAATTGTCTGTACACACACACATACAAATAAACATGAATTCACACAACATCTGCGTGTCTGCTCTCCAGCTGACATCCTATACAGGTCATGCATATCTGCACGCACCCCACAGAGAACAATTCACACCTTTAGTGCCTCCCACCCTCCCTCCCCTCGACCCTGATAGAACGAAATCACCTCGCACCCCCCCACAAGTTTTGCATCTGAATTTATTTTATTTATATAAAATTGTACAATTTAAAATGTGTGTATAAACAAACTAAAATACCTCTACCCTCCCATATGTCAGGCATATGTCTTTTTCGCAAAGAAAAACAGCTCCTGAATCTCCCTCATCACTGACGCGCGTCTCGCGACCGCAGCCTGAGCGCGTAAAAGCAATTAGCTGTCTCAAAACTTAGTGAGCTGCTTACATAGACAGTATTTATTGGAATTATATTTTTCATAGCATTTTTCGGCGTCATAGGCGCCACATATTTTTGGGGGCCATCAGGGGCGCACGAATGTTTTATTTGCGTGTTCCGAATCAGTTTAACAGAAAAACTGCGCACGAATTTAATGCTACGAAATGTTGTCTGTCGGCAGTTCACAAAGATTTGAGTTCACTAACATTGTGTAGTTGCTGCGTTATAGTATAACTAACTTAAACATGAAATTTAACAGACACAATTTGACATTCATAAAGATAATATCGAGTTGTAAGATAACCAAGCTGCTGTTGTGTACTGACGCACATTATCAAACATTTGGCGTCTGTCCAAACCCAAACAAGTCCATTAGTAGTAACTGTTAGATAGTAGCTAAGTAAGTCTATACTCACTTTTCTCGGTCTCAGCTTAGGTTTATTCCCAGAACTGCAGCAGGAAACATAACTTTACAAATCAAGTCTATTTTTCCCTCATGTCTCAGTTTCTTCTCTCAAGAACTGTGTTGCGATCAGGGTCGCGAGCAGCAGGGAAAGCGCGAGCGCGTGTGGATGTGTGAGGAGTGCTTTGCGTGGGAACTTGGTGAAAGGATCACGTGACTAGTCCTGTCCACCCACGAATTCGCGCGCATTGGCAGGACCACCACAACCTCCTTGAGTCTTTCAAACACACAGAGGAGAGTTTATACAAACGTGAAGATAAGAGCCAGATGTTAGACATCAAACACACATTAATACAACCTTGCTGACGCTGGGATGTTTGGCAGCTTTATAGCATCTGTTCTCTTAAACATCAATAAATAACGAACATGTAGGCTATGTTTCATATTCCCCATAAAAAGCCAATTATTTTTATATTGCACAAAACAATAAATAAATAAATAATTCTAAAGCTTTTATTAAATGTTGACATCATCCAACTTTTGAATGATCTACACAGGTTTTTAAATATACCGCATAAAAAAGCACTAGGATTTTATCACCAAACACATATTGTTCTGACACTATGGTTTAGCTCCAAACTCTCAGGTATGAGCACAAGAACTCCCAAAGATAAGGATAGAAAAGAAAACAAAGTGAAGTTGTAGTTTTTTATTTATATTTCTTACACTTTCAGCCTCACACATGTACACACCTTATATCACAAAACACTATAAAATCACAAAAACACAAAAATCTACGTCATAACTGCTTTTAGGCTCCCAGATCTGACATCTCTAATGACTGGTTCTGTTCTTTTTCACCCACCACATGCATTGTTCTTTCAGTAAATTGTTTAACCCAGTACACGCCAGGACTCTGTGCTGCCCCCTTTGTGTTTGAATGTAGATAATTACATTAATTACTTACTTGAACAAACAATGATTCATTATTCTTCACATTATCTCACACATAAACACCTGCTTTTGTTTTTGGCCGATATGAGCATTTCCTCCATTGCTAGACGAAATTAGAATTTATATAAATTTACAAAACTGTTAATGTCGAGGGTCCCTGAAGATACTTCAAGGGGTGAATGGAGAAAATATATAAAACATATAAATTCATTTTTAACGCCATTTCTTTTTATTGATAAGTGCTCTCTAGATAAGTGTAACTAACCCTAACCCTAACCCTAACCCTTAACCCCTGGTATGTGATTCCCAATTATTTACGGTACATAAACGGCACAAATAAGATTTTGCCATTAGATTAATAGGAGGAATCTGCTTACATAACATAACATAACATAACATAACATAACATAACATAACATAACATAACATAACATAACAACATAACATGACATAACATAAAATATATATGTATGTATACATACATTTATGTATATATATATATATATATATATATATATATATATATATATATACATATATATATGCATACATTGTGTTGTTTTAGGGCCAGATTAGAAGTTGCTTGAATGATACTTGCTTGAATTTGTGTTAACAGTGTTTGTTTTTTGTTTGTAATAAGCCCTTTAGGGTGATGAAGTTGGAAAGAAAGACTTGGCTGACATTAGTCATTCCCATGTACATATTGTTCCACCTCTGACTTTATGAAAATGGCAAATACAATTTAGGCATAACTATGTTGTGCTCCATTACACTCATGACCCCTGTCCCAAACTCTTGTCATCAAAACAGTGTACATTTGTAAAATCTGGAGGAGGGTGACTGCTTCTATATTTTTGAGTTTTCAGATGTCACAGAACTAAAGTGTACATAAAGGACAGAAAAGAGAGTAAAAAGTCTAAATGTCTCAACATCTGGACAGTTTCCCCATGAGGATCTTGCATAATCGCTGCTGTTTATTCTTGAGACATAAACTCCCATACACACAAACTGTTGACTCTGTTCCCATTCAGCTCTGTTAAATTCCGATGATCTGTTCTGGAGATGCTTTTAATGTCCTCATGACATCTCATGACTGTAATTAAGCTCTGTTCAAACTGAAAATAAAACTTTATAATGTTTTTTTTTTTGCTGTCTACAAATCTCTGCATTTTAGTCAGTGGTGTTAGATATTTAGTGCTGTTTTGGCAGGCAAAGTGATTGCAAAGTGAGGTTATTTGTATTGGTGATGTCATAATCAATGTAGTTTTGTGTGCTGTTGCAGCTGTCATGGTTGACTGTAGTGATACTGTGCACAGTCTGAAAAGTGAAATCAAAATGAGAGTTTTGTGGCTTATATGGTCCAAAATGGTATCGTAACCAATCTGTATTGCTGTACTGTATATTATATGTGTCGATGCTGCATACAATACAGTGAGCTTCTGCAGCATCTTTCCCTTTACAATCTGCTCTCACCTCCGCCTACACTCACTTCATACAGCCTGACTCACCATGTATCTGAGAGACAAAAAAGGGAGAGGAAAAATAGAGAGACAAAAAAAAAATAATGTATTCTGTTGACAAGTGAGTAAGAAAAATGAATTAATGAATTATGCGTTGTCCTCGACAAGTAATTCACATGTAGAATAAAAATGCTGACCTGAGATCAGCACCCACTGCTTGCTGAATTGTTTTCATTGGAACATAAAACAGGGCCTTCTCTCAACATGGACCCAAGCTGTTCTCTGGTGGATGTTTGTTGAACTACAAAGAAATAAGAGATTGTTGAAATCTTAGAGCTGGATAAACTTAGAGGCGTACCAAAAATCTTTTCATCATTTATATGTATTTTCAAACTTTCTTCTGTGGTACTCAGTCAGTCAGTTGTTTGGACACCATACTTTATACTTTATATATATATATATATTTTTCATAAAACCTCTTCAGAATATGAGTCTTTCCAGATCTCCATTTCATGGATAAACTCTATTCCAGGGTTGACTCCATATGGACCCCTAGGGGTCTGCAAAGGTACTGTAAAAGGGGTACAAATTCGATATTTAACAACTTATGGGGTACAAAATTTGTATTTTATTTTAATTTATTGTATTAATTTATACATTTACATTAATTCTAGGTTCCTATACAAATTTCAAGACTAACAGTAGCTAATATACATTATTATTAAGAGTTTGAGGAGGTGTTTAAGGCTGAAACACCACGTCAAAGATAATAAATGAAGTTTGGTAGGTTCACTGATCTTAAAAAATACCATATTTTTACAAGACCAAAACGTTTTGCATGTATTTGAGACAATAGATATAGGGAGACAGGGATTTAATCAATGATACATATATCACTGCGTTATCACTCAAGTGTTACAACATCTTCACTAAACACTATTTAACTAGTCTGAATGGATGCTTATTAATGTAATCAGTTTTTTTTTTGTCATATAATTTACATTTCAAAACTCAAACCCTAAAACCAAGGAAGAATTAGATGTGTAAATATTGAATTAGATGATCATTTAGAGAGGTGTGAGAGCTTGTTCAATTACCTCATGCACCAGCAGCCACTGGCCTGCTTTTGAATCATCTGAACCCTGAAACCAACAAATGAAAGCAGGACATCAAATCAATCTCCCCCGCTCTTGCTCTTTGTGTCCTGTTGTGAGTTACCTGAATAATATTACAGCATACAATATTTGTGACACCTCTGGCTTTATTGCTCACACACACACATGTTGGGTTTCCATGTTTTGGGGACTTTTAACAGGAATGATGGTTTTTATACTGTACAAATTCTTTCCCCTAATCCTAAATTTACCCATTACCGAAAACTTTCTGCATTTTCAAATTTTCAACAAAAATGCCTGAAGAAGGTCGCAAGACCGAAAGATTGCTAATAAATTGATCTTGCACAGTGTCAACACATTCTTTGAGTGTGCGGCTGCTGGATTTTTACAATTTTCCATGATGAAAATTGTTTTCTATTTTCAAATTTTCAACAGACAAACAGATAAACAAAAGGCATAATTTAGTATTGTCCTTGTGGGGACCAAAAAACGTCCCAATAAGATCAATAAGCTGGTGAGTTTGATCGGGTGGTGCTAAACTCTGCAGGAAAATAGACGTCGAGGATAGAGTTGAGAGCCCCTGCCCTACACATTGATTGCAAATGTTCAGATTCTTTATTATTGTTTGGGAACTTTACAATAAGGCTCAGATTCATTAGTTATAAACTGACAATGGACTTTTAAAACTTTTATTAAACTTAGTTCATATTACAGTAATTTCAACATTAAATTCAAAAGTTGGACCTGAGCTAACATGAACTAAAAATGATCAATTGTATTTTTAAACTAATTGATAACAAAGAAAGTAACAAATGCTTTTGCTAATGTTAGTTAATGCATTAACTAAAACTGAGACCTTATTGTAAAGAGATTGTAAAGAGATATTGTTATTTATAATTCTTTTGCACTTGAATGTGTTTTAAATATTTGTTTTACTTTTGTGTGCATGTATTGCTTTATTGTATTTAAATGTATATCAGTGTTCTTTTTGTTTTAACCCTAAGTGGGCAAAATAGTTTTGATTTATTTAAAAAAAAAAAAAAAAAAATCCTGAAGTTCCTGAACCTAAGTTTGCCTCCTGAACACACAATATTTGTGACTCAATTCTACAATGTTAAGTGGGTGGAAAAAAAAAACTCCTTAATCTTGTATTTGGGTCAAAAATGGGCACCCATAGAAATGAATGGGAAAAACTGTAATTTAGAGCATTCTAAAATAAGCCAAAATAAGATACCAGGTGACAGCAAAGTCACTTCATCTTTAGGTTTTAGCTCTAAGAACTTATTGGAATGATATTTTAATGTAGTTAAAAAAAATAAAAAATAAAACATAAAAATAAGAATAATTTACATAGAAAATATGGTACCTTTTGAAGTAAATAAATTCAAAAATACCCCCAAAATAAAAAGAAAACATGATAAATGGATAGACAAAACTTTATCAGACACAGTGATATAACATTTATAATAAATAAAAACTAGGATCACACCTGGGTACTCTGTGCCCACATTTATTCACAATTACAGGATTAAGGCCTAAAGTGAATAGGCTATGAAGGTCAAATTCCTAAAAAAAACTAAAAAAAAAAAAAAAAAACTAAAAAAAAAAACCCTTTAAGTTTAAAAACTCTTTAAAAACTCTTTTTACTCTTTTTATTACAAGTAGTTTTACTTATAATAGGAGGAATTCTAAATTTACAGATTTTACTGAAAAGACATTTCACTCATGATGTGATCTAATGCTGTGTAACCTTGAAATGGAATGGGAATATGACATCTGTGAAAATGATAATCTTTATACAGTCAAAGATAAAAAAAATGGTAAATGTTTTTTGACTGTAAAATAATTTATGTATTTTGTATTCTTTAGTATATTTTGTGCAATCAAAATGGATGCTCGCATATTCAAATGACTAATTATCCCATGCTTTATTTATTTTATTAGTCACTGAGTTATTAATATTTTTTAATATCTTTGTGACTGTGAAGATGGTTTATGCAAAAGGAATTGATAAAACAAAACTCTGCATGGCCAAGACACAAACTGAAAGAAATATATCAAGCTCTACTATGATGTCATAAAGACATTCTATAGAACTCTTCTGAGCAAAAGTCCACAAAGACACAATCCTGAGGTGACTTTAATCAGAGTTTGAGGTGAGAAGTCTAACATTGATTTACAATTTACTGAGAGAACATGGAGAACATAAGAGCCACAGCTTTTGACGTGTTTGAAGAAGCAAGTTTACTGGGAGAACACACTGACATGATCATCAAGTCAAACGACACAGAATTTCAAGTGCACAAGATCATCATGTGTGGCTGCAGCACCTACTTTAGGTGAGTGGAAGCATTTGCATTAACATCTTACATTAATTAACAAGTATTAACATCATTCTGTTAATACTGCCAAAGCTGTCCAAATATAAATGCAAGAAAATGAATGAGAGGATTGCCAGAACAAAGAATGTAACCTTGATATCTAGGGGAAAAAAAAACATTCTGGAAATTTGATTCTGGAAGTGGATGAATGAAGTTTTACCCAGAATTTCGAATTTAATAACTAATCTGTTTCAATTTGGCTGAAATTAAAATGTAAATAACGAAAAGTTATTCTATATATGCTCATTTAATGAATTTATTTGTCAAATTTGTTAAAAGGGCTCTTTTCTCCAACAACTGGAACACCCCACAACATGTCTGTGAAATTCCAGGAATATCCCAAGACATCCTGCCTCTTATTATTCAGTATGCTTACACAAGATCTGTGCTCATTACTCAAGAGAATGTGGTGGAGCTCTTGGTGGCGGCTGAAATGATCTTAGTCTCAGGTCTTGTAGATGCCTGCTGTCAGTTCCTGGAGTCACATTTATGCCCAGAGAACTGCATTGGCATCTGGAAGTTTACAGAGGAATTTTTCTCCTGCTCAAAGCTCCACTGTAAAGCAAAGCACTACATCCTGCAGCACTTTGAGGAGGTTCTGCACGTATCTGAGGAGTTCCTGGAGCTCTCCCTGGAACAGCTTGAGGAGATCATTGATGAGGATGAGCTGAATGTCAAACAGGAGGAGGTGGTTTTTGAAGCCGTTCTCCACTGGATTAATCATGAACCAGAAAACCGGAGGCAACACATTCCCGTACTTCTGCCGAAGGTAACTAAGATTTTTGTCTTGTTTTTCATTGCCAATATCTTAAAAATCTTAAATCAATATTCATTTTCTACTATTATTGTTAGTTAAATGTGGAAATTTTGTTTTGTGGTTTGCCATTCACATTCATATATATATATTTAAATTTGTCTATAATTTACAGACATTTCTTCAGTTTAATTTTTAGTTATTTTAGTTTACATCTGACTAAATAAAAATGAGAAAAGGTTTTCATTTATTTTAGGGTTTTAGTTTTAGTTTAACTACAATAATCCTGGCATGCGGTAATAAAAATAAACAATTCAATGGGCAATCAAGTTTATTGTTCTTCCCCTTCTGACAGATTTTTTCTTCATGTTTTAAGCAATAACTCACTTTATTTTGGAAATCAATTTTCAATAAACAACTTAATGTGTGAAGTCTTTTTGGAAATCCGTTTTCATTTTTGAACACCATAAAACTGCTTATTAACAGTCTTTGGACAGTCTCTGAAAGTCAAAACTCTCCCTTGTGCTTTAGGTTCGATTGGGGTTCGTAACATCAGAATACTTCCTCAATAATGTAAAGTGCAATGCACTAGTAATGGAGAACGAAGCCTGCTTGCCTGTTATCATCAATGCTATGGCTTTGTTTGACCTCCACATGGATGAACCCACCGACTCAGAACTCATGCATAAACTGACACGTCCACGTCTGCCCTCATCGATCCTATTGGCCATCGGAGGATGGAGCGACGGCAATCCCACCAATGTGATTGAGGCGTATGATGTGAAGGCAGACTGCTGGGTCAGGATAACTCAACAGGATGAGCGTCCCAGAGCCTATCTTGGTACAGCAGTCCTGGATGATTTTGTCTACTGCATTGGTGGTTTTGATGGTGTGGACTATTTCAACAGTGTGAGGAAATTCAATCTTATAACTCAGACTTGGCAAGAGGTGAGTAATGCTGTAGGTCAACATGTAACTTTAATTTAGCTTCCTTTATAAAACAGTATTGTGGTACAGTGATGGTACTGAATTGTACTTTGCTGAATGATGTGCTGTACTCCACTTTACTTCAAAGAATACCACTGTATTACCATATTACATATTACAAAGTGGTAAAACCATGATACATTTTTGTTTGTGTTCCAACAATTGTTGTAGCTAATAATATAATATAATATAATATAATATAATATAATATAATATAATATAATATAATATAATATAATATAATATAATATAATATAATATAATATAATATAATATAATATAATATAATATAATATAATACACCAGAGTTCCCATCATGACTGTGTCAAAAACAAAACAAAAAAAACAGCATTATGAAAAATAATACCATTGTATTTATTTGCAACTGATAAGACAGAACCAATGAGATGGTGTATTGATGTGTGTCCGCACACTGATTTGGTGTGTTGTAGGTGGCCCCCATGTATGAACGCCGATGCTATGTAAGTGTTGCAGTTCTAGACGGGCTCATTTATGCCATTGGTGGTTTTGATGGACACCAACGGCTTAAGACAGTAGAGCGCTATGATCCTAACACCAATCAGTGGACAATGATGAGACCCATGAATGAACGGAGGAGTGATGCCAGCGCCACCTCACTGCAGGGCAGGGTAAGAGCACTCACCCATGATTCCACACTATTCTGCTGGACACTATTAATGCAAAGCATGAAGGAAATGTGAAATTGAGATATGGCATAGGACAAGTGTAAATTTGGAAAGGAATATCATACAATTTACAGAGTGTTTTAAAAACTGGTTCTCTGATCAATCTGTGATGATTGTGCACAAACATCATGCATGTTATTTTTGTGTTTGTCAGATTTATATCTGTGGTGGTTTTACTGGGGTCGAGTGTCTCTTCTCTGCTGAGACATTCAACCCTGAAACAAACCAGTGGACTCTCATCGCTCCCATGAGCAGCCGCCGCAGTGGTGTTGGTGTGATCGCTCATGCAGATCTAGTGTATGCTGTGAGTATTAAACACTCACACATATCAGGGTTATAGTTTTAATGATCTGTGATAACCATAACACAAATACAGAAATATGGATCAATCACAGTTTAAAGGTTGCACTTATGCATGCATGGTTGTGCAATGCGCATATACAAATGCACAGAATAGATCAATAAAGAGTGTATTTATTTAAAGGTTGGTGGTTTTGATGGTACCAGTCGTTTGAGCAGTGTGGAGGTCTACAATCCTCAGAGAAACATTTGGCGTGACATTGCATCAATGTTCAATCCACGCAGCAACTTTGGCATTGAGGTGAGAGGTGGTCAGTTAATATCTGTCTCTGGTGAAACTATGAAATATTGTTGAAGGCTTCAAAGATCAATGTGTTTGACTATAAAAACATCTACCTACATAATTGTCAAAAAATGATAGGCTACTTTTTAATTGAAGTGTTGCATCCATAAGATTTATTCATGTCAAGATAAAGACTTTAGTAGCCTACATTATTTTTTTTTTCCTTTTTACTTTCCTCAAAATCCAGGTAGTCAATGGTCAGTTGTTTGTGGCGGGAGGATTCAATGGATTCGGAACCACCTGTGATGTGGAGTGTTACGACACGACGACAGATGAATGGTAACTTCCACAAACACTAAATCTCACAGATCATTTCACACTTCATTAGATATAAGTGTAAGTATCTAAGTCAAATGCAGGGTATATTTCATTGCATTCTTTGCATCTGTTTTCTATACAGGTTTGATGCAAATGAAATGGGCATTTTACGTAGTGCTCTGAGTTGTTGTGTAGCATCAGGATTGCCAAACATGGCCCAATACGCTGCCCATCGAGACACCGTCCAGACACAAGACGAGTCTGACAGAGAGTGATCTCCAGTCTGACTACAAATGGAGTGTCATATTTACTGAATAAATGCATTCAAAAAAAAAAAAGGCTGTATTCCAAATGTTTAACTTTCTCTCAGGTGTAGTGTTGTTCATTTAAAAAATCAAACATTGCAAGGGATTTTTACAGCTCAACTAACTAACATATAATATTGAGAACTCTGAGTAAACTATTTATTGGTTTATTAAACTTTTTAATAATTGCTGTCATTTACTGGCTTCTTTTATATGATTATTTATTGTGTATGAGTGATTAAACTCATAAATAGTCTTTACTAAACTCTCTGATTTTGTTTTCATTACTATAGGCATAATCTATATGCATCTTTTGTGTTACATTAAACAGTCAAGCCTATAATTTTTGTCATTATTGACTTCTGAAAATAATCATAACTATTATTATGAATACAGAGAAATATATATTATATAGAGAAATAATTGCGCCAAAATTCTGAAATCTTTGTAAGATATCACTGAACATTTATTTAACCATAGCAAAAGTACATTTCTTACTTAAGTTAATTTTTCATCTCTATTTTTTGTGTTTATTTAAAATCAGACAAATCTGATATTATTTTAATCTCCAATCTGTTGTTTAACAGTTGATATAGTTCTTTAATGCTTCACTAACTAGCAGAAGACACTAGCAGGGTTTAAACCCCAGTTGTGCAGTTGGGGCATGTTGTATGTAACATTGTGTTACAATGTGCCCCTATTAGAAATATGGTATTCTATACTTTTATAAATTCTATTGAGAAAACATGAGAAACATGTAAATAAAGACTGGGAATCAATGTTCAGAAATTATTCATTATTATTTTGTTTTGAACTATGCAGTATATCTGTGTTTTCCGGTGTATTTGTTGTCAAACTTAAAAATTTGTTTATTTTTAATTATTAAAAAATGCCATTATTTTATATGAAAAAGTTCATAATTGTATTTTATTAAGAAAATATTTTGGTTTGACTTGTACATTTTTTTTTATTATTAGATCAGATAGGATTTCAAGCTGTTATATGGTGATGTTACAATGTGCCCCTCACATACAATGTACCCCACCTATGGGGCATGTTGTCACATTTCACTTCCATTCTTTCAGGGTAAATCAAGAAAAAAGTATACATTGTATTTAAAAAAAAAAAACATAATTGTAGTAGGCATGTGGGAAATGAATGTGGGGAAAAAAAATACTCTAAACCCTAAGTAGATTTACACAAACTGAGAGAGTGAAAAAGCGGTAGGTTGTGCCCCGCTCTCCCATATTCAAATGATTAATTATAACATGCTTTATTTATTTTATTAGTCACTGAGTTTTTAATATTTTTTAATATCTTTGTGACTGTGAAGATGGTTTATGCAAAAGGAATTGATATAACAAAACTCTGCATGCAAGACACAAACTGAAAGAAATATATCAAGCTCTACTATGATGTCATAAAGACATTCTATAGAACTCTCCTGAGCAAAAGTCCACAAAGACACAATCCTGAGGTGACTTTAATCAGAGTTTGAGGTGAGAAGATTGAATACATTGATTTACAATTTACTGAGAGAACATGGAGAACATAAGAGCCACAGCTTTTGACGTGTTTGATGAAGCACGTTTACTGGGAGAACACACTGACATGATCATCAAGTCAAACGACACAGAATTTCAAGTGCACAAGATCATCATGTGTGGCTGCAGCACCTACTTTAGGTGAGTGGAAGCATTTGAACTGCAATTGTGTGCAAATGACCAATTATTACTGTAAAGTAAATAATTTCCACTGCTAACATCATTCTGTTAATACTGCCAAAGCTCTCCAAATATATAAATGCATGAAAATGAATGAGTGTATTGCCAGAACAAAGAATGTAACCTTGATATCTAGGAAAAAAAAACATTCTGTAAATTTGATTCTGGAAGTGGATGAATGAAGTTTTACTCAGAATTTCGAATTTAATAACTAATCTGTTTCTCAAGTAAATTTGGCTGAAATTAAAAAGTAAATAACAAAAAGTTAGTCTATATATGCTCATTATTAATGCATTTCTTTGTCAAATTTGTTAAAAGGGCTCTTTTCTCCAACAACTGGAACACCCCACAACATGTCTGTGAAATTCCAGGAATATCCCAAGACATCCTGCCTCTTATTATTCAGTATGCGTACACAAGATCTGTGCTCATTACTCAAGAGAATGTGGTGGAGCTCTTGGTGGCGGCTGAAATGATCTTAGTCTCAGGTCTTGTAGATGCCTGCTGTCAGTTCCTGGAGTCACATTTATGCCCAGAGAACTGCATTGGCATCTGGAAGTTTACAGAGGAATTTTTCTCCTGCTCAAAACTTCACTGTAAAGCAAAGCACTACATCCTGCAGCACTTTGAGGAGGTTCTGCACGTATCCGAAGAGTTCCTGGAGCTCTCCCTGGAACAGCTTGAGGAGATCATTGATGAGGATGAGCTGAATGTCAAACAGGAGGAGGTGGTTTTTGAAGCCGTTCTCCACTGGATTAATCATGAACCAGAAAACAGGAGGCAACACATTCCCGTACTTCTGTCGAAGGTAACTAAGATTTTTGTCTTGTTTTTCATGGCCAATATCCTAAAAATCTTAAATCAAGATTTGTTTTCTACTATTATTGGTAGTTAAATGTGGAAATTTTGTTTTGTGGTTTGCCATTCATATATATATATATTTAAATTTGTCTATAATTTGCAGACATTTCTTCAGTTTAATTTTTAGTTATTTTAGTTTACATCTGACTAAATAAAAATGAGAAAAGGTTTTTATTTATTTTAGGGTTTTAGTTTTAGTTTTTATTACAATAATCCTGGCATGCGGAAAGAAAAATATACAATTAAAAAAAAAAAAAAAACAATTCAACGGGCATTCAAGTTTATTTTTCTTCCCCTTCTGACAGATTTTTTCTTCATGTTTTAAGCAATACACTTTTTTTTAAATTAATTTTCAATAAACAACTTAATGTGTGAAGTCTTTTTGGAAATCCGTTTTCATTTTTGAACACCATAAAACTGCTTAGTAACAGTCTTGGAACAGTCTCTGAAAGTCAAAACTCTCCCTTGTGCTTTAGGTTCGATTGGGGTTCGTAACATCAGAATACTTCCTCAATAATGTAAAGTGCAATGCACTAGTAATGGAGAACGAAGCCTGCTTGCCTGTTATCATCAATGCTATGAAGGCTTTGTTTGACCTCCACATGGATGAACCCACCGACTCAGAACTCATGGATAAACTGACACGTCCACGTCTGCCCTCATCGATCCTATTGGCCATCGGAGGATGGAGCGACGGCAATCCCACCAATGTGATTGAGGCGTATGATGTGAAGGCAGACTGCTGGGTCAGGATAACTCAACAGGATGAGCGTCCCAGAGCCTATCTTGGTACAGCAGTCCTGGATGAGTTTGTTTACTGCATTGGTGGTTTTGATGGTGTGGACTATTTCAACAGTGTGAGGAAATTCAATCTTATAACTCAGACTTGGCAAGAGGTGAGTAATGCTGTAGGTCAACATGTAACTTTAATTTAGCTTCCTTTATAAAACAGTATTGTGGTACAGTGATGGTACTGAATTGTACTTTGATATGGACCATAGTGCTGAATGGTGTGCTGTACTCCACACTACTTCAAAGAATACCACTGTATTACCATATTACATATTACAAAGTGGTAAATCCATCATACATTTTTGTTTGTGTTCCAAAAATTGTTGTAGCTTAATAATATAATATAATATAATATAATACACCAGAGTTCCCATCATGACTGTGTCAAAAAACCCCAAAAAAAAATAGCATTAAGAAAAATAATACCATTGTATTTATTTGCAACTGATAAGACATGAACCAATGAGATGGTGTATTGATGTGTGTCCGCACACTGATTTGGTGTGTTGTAGGTGGCCCCCATGTATGAACGCCGATGCTATGTAAGTGTTGCAGTTCTAGACGGGCTCATTTATGCCATTGGTGGTTTTGATGGACACCAACGGCTTAAAACAGTAGAGCGCTACGATCCTAACACCAATCAGTGGACAATGATGAGACCCATGAATGAACGGAGGAGTGATGCCAGCGCCACCTCACTGCAGGGCAGGGTAAGAGCACTCCCCCATGATTCCACACTATTCTGCTGGACACTATTAATGCAAAGCATGAAGGAAATGTAAAATTGAGATATGGCATAGGACAAGTGTAAATTTGGAAAGGAATATCATACAATTTACAGAGTGTTTTAAAAACTGGTTTTCTGATCAATCTGTGATGATTGTGCACAAACATCATGCATGTTATTTTTGTGTTTGTCAGATTTATATCTGTGGTGGTTTTACTGGGGTCGAGTGTCTCTTCTCTGCTGAGACATTCAACCCTGAAACAAACCAGTGGACTCTCATCGCTCCCATGAGCAGCCGCCGCAGTGGCGTTGGTGTGATCGCTCATGCAGATCTAGTGTATGCTGTGAGTATTAAACACTCACACATATCAGGGTTATAGTTTTAATGAACTATGATAACCATAACACAAATACAGAAATATGGATCAATCACAGTTTAAAGGTTGCACTTATGCATGCATGGTTGTGCAATGCGCATATACAAATGCACAGAATAGATCAATAAAGAGTGTATTTATTTAAAGGTTGGTGGTTTTGATGGTACCAGTCGTTTGAGCAGTGTGGAGGTCTACAATCCTCAGAGTAACATTTGGCGTGACATTGCATCAATGTTCAATCCACGCAGCAACTTTGGCATTGAGGTGAGAGGTGGTCAGTTAATATCTGTCTCTGGTGAAACTATGAAATATTGTTGAAGGCTTCAAAGATCAATGTGTTTGACTATAAAAACATCTACCTACATAATTGTCAAAAAATGATAGGCTACTTTTTAATTGAAGTGTTGCATCCATAAGATTTATTCATGTCAAGATAAAGACTTTAGTAGCCTACATTATTTTTTTTTCCTTTTTACTTTCCTCAAAATCCAGGTAGTCAATGGTCAGTTGTTTGTGGCGGGAGGATTCAATGGATTCGGAACCACCTGTGATGTGGAGTGTTACGACACGACGACAGATGAATGGTAACTTCCACAAACACTAAATCTCACAGATCATTTCACACTTCATTAGATATAAGTGTAAGTATCAAAGTCAAATGCAGGCTATATTTCATTGCATTCTTTGCATCTGTTTTCTATACAGGTTTGATGCAAATGAAATGGGCATTTTACGTAGTGCTCTGAGTTGTTGTGTAGCGTCAGGATTGCCAAACATGGCCCAATACGCTGCCCATCGAGACACCGTCCAGACACAAGACGAGTCTGAGAGAGAGTGATCTCCAGTCTGACTACAAATGGAGTGTCATATTTACTGAATAAATGCATTCAAAAAAAAAGGCTGTATTCCAAATGTTTAACTTTCTCTCAGGTGTAGTGTTGTTCATTTAAAAAATTAAACATTGCAAGGGATTTTTACAGCTCAACTAACTAACATATAATATTGAGAACTCTGTTTAGGCCTAGTACTGAGTAAACTACACTGAAAAAAAAAATTTTTGGTAAGGTAAATACTACTGAAAAAAACCCAATGTAATTTACAAGAAAAAGTTAGTTCACGCACGAATTAAAAAAAAAACTAAGTAAATTCCATATCAGTACTTAGTTCAAGCGAGTAGAAATGAAAGCATAAATATGAAATCAAAAAAATAAAGTAAAAATTACTCAACTTTTCTGATAATGGGGTTCCCATCATGAACTGGACCTTGAATAATTAATGAGGCTCATTTTTCACTGGTTTCCAGCAATATTTACACTGTTTTATCATTGCTTTTGTTGTCAGGATTAGTAACTTGCCATTTTGTGACATTTTGAGGAAATTTTCTGCTCAAAATGACACATTCAATTTCAAACACAAAAACGATCCATCAAATGTTACCGTCATTGTGTATTGTCTACTACGTATTGAGGTCTTTGCATTCACAACATGTTTAACATCTGACATGATGAAGTATAAATTACTTAGATAGGCTAAGTAAAACACATACTATAAATGACTGGTATAATTCAATAAAATTGTTTGACTGAAATGTAATGCAAAGAAAATTACTACTAAATCGATATCAATCAACCTTTTACTAGCCAAGTTACTTATATTCGTTGTTACTTTCACTTAACTAAAGTAAAGTTTACTTAATTCCATATTCCAAGTAAATTTTAACTTAAGATTTCTAATTAAAGCTACTAGGTTTTTACTTGGCAAATCTTTGTAAATCTAGCATTTTCTAAGTGGAAAAAGTTGCCTAGCTTTTTTCAAGTAAATCCTACTCTACATTTTTTTCAGTGTATTTATTGATTTATTAAACTTTTTTAATAATCGCTGTCATTTACTGGCTTCTTATGATTATTTATTGTGTATGATTGATTAAACTCATAAATAGTCTTTACTAAACTCTCTGATTTTGTTTTCATGACTATAGGCATAATCTATATGTAACTTTTGTGTTACATTAAACAGTCAAGCCTATACAACAACTTTTGTCATCATTGACTTCTGAAAATAATCATAACTATTATTATGAATACACACACATGCACATAGTCTTGTATACATTTTCAGTTTGAACAACTAACTATTTACCAATAAAATTTAAAGAAACACTCAATATTAGCAAAATATTCAACAAGCAGTGAATTCAGATATCTGCATGAAGTACCAAATGCATCATAATTAAAGTTTGCATCTACTTGCATGACCAAATTTTCCAAACCAAATATATTTCATATGTATATGAAACGAGTAGAACGGTCCTATATTTGGATGTAAAAGGCCGTCAAGCTGCATCTTGTATTTGAGATATTACCGTGCATTGGCACTGTTTTGGTTCAGACTGATGTCACTTCCTGTATTTTTAATATGGTGGAGAAAAGCATGAAAATGTCCTGGTCACAGACAGGCATAATCAGCTTGCTTGTCTTCCTGAACGAGCGCAGTAAGGCGAGACTGCAGCAGGTTAAACCTCCTTAACAGCCTGAGATTTCTCCCTTGGGTTTGTCCCATTGTTGGTGGCTGGACGACCCCTCCTGAGAACCAGTGCCAGCATCATGATGGATTAAAAAAAAAAAAAAACTCAGCCGTAGAGATACTTTGAGAGCCTTTGGGCATCCAAGCTACCATCAGTCCATGCTTAGAGGTAGGAATGGGTTTGAAAGTATTAAACCTGTCTAAGAGGGCAGTGTATTCAGAAGATGGAGATTTGTGCTGTCTGTAATGAAATCTCCCGTGACAGAGTCTGACGAGAGTCTGACCATACACCAACTCTGCCAAGGAAGTTTGTAGATCCTCCAGGGTAGCCGCTCAATCCATCCGTCATTTGTGAGACTGGCCCTCGGTGCAATTTTGAGAGAGTGATGAAAGCATTACAAAGGCCATTGGCCTAAGGGTGGAAGGCCGTTGTATGGTGAAGATGCACACCTAGGATATCGAGCCACCTCTTTCCACAACTCAGATGTTCATTGAGGGCCGCAGTCCGAAGATATGTCTGATGGTGTGCCAAAACACGCAACCCAAGTGTATATGAAGCCCCTTCCTAGCTCCACCATTGTCGTTGAGGTCAATGGTACTGCTTCCGGCCACCTGGTGGTCCGATCCACATAACAGCTCATATTAGCCAGCTAAACTTTTACTACCCTTAAAAATATGTAGTTGGATATATTTTCATGTGATTCCTCTCCCTCGCTGTATTATGGGTTTGAGAAATGTGCTGGTTATACTTGTGAGACAATCAGCTGATTACTATTATTATATTACATATTAAGACCCTTGATCCTCACCTGACTATGGCTTTGTAAACTTTATCCATGACGTGGTTTATAATGGACAGTGGTACATAAACTTGTCTAACTCTGGCTATTCTCTGCTGTCTCCGATAACGATGTTGGTCCCGTTTAGCAACCGTAGCGTCTTTGAAAAGGAAGGGGTGAGCAGTGGGCTGAGCCATTAGTGCAACTCACAACCGAACCAGACAATTCGCAACTCGCAGATGCCGCTAAAATCTACAAATTGCACCTTTAATAAAAAGGAACTGATGAGGTTTCAAAGAAGGGCAGGACTGTCCTGAAATGTTTATTCTGAGGCCTCAGGCAGTTGAAAATCTGTTTAACTCCAAGACAAAGGAGGTGTGGGTAAAATGAAGTCTCTAGGTCTACCAAGGCTGCATTCGAGGGTTAAAAACTTTGATTTTTCACCATTGTTATTCTCATTGAGAATATTCACACAATCTCACACACATTAACATTGTTTTATGTTAGACCTATATATTCTTTACACAGGTACACTGCTGGCAGGTGTTCCTTAAGCATAAATACTGTTATGGAAGTTTGTAGTAGACTTTCCACACACAAACACACTCCCCTGAATCAAACAGTAAGGGGATTTGAGCTTTTGTCATCACAGAAAGAGAGATGTTGTTTTGTATTGTTCTTTTGTATTTTTTTTTTTCAATTAACTTCTTGTTTGAATTGGTTTATTTTGTAGTAAACAAATACCTTGTATCAATGTGTGAGCACTCTTTTTGTTAATTCAGTGAGTTACAGATACTGAAGCAAAAAGTGTTACAAATTTACCCGGTCACCAGCACGCAGAAAGCCCACTAGTGTCACAGACAGCATGTTTATGAATTCAGTTTTCTTTAGTGACGAACTGTGCTTGACGGTCAGATAGGCCTACACTACATGGATGAAAAGTGCATGGCAGGACGATTGGAGGCGCGCTGAATGAAAATGCATACTCTCTGACAGCAGATGGCGCTGATGGAACAGCAGAAATCAAAGCCTTCTCCCCAGTGCTGTACTTTCTGTTTCTGAACAGTATACTTCAAGATTTTAAACAGCCATTCAGATTTTTGTACTTGCAGTGGTTATATGAGCACCAAATACTTAGAGACTTAATAAGCTATTTATTAAACGTAAACAGCTTTTAGATTTTAATCTGGACTATAGCCAGGGGTTCTCAACTCTGGACCCCACAATCCACTTTCCTGCAGAGTTTAGTTCCAACAAGCTAATCAGGGTCTTCAAGATTGGTGGTATTTCCAACGTAGGGATTGTGTTACCCTAACTCTAAGCTAGCTTTCTTAACTTGCTGGTTCTTAGCCCTAGTTTTTATATTTTTGGATCAGTTTAGATCTAATTAATTCCATACCAGTTGTTCACCTAAACCTCATATTAGCCCCATTGGGAACTGAGTTCTCTTAATTTGAATGCCTTTTACTCTGGGCCTGATTCCCATTTGGGAGAATCTCCTTGTCAGGATTATGTTATAGTCTAATATGCGTCAGCCCCTGTCCTTTTCCTCAGTATCCCTATTGCAAACCTCAGACGAGTTCTAGACAGGGGGGAGTTGTTGTAATTTTCAACACCTTAACCCTAACCTAAAGACCACACATACATACTACCCCTTTTCACAATTGGTTTAATGGCGATTTTACAATCCTTGTGGTTGGTAACATTTGGCCCCCACAATGTAATCAAAACCAGACCCACACACACATAATCATATTAAAATTACCTTATTTTGTATCAAATGCAGGTTTGTGTGTGTGTGTGTGTGTGTGTGTGTGTGTATACTTAAAGCATGTGTTTAAGTGTCTGTGCTCATATCTCATAATAATTCAAGGCCGCTCTCCAACACAAGAACAAAAAGAATAAAATATCCTCCATCCATAGCCATCTATTCCATCCCACCCGATTCCGGTTCAGATTGATGTGACAGATGCCCTCAGATTTCTTGGAGCAGATTATTTACACCCTCCTTTTCAACTCCAAGTATAAAAGTATTTCGCTTGCCTATGATACTTTGACACATTCGAATATATATATATATATAGGGGTCAGAGCTCAAGGCTTGGGATTTGCAGACCTATCCACCAGCTTTTCTTTACGATAAAAGATGGCTAATCAAGGAAATTTCCAACTTGAAAATAAAGCAATGGCGCTCTAAAGGCCTGTTCACATCAAGGACAATAACAGCTAATAAATGTTTTAATAATCGTTATTATTCAATGGATGTCCACACCACAGCTATAATTGTAAAAAATAAATAAATAAAAAAAAAAATAAACACAGAGGGAATAATAGAATCACTTTCAAAATGTTTTTTTTTTCTAGCTGATGAATGATAAAAACATTGACAGCCAACAAGAATCCAACCATCGTGAGAGCTTGAGCAGTTAAAGCAGCAAACGACAAAACTGAAGCATGCGCTTATAATATTCATAACTTTGTGTTGATGTGTACACTAATTTAGGTATTGTTACAGTTATCTTAGTTATCATACTTGGTGTGAATGGGCCTTAAAGTGGGCATGCAACAGAAGCTGTGATAGTATTTGGTGGACAGTGTTGTGCAAGTTACTTCCAAACTGTAATACATTAGGTATTACTTGTTACTGTTATTTAAAAGTAATTCATTACCTTACAATATTACTGTCCCAGAATTGTAATGCGTTACATTACTCATGTATTACTTTTGAGTTACTTTCACCAAAATAACTAAGTAGAACTTAACTTTTGGGCTGTAACGATATGCAATATGAAACCGAAATCGCGATTCGCCACACGACTCAGATCAACGAACCTACAGAATCGCGACACACCTCTTCCAACTCCAGCGTTATTCTCCTTACCGTCCAGATCCAATGATGCCTTATCTTTAAATTAGGCTATTAGTATTATTTGAAGTTAACATTATAAAATACGTAGACCTACACCACAAAACTAGTTGAGGATACATTATTTAAAATTGGGGAAGTCCAGCATTATGGACATGATGACATTTTGCAGTCAAAACTTAAAAATAATAATTCTCAGAAAATACATGTATTGAAACGTATAAAGGACTCCAGACATTAGACAAATATCAGTCTATGTTTTATTTTTAATATTAGGGAAAAGACACACATGCCACTCATGCGTGACAAAAAAATAGGAGGCAAAATATATTTTTTGTAATTCTGTTAATTACACTGTGCAAATCGGATGAGGAAGGGTTGGCTCTCCAGTCTCCATAGAACTTAAAATATTCATTTTATTTTAGTTTTCGTGTTCGCATATATGAGGAAAAAACAATGTTACAGACGCGACCGCTCTGAACTGGCACCAAAAGACTACTTTAAAACTTTCACATACGTAGTCTGTTGCCTTTAAGAAGTAAAAGCAGACAATACACTGTAATACAACTGTAATACAAGCCTCACTGAACATGTAACGAGTAAAATATTACTGAAAATTGACTAGTAATGCCTTACACTACTGCGTTACAGCAAAAAGTAATATGTTACTGTAATGTATTACTTTTGTAATGCGTTACTCCCAACACTGTTGGTGGATAATGGTTACATCATGATATTCAGGTACAATCTTGTTTAGTAAGTATTTTATTTTGATTGTTTTTTTTTATTTTATTTTTTTGCATTTTAAATTTGTATGAATTAATTACTTTAATTAGTGCTGAGATTAATAGCTTTTCATACAAACCCCTGCAGTTCCATTACAAACCCAAGTCTGGGAAACTTTAGTGCAATATTTTAATGTAATATTTAATGCACTACATGCTGTTGATAACAAAGAATGGAATAATATTCTCCTTCTCTTTGTATTTGTAATGTATATCAATATGGTACATGATTATCCTGTTCAAATCTATATGATAAAATAGTTAGTCAAAAGTAATCCAAAAGTCAAAAGTAATCTAAAAGTAATCAAAATATAGATTATAGTCTACTAAAGTGTAATGTAATGGATGTTACGAACACAAATTTTTGTCATGTAATTTGGAATCAGTAAGTGACTTCAATTTGTAAGTAATCTACCCAGCACTGGGGGTGATTGACTGGTACGCATTGATGTTGGAAGCAGATTGGAAAATCTCAAGTCTGTTATCTGGCCTCCAACTTCATCTGAAAGGCTGCATGGTTCACCTGCATGAGCAGCGAAACAACATATCACTGACAAGCAACACATATTGAATTGGCCATGAATTATAAATGATGCATGAATTATAGTTTTAGATGTTCACAACTCAACATTTGGACTGAAATATATGTTTTCAAATTAAAGCATATGTTAGCTGGTTGTCTGGACTATGCCTGCTGTCTGCAGCCTTACTTTTGTAATACATCAAGCATTTTAAATAGGTTAGTAGTTTATGCGAGCTCTGAGCACATTACGACTTCTATGACCTTACTGTAATTCTCGTTCCCTAGAAAACCGCAATTTCTCACTCCCGCTCACTATATCCGCTGCCCTCAGCTGCACTACCAGTAAACTAACATGTTTTCGCTTGTGAGTGTTTATGGATAACACAGTCTACAGGGGTTGGCAGCTCATTACTCCACATTGCAGTCATGACCCATAGCGTATTAGTCATACGAATTGCAGCAGTTGAGAATGGGGGGGGGGGGGGGGGCCTAAAGCTATGGATTGAGTAAACAGTGTTGTTTCTTAAACAGTGTTGTCTCTGACAACATGTGTACCAATACCAAGATGCTATTAGTTTTGCAGCAGAAGAGGTTAATGACCTCACCGATGGCTATGATTGTGAATATGCAAACTGCGAATGAGAACCATTAACAAGGCTGGCAAGTTTTAAACTAGTCACAGTTCAGTTTCTGGCTTTATCGATTTTGAACTAATAAGATGTTGGGAATATAAGGATTTTTAATGTTTAATTGGTTTTAATTTCGACTTTTAAAAGACACAGTACTACATATTTCTGTCACGTGTCACTTTAGAGACAAATAATTGCGGAAATATTGCTGTTGGTGTCTAGATGTCACTGCATGTTCATTCAATACCCCAAGTTTGAAAGGACTCCGTCAAACATAATTAAATAAGATTAAGTTGTACATATGTTGCTCAACTCTATTAAAATCCATTAGAAAATACAATATATTGCTGTGGGACAACATTGAAGAAGCATTGACAACTCAGGAAACTCGAAAAGTTTTTTTACTTCTAAAAAATACATTTTCTGATAGGTCTATAAAAATTGTTTAACTAACCTTGACTAACTTTCCTTGAAGTTAGTTTTTTTTAATGAACATTTTTTCCTAAAAATAATGAATACTTTTTTAAATACTTTTCTTAAAAAAAATGAATTGATACGTTTCCTAAAATGAATCTATACTTTTCATACAGTGAATCGATACTTCTCTTAAAGTAATTCAATACTTTTTCTAAAAAGAATTTGCTACTTTTCCTAAAACGAATCGATACTTTACCTAAAATGAATTGATACTTTTCCTAAAATTAATCGATACTTTCCATGAAGTGAATCAATACTTCTCTTAAAATGAATCGATACTTTTCATAAAAGAATTGCAACTTGAATTGCAAAATTGAACTAAAATGAATCGATACTTTGAGACTTTTTTTAGATACTAGTTCTAAAATGAATCGCAACTTTTCTTAAATTGAATCGATACTTTTCTTAAAATGAATTGATACTTTTCCTAAAATGAATCGATAGTTTTCATAAAAGAATTGCAACTTGTCCTAAATTGAATCGATACTTTGAGACTTTTTTTTTACTAGTTCTAAAATGAATAGATCCTTATAAATTGAATTGCAACTTTTCCTAAAGTGAATCGATACTTTTCCTAAAATGAATCGATACTTTTCCTAAAAAGAATAGCTACTTGTCCTAAAAAAAAAGTTAATTTTACTAAAAAGAACCACACTTTTCCTAAAATGAATCGAAGCTTTTTCTGAAAAGACCCGATACTTTTCCAAAAAAGTTTTGTCACTTTTCTTATAAAGAATCGCTACTTTTTGTAAAGTGAATTGATGTGCTCTTACAAGAGGTTCTCTCGTACTGCTTAATATCTTTTGCTAGGGTAAAACCTCTTTTCCACAAGATATTGAAGCTAAAAATCATCCTTAATTTTGAATGAATGTAAAACGCATTGCGGCAGCGACATAGGCAAAGCGACTTAGCGTGCCTATTGGCTGTATTTACACCTGCCCAAAAGATTCGCACCAAGGAGGGAAACGAACTTGAGATCGATTTAATCAAACCAAACAGTATAGGTGTGAATACACAGTATTTTTTCTTTTCTAAGAAAGACTATTCTTCACCATTTGTGCAGTCCTGGTTGGATGGATAATCAGCTGCCTGTTAGAAACTCAGTCTTGTTATAGGCCTACAATTGAAACTATCGTGGTGCAATTACAAATAATCATGTGGTGAGAAAACGAGAAACAGTTGGTTTTCACGCTTGCGTATATGAAATTTGTCTAAATGAACACATGAAATGTACATCATTTCTCAGCACTAATTAAAGATGATTTATAACGGTAGAATAAACAATGAGCAGATGTTAGATTACAGTTTGATGGCATTGAAGTGATTTAGGTTGCTAGTTATTGTCATTATTATTCAGTATAATTCCATCACAGTCCATACTGTGGTGTGGGAGTCTGAAAGGCCTCAGTGGAGCGTTAACACTCTCATATACACACGCGCACAATCTCGCTACTAGTATGTGTAATATATCAGTGGTGACAGGCTGAGAGAGATGTGTCTGCTTCTTTATTAGAATGTGTAATTGATTTACTGACCCTTGTATGGGCCATAAGACACCATCATTAGTCACAGAGTAGGAGTTAACACGCGTGCGTGAGGAAATGTGTCCGCAGTGACGCTTCGAGTTTGTGTGTGTGTGTGTAACGGGTCCCAGTATAGGATGTCGGACACGGTCATTAGTCAGACCGGACTCTTCCCCAGCAGTGACACACTGGGGAATCGGTAGAGAAATTCTGCACTAGCGAGGATGGATTCGCCCCTCTGTAGACTGCACTTTTGTGAGTGTGGTTTAGTTCACAGATCTGAGAACAGTGCTTCACTGCATTAATCACAGAGTCTTTTCACTTAGCGGACACTCAACATTAAACGCAGACTTAATAAAAACACTGGCGATAACGAGCTTCTTGATGTAATGGAAATGATGATAAAAGAGCACGAAGGGCGGCTGTTTATTTCCCAGGGTTCCTGGTTGTCCCTGATCATTCTGAAGCACCTGGACTTAGAAGTCCTGATTTAAAACTTTAAGCTGTTTTAAGGTCAGTAAACACAGGCTGAGACACTTGCTATCATTAATTCTGCTCTACCGATCATTAGCCCTCTACCTTTGTGCTATAGGCATGAAAGATAGCTCAAATCATCAAATGTGGCTTGCTGAGGTGAACTGTGCTACTATCAGAGTTGGGGGTAACGCATTACAAGTTACGTGAGTTATGTAATCAGATTACTTTTTCAAGTAACGCATTAACATGCAACAACATATCTGTTACTTTTTCAAATAAGCACCGCAAGTTGCTTTGTTTTGCAATGCATTGCCTTATAGCTCACTCTTCGCATGTTGAGATTAATCTGGATTAATGTATATATATATTTTTTATTGCTGAAGAGTGTTTTTGTTGTTGTTGTTATTAAAAAACAAACAAGCAAGCCAAACCCAGGTGAGAAAAAGTAACGTTATACATTACTTTCAGTAACTAAGTAACCCAAGTTACTTTTAGGGAGTAACGCATCTTGTAATGCATTACTTTTTAAAAGTAACTTTGCCCAACGCTGGTTATTAAGGTGATACAAAGAACAATTTTCATCTGAAAATACAATACCATTTAAAAGTTTGGGTTTGGCAATTTATGTTTTTGAAAGTCTCTCATGCTAATCAAGGCTGCATTCATTTTACCAAAATACAACAAAACACTAAAATTTTGCAATAAAAAATTACAGAGTAGTTGATATATGTAGATATGACTCATCTAGTTACAAATTCACATTCGCTTTTTTACTGATTGGACTGTGCATGTGTATGAGTGTGTGGTTGAAAACTTGCTACTGTATGCACAGTGACTTTTTACTTTGAAGCGGCTGGCTCTATCTCAGCCGGTCCTGCCTTTATCATATTCAAACACGATGCATAATTCAATGCATAATTTACATTGATGGCAAATACAATCACAATATATATTTTATTATTAACAACACTGATACAGAGTGACTGCGATATCAAACCTGTGCAGCATGAATATAAAATACAAACTGCACACAGGGAACTGAAGCTGAATTACAGGCTGTTTGCACACATGGAAAGTAAATCGGAAGTCAATATTATTAATCCCTCAATTATCAATTCCAGACGAGAATCAAATCTCTAAACTCACAGGGATTACACGCAAGTGTAAATTAAAAGGAACATGATGCAGATGAAATGATCTCAGGTGTAGAGTTCTGTGTTACAATGTTTTGCACACATTTTCACTTTAGATAATTCTGTTCTCATTAAATTGTTTTAAACCAGTGAAATAACCCTTATCTTAGCAACCATCAAAACACAGTAGTAACAGCAGCAACCATCTAGCAAGTCACCCTGCAAGAACCACTCCGATTTTATTCCAAAAATCTAATTTACATTTGTCTTCACATTTAATAATTCCATATACATACAGTTAGACATTTTCTCATGAAAATGATCTGTAAATGTTTTAGATTTGAAGTAAAACATAGCAAGTAATAAATATAACTGAAGCAGATCAATCTCTTAGGGATGCCAAAGTGTAAAATTGCACTTTATCCTTTTAAAATGGACATTAGTTTGAAATCGTAAAGCTCCCCCTAACTGCCTAGTAGTAAAAATTAGAATATGAATCCATAAAATATGGAACGCTCTCTCTAGATACACAGATTAACATGCAATAAACGTGGTCACATTAGCAACAAACAAATAAAATGTCATTCTGTAAAGTCTGAGGGGAAAGGAGGTTCCTGCAAATTTAAGCATAATCATTAGTTTGATATCACTGAGGACAACCATCTCGTTTAATATCCTTTAATGAAGCACATAAAACAGAATGGCGTTTCATAAAGTTGGTCTATTGGAAGGTCACCATGGAAAAGGATATTTTCTATATCAGTCTCTCGCTTGGATTTGATCCAGTTGGGAGGCGAGCTGGCAGCTATTTTTGGCATAAGGGAATATATACTGTATTAACGCCTAGTATGTTCGATATTTATAAAAATAAATAAATAAAAGTCAACTTTTCAGGAAATGCAAAGTATCCTGCTGCTCTAATGATGTTTTGACAACTCGGTGACATCTCATTTCATTGTATTTTTTTATTATAAAGGTCATGAATAATGATTGTGCATAAAAAAACGAACACGATTGTTTTTCTTACAATTACGCCAGTCAGAATGGCTCTGAAGTGAAACGGGCCTGATGAATGTGTCATGTGTGGGGTGAACTCCGTAAGTAATGACAGACGGAGGAGACGGAAGTACTCAAACCAAAACAGGCCTTTTTAATAATTCATCAGACATTAAATAATCCCTCTGACTTTATCAATGTTTCTCCATCTCTGAAAGCTCAGGATGACCTTTGGAAAATGTTAAATCTTTTTTATACGCGGCAGTGATGAGTCTGGCAGGAAAGGTTGAAACCTAAACAGTCCGTCAGCTACAGGAAGTACACACAAGAAATATTCACGCACACACATCCTCATGTGCTGACAGCCGAAGCTCAATCACCCTGACATAGATTCATTTTTCCAGACTTATAACGTGACAGCTGTCTGTCTTTTTCCAAAACTTAAAGTTACATGAAAGTTGAAATGCAATAACTGCAGAAAGTCTGAAACCTGAAGTTTACAGCAATGTTTTCTGGCTGACATGTAGTCTAATAAATGCTTATTCTTTTTTTTTTTTAGCTATTTATCTACACACAGATCCATAAATGCACAAATATGGAAAATAAAATTGAATAAAATGGGCAAAATATATTATTTATTTTAGTTGAGCAGAGTGGGGAATTTTAATCAAACATTGCAAAACAAGTTTGCTCAGTAATGTGAAGTACTGCGTCATGGGACATGCAGTTTTACAATTTACGTACAGTCTCATTAACTTGTAATTATGCCGGTCACATGTGAATATTGGCTGAATTTAAAGTAGGTTCATCACAACAAAATACAAAACACTTAGCGTAGAGAGTGCGGTGAGACATCCAGCTATTTTCTTTGCTGTTTGCTTAATCATAATGGTAAATGTGATACTAAGGGAAGTAGTAGCCTACAGTCCTTTAAGGCTATGTGCTTTACCATAAAATCACTCAAGCTCTCATGCTACCCTTCTCTCCCTTATCACATAAACATAGGGCTCCCTAGAATAGAAAAGCTAGCGTTGTTTCATGCAGAGAGCTCTTTGTCCAGGTTACTGAACTTTAATCTTCAAGTGCAACCACACAAACGTAGAATAATGCTTTAGAGCTATAGAAACCGCTGGATATGCGAGTCGTCTGCGGTTTTACCTGTGTGTGTGTGTGTGTGTTTGTCTATGTATGTGCGAGAGCTAAGAGAGAGAGAGAGCTAAAATGATGAAAAATATGACATTCTAAAGGCTATGTGGTGCAGGATATTTAGACAGCCTTTGTCCTGACCAGCAGCCTGCACATTTATGGATGAATATTGAATAGTTGTTTGCCATATTGAAGACTTTGATCTGTTTCATGTTTTGATTCACTCTCTGCGTACTCAAAGTATACTGAAACATGTCAATTGAAAGTTTCCTGATACAATTGGTGATTAATGGACTAATGAATTTGCTCAATTAAATCTTGCTCTTATTAGTTGCACCACTGTTTGGGCCAGTATGATTTTTTAGTGTGTTTGAAAGTAGTTTCATAAACCGACCAATATAGTGGTAATAATTTTTGATATATTTATATAATCAAAAATACAGTAATAAGAGTATTACAAATATTATTGTGAAATATTATAGAACTTAAAATAACAGTTTTTATTACAATTTTAATATTTATTTAAAATCTAATATGTTCCTGTGATGAAAATCAGAATTCTCAGCACAATTACTCCAGTCTTCAGTGTCACATGAGCATAATTACTATTTACTATTAGTATAATACTATCACTATAAGCATAATTACTATTTATATAATTACTAATTACTATTACTATTAATAAAAATAATTATAATTACTAAAACAAATCTTTTCCCGAGTCAAATCGTTCATTTCGTTCGTTGAATGAACCAAATGACACAAAAAGATTCATTCATTTTGATAAACGAGTTCAAACAGGAGTCACGAACGCGCATCACAGAACAGAGCAAGGCGACCATTTGAGCTCATAAAACTTAAACTTTGATTTTGTTTTTTTTTTAAATGAGCGATCGTTTCGTTTGATAAGACCCTTGTTCATCGTCTGGAATCGTTTAAAGCCCTTTGAACAGTTTGCAGTTTGCACTGAAACTGTCTTTTGGACCTTGAACTGTTTGGTTTCCAGTAAAGTGCATTATATGGAGAAAAATCCAGGAATGTTTTCATCAAAAACCTTAATTTCTTTTCGGCTGAAGAAAGAATGACATGGACATCTTGGATGACATGGGGGTAAGTAAATTATCAGCAAAGTGAACTACTCCTACTTTAACTTTAGTCCTAAAATGAACTTTTCACTAATATATTACTTTAAAATGTGTAGTCTTTCTTATCTGAGAAAATAATTAAATAAAGATGACTGATCCCGCACAACAGGTGTTTCACACAGCCATGTTTCAAGGCTGAGCTCTTCAATTTGTCCTACTCAAACTTCCTGTTTTAACAGGAAAATGTCAATATAGGCAAGAAACTGACAGTAAATAGGTAGATTATGCTGAATCACAGTGTTTCCTTTCATTTCAGCAGAGAGACTCTTTTGTTTCCTTTCATTTAGCGTGATCCTATTAAAGATTCTTCAGTGACATGGGTCATCTGCTAGACTATTTACTGGAGAAATGAAACAATAATGGATGTTTGGAAATTGCCTAGAAATTGGGACACACCGGCCATCCACTTATATAACAATGCCATTAAAATCCATTGTAAAGAATCAGTGGGCAGTCACTAATGCAAAAATACATTTATTCAGATTAAAGTGACTTTCAGTTCACAGTCAAATATAAAACTGGCTGTCAGCTATTAGCAGCAATGAAACATGCGCCCAAATGAGTATACTTCAAGGAAATTAGAATTGTAAATATGAACCAAATAAAGAATATGTTGCCATCTTACAATAATACACATTGCCAAGGCACAAATGGACACGTTCAGCAGATGAGGCGTCTACACAGATGAAGGTTCCAAACTCTATTTGTGCCATATACATATATTTGATCCTAAAACCATGCTCCTTATGACCTCTTAACATCTCACAGTCACTATCAATTCAGATGAGGTAAGCATCAATATAAACATACATAAAGCTATAAGCATATTTCAAATGATTAAATATTGATTTTCCTGTATGAAAGTGTAGCATATATGTCTTTTGGATTTTCTAAAAGTGAGCTGTTTGTTTACAAATGTGTTAATCTTAATATATCTACAAGTTAGCATGCAGAGAATGATCTCTTACTTTTACAAAAGGAATTCGGTGTCCCTGCTTAGGAAGAATAGAGAACAATTTTGCTAATCGCTTTAAAGGGGTCATATCATGCCATTTTTGTACAAGTTAATATGAATCTTTAGGGTCTGAATTAAAACTTTGTAATATACTTTCATTAAAAATTCTCATTAGTATTATAAGAAAACTCTAATTTTACCTGGTCATAAACAACTCTGTTTTCAGCACGCTGTTTCAGTGCATATGCCTTTAAATGATAATGAGCAATGCTCTCTCCGCCCCTCTGTTCTGTGGGTGTTTTGACACATTGCACGTAGACTGTTGCCTTCACAACAGTTGAGGGTATACTTTGGAGAAAGAATGGCAGCGGGAGTCTCCGAGGAAACATATATGCGACCGTATCAGTTTGAACCGGAGTCGGACCCGGAAAAAGATGAGGCCGCCTAGTTTGACAATTAAGGCTCGAACAGGACGTTTCTGAATGGTTGGTTAACGTAATGTAACTAAGATCTATGTTTGTATGCACTGGCAGGGTAGAGAAGTGAGATACGAACACCATGAACGCATTGATGTTGATTGGTGGGAATAAAAAATACTATAAAAATTGATGGGTGACTTGAATCAAGACAATAAACTCAGCCACTGCGTCTTCAGCGGTTAGGATTTAGGAACATCAAAATGACTTCTGTGTTCATTATTACACCCAAGAACAGAACACCACAATCGCTTAGACGCCATTCTGCTCCAGCGTATCAACAATAGCGGACTTTGATGACGGCTCACTCAGGGCGGGATTCGGGAATGTGTTTAAACACTACTGTCAATCAACAATCATGGGAGGGGCGTCCGCCTGTTTGACGTCACACGGTCAAACGGTTCAACTTGAGGCAGGGGAAAACATACAAGGAGATACAAACAAAAAACACTGGATGGATTTTTATCATTATATGATGGTTGTGTACAGGCACTGCCAACACACATTTTAGTACAATCAACTTGTAAAAGTGCATGTACCATTATATGACCCCTTTAAGAAAGAATTGTATTGGGATGAAAGAAACTGCTACTTAAGAGCTATCAAAATTTAATTCTGATGTTTTCAGAAGAGATTTTGATTTAATTTACACCTATAATTAATAATAGCTTGATTAACACTTAAGGAATTGTTTATGTATAGAGTTCAAATGTAAAACATCACAATAATAAAAAAGGCATAAGCACCACAATAACAGGAAAAGTTAAGGGACAAAATGGAATAATTTTACATCTTATACAATTGATATTTCATCCTTAAACCTTACTTCATTTCAGACATTGGTGCAGTTTGGAATCTGTCTGGTCCTTAGCCGCTCTCCAACCCCAAGGCCACCTAAACACACACACACACAAAGCAGAAATTCACAGTAATTGCAACCAACAGGCAAGGGCAACTCTGTGATCAATGCTTTCCACCTCAGTGTCATGGGATCAGTCCTTGATTACTGTGAATCAAAAACACTCATAAGACAATCACCTTCCCTGACAGCAGAGTAATAAAAGTAGAATGGATGAATTGGGGTCCATCCGCTGTCCTCACGCTTACAAACAACAGATAGCCACAAAACAAGCACGTCTCTCTCCATGCTCTTTGAGCACCAAATCACATCTTTATAAACATTAAAGCGACAGAAAAGGACTTCGCTTGTGGTAAAAGTGCACATAATGGACACAGTATGTAGCTTCACTTGTAGTGTACTTTAAATCTTAAAAGTATATATTTTTTTTAAAAACTGTATTTTCAGATGATATAAAGGAAATAAAAACGCAACTCAAGTGTACTTAAAGAGAGCACACTTTCATGACTGTTTCTGAACACACTTAAGCAAACTTCAAAAAAGTGCACTTTGTAATAATGTCAGGTACATCATCATGCTTTAAAGAAGAACACTTACACTCACCTAAAGGATTATTAGGAACATCTGTTCAATTTCTCATGAATGCAATTATCTAATCAACCAATCACATGGCAGTTGCTTCATTGCATTTAGGGGTGTGGTCCTGGTCAAGACAATCTCCTGAACTCCAAACTGAATGTCAGAATGGGAAAGAAAGGTGATTTAAGCAATTTTGAGTGCAGCATGGTTGTTGGTACCAGGCAAGCCGGTTTGAGTATTTCACAGTCTGCTCAGTTACTGGAATTTTTACGCACAACCATTTCTAGGGTTTACAAAGAATGGTTTGAAAAGGGAAAAACATCCAGTATGCAGCAGTCCTGTGGGTGAAAATGCCTTGTTGATGCTAGAGGTCAGAGGAGAATGGGCCGACTGATTCAAGCTAATAGAAGAGCAACTTTGACTGAAATAACCACTCGTTATAACTGAGGTATGCAGCAAAACATTTGTGAAGCCACAACACGCACAACCTTGAGGCGGATGGGCTACAACAGCAGAAGACCCCACCGGGTACCACTCATCTCCAAAACAAATAGGAAAAAGAGGCTAAAATTTGCAAGAGCTCACCAAAATTGGACAGTTGAAGACTGGAAAAATGTTGCCTGGTCTGATGAGTCTCGATTTCTGTTGAGACATTCAGATGGTAGAGTCACAATTTGGCGTAAACAGAATGAGAATATGGATGCATCATGCCTTGTTACCACTGGGCAGGCTGCTGGTGGTGGTGTTATGGTGTGGGGGATGTTTTCTTGGCACACTTTAGGCCCCTTAGTGCCAATTGGGCATAGTTTAAATGCCATGGCCAACCTGAGCATTGTTTCTGACCATGTCTATCCCTTTATGACCACCATGTACCAATTCTCTGATGGCTACTTCCAGCAGGCTACCTCCACCATGCCACAAAGCTCGAATTATTTCAAATTGGTTTTTCAAAATGCTATCCTATCAATATGGGCCATCATTTCTAAAGAATGCTTTCAGCACCTTGTTGAATTAATACCATGTAGAATTAAGGCAGTTCTGAAGGTGTAGTATGGTGTTCCTGATAATCCTTTAGGTGAGTGTATTTTGATATGTTGACTTACATACTAAAGCACATGTACTTAATTATAATTTTAACTATAATTATAATTAAATGTTGTTTGTTATTACATTTAAAGTTAATATATTTTAAATGCACTACATTGCAAATTCATCATTACAAATATGTAATGATAACAAACTTTTTTCCAAAGATAGATTCCACAAAGTAGATAAATTCAACAACAACAACAACAACAACACAGCAAAGCCTAGAACAGGTCCAGAGGAGGGCCAGAGCTTGCCTCAACACACCTGCCTGGACGTTTCTAGTATGTCTAGTAAGACCTTTATTGGCTGGTCCGGGTGTGTTTAATTGGGGTTGGAGCTGAACTCTGCAGGACAGTGGCCCTCCAGTAGCAATATTAGACATGACCTAGAACATACGCTGTGTATAGTTTGATCACTTCTCTCACCTGGGTTCTGAGCCTCCAGCTCTTTCTCCATTAATTCCCTCGGAGGTGGCAGATGGCTGAAGCTGTTGTGTGTTCCAGTGTTCGTGGGAAACAGTGTGTGTGTGGTGTGTGTGCTGCATGACGTAAACGAAGTGGCTGTTGTACGTGTGCCGTTCTTCTCCTGTTCGACAGCACTGATCATCTCAGGCTCCTTCTCATGGGTATCCTCTGTCTCCACATGGATCCATGGGATTTTACTGAGCAGACAGAAGCAAAAGTAGTGTTGTGGAAAAATAAAACTGGATGTACTTTTCTGTTGCTAATCCAAGCAGAGGAAACAGTTACTGGTGCCAGTAAAGTAAGTGATGATCATTTGTCAGCATTGGCTGGTATTTCCAGGGCATTTGAAAATAACAGTCCACCATAATTGGCCTATATTCTTTGAGCAGAAATGGAGGATTTGGGAGAGGTGAGGCTTACCGTTTGAATTTGTAGATGAAGAGAATGGCCAATCCCACTAGGCCCAGAGAAACAAGTAACAGCATGGCAGAGCCACTGGGGAGAACACTGGAGTCCACCAGAGGTGCTGCAGGCAAACAGCATAACGCATAACTAGTTAGTCTCAATGTTTCATCTCACAGTGTACTTGAAGCCTCTCTCTCTCTCTCTCTCTCTCTAAGAATATATATATATATATATATATATATATATATATCATAATGTACAATCTATGAAAAATGCATTTTATGCACTTAATTTTAATTGTATGTTCTTGCAAAAAATGTATAATTTTAAATTAGTGATGGTTTCTAATTTGAATAGGTATTTTAGCAATGCTGTATGGTTATTTGACAGATAGTGTTCCAAGGCCTCAATATTTTCTCCAAAAAACTTTTGTATACAATTGTATGGAAGCTTGTTTAAGCCACAGAATAAAAAAAAAAAATTATATAAATAATAATTGCGACTTTATCACACAATTGCGAGATCTAAAGTCGCTATTCTGAGAAATAAAGTCGCAATTGCGAGATATTAAGTCGAAATTCTGAGAAATAAAGTCTCAATTGCGAGATTTAAAGTCATAATTATGAGAAACAAAGTCGTAATTACAAGAAAACATTTTATCTCTTTTTAATTTTTAATTCTGACTTTTTTTTCTGAGTTTACATCTCTTAATTATGATTTTATCACACATAATTATGAGTTTATTTCTCGAAATTCTGACATCTTCTGTCATAACTCGCAATTGCGAGTTATCAGGCCAATTCTAAGGAAAAAAAGATTGACTTTTTTCCCCTCAGAATAGTTTATATCTCTCAATTCTGACTTTACAACAGGCAATTATGACTTTATATCATGCATTTCTGACTTTATAACATGCAATTGCGACTTTATAACACACAATTGCGACTTTATATCACACAATTCTGACTTTATATCTCAGAATTGCGATATATAAAGTCGCAATTGCCTGTTATTAACTCGCAATTGTGAGAAAAAAAGTCAGAATTGTGAGATAAAAAGTTCAAATTACTTTTTTTCTTTTTTCATTCTGTGGCGGAAACAATCTTCCATACAATCTAACAACTTTCAATATAATTTCCAAAATGTCCTCCTTCGTGTGACAATGCATTTATTTGTCTAGGAAAACTTGTCTGATTAACTATATACGCAATTATTGATTTAAAAAAATGACTAATTACTATGCTTAATATTTCATACATTGGTTATAGGGACTAATCATACTGAAACCTCTGTATCAAATAGGATATGGCAAGTACTTGAATAAATTTATTTCAAGAATTTTATTTATTTTTATTTATATGTAATGCCTATTTCATAAGTTATTATGCCCATTAAAATAAAAACGACAATATAAAATAATTGTTCTGACATTATTAATAATTTCTTAGGGATTTTCTATTTTCCTATAACTCTTGCTATCAATGATTCTAAATCTTTCTTTTCTCACAAATAATCTCAGAAATAAAACAGAAATAAAAAAGACAAAGTGTATTACTGCTATAACAACAACTGTGAAAACAAAACAAAAATCAGTTGACCACAAGTCTCTTTGCTGTCTCTCAAAGCGTGTCCATTTCAGTAATTCTAAAAACTGTTTCATTCGTTCATCACACACACACACACACACACACACACACACGTGCGCACACAGCAGTCCATCCTTCAGCCCTTTGAGGGTTGACGCATGATGATTGTGACCTTTCGGCAGAATGCAGGAGGCAATCTGAACCTTTTCCTGTTCTGAGCAATGAAGACAAATGGCTGTGTCTGAAAAGGGTAGACTTATATGTGGCAGGGAGACACTTTTTATGATCCTGTAATATCATTTCCAACTCACTATATTGGTCATGCTCAGACAGGCTCCGCATTATCAATATTAATCTAAAGTCCAGGGTAGAGTATCTGTTCTCTAGGATTTCTAGCTCCAAGAGAAGTTTGAAGGATTTGACACAATGGAACGTCAGAAAAGTAATCATTTAGTGTATCTTATATAACCACAGAAGAATAAAGTCACCTCACATATAACCACAGGCAGCGCTGTAATTAACCACAATGAGGCTGCAATTAAATGCAGAACACAATGCGGTAGACAGTTTAATGTAATTAATAACAAAAGACAACAGGCTCTATAACCACAGACAGAACCAGTGTAGTGCATTTTATGTTCCTCTGGAAGGGTCATCTGAGAACATGGGTTGTCCTTTCAAGTGTTCAGGTCTTACCCAGTGTGAGCTGAGACACAGACACAGTGACCCGCGTGTCAGGCTTTAGATCAAACTGGATCAGGTTCTGATTTAAAACGTTTATGAAGACCTCCAACATCTGAAACAAGAGGAAGAGGAAGTTTGAGTTTGGCATGTTTTTTTATTTTGTTGAAAGTCTCTTATGCTCACCAAGGCAGCAGTATTATGAAATATTATTATGAATATTATTGAAATAACTGTTTTCTCTTTTAATATATTTTAAAATTGACGACAAAGTTGAATGTTCAGTTAATTATCATTACTCCAGTCTTCAGTAATCATTTTAATATGCTGTCATCTTATCATTATCAATAAATATAAATATCTTTACTGTCATTAGTCTTAATGAATAAATGTAGAACAACTTTTTTTTTTTGAATGGCACTCTATGTGTCTTGAGTTTATCAGGCTGGAAAAAGGCTTTATTTTTAAGTATGAATCATTCGTAAGCCACTTAAAACGTCTTTAAATGATCATACTACATTTTTCTTTCGGAAAGCCGTAGGTCATCACCCTACATTAGCTGAAAATGCAATAAAAAATAGTGCTGTTTATAGCATAAATTTGAATGATTGTCAAGTATTAATTTGACTGGAGTTTTTATTTCCTTTTATGGTTGCTAGGCATTACAAATTCAGCCCATGACAAGTGAGAGCATGTATTTTTCATCAGGTTTATTCGCTAGTGATAAAGCCTGTTTTTATTGCAACTATAATTTATTTAGCCGTCAGAGAATCATAATAGGTTATTTTAACAGATTGTATCAATCATCAGACCATGTCATTTGGCGAGATCATAGCAAAGCATTTTATTTCAATGTGTGTGTGTGGCTCTTACCTTATCAAGCTGCTCCTCTGTGTGTGATCTGAATACCGACTGGTTCGTCTCAGGTAGGATGAAGAGCTCAGCGGCAGTTGGAGATCCAGGAAACACAGAGACCAACAACTGATCCTTAGGGAAGCCACAAACCTAGGAAAACACACACACACACACACACACAAAAACATACATTTTTCATCCACTAATAAACATTACATTTATCAGCATGCAACATCCATGACGGGATCTAATTCATGCATAAAAGCTAGTCAATCATTTCATGCTCGTTTGCACATTAATAACATCTCAGATAATGTTTGCAAATGATAATAAGTCTGTTCCAGTGAATCTTGAGATGGTTGTCATATTTATTATCATATGATTTTGTGTAACCATACCGAAAGCACTGTTCAAGTTGAAAATCCAGAGGTATTGGGAGACCATTATATTTGTGCTTGAGCGACTCGTTGTAAAGGACTTCTGTGGAGCAGTTCTTTGGCTCTGTTCTTTAATTGGCTGACTGGCTTTAGAGTCTCTCAGTTGCCGCATCAATATTCACTCTGAACTCCTGTGATTCACTCTTGCCAGTAGCACTACATTACCCTATCTCTCGCTCTCAGACTGAGGGGAAATCAGATGGATGCGTGAGAGCACGTAAAGCCTCTCAGCCAAACACAAACCTCGCCAGAGAGCCCAGAAAGAGCCATCAGGCTTAAAACCAGCAGCGTTTGAGAGAAAGGAAAGAGAATAGCTGAAGAGAGAGGAAGCGTGGTGAGCTATCAGCAGCCTTTCAAGAAATTTCACGAGTTCTTTTCAGTAGTTCACTGACATGAACAGAGCACTCCTACAGGAACTGATGATGGACTTTAAGCTCAGTATACCTGAGAGAGCGTTGCCCTGACAACCCGCCCCACGTCCTGTCTCCACTCGGCAACTGACGGGTTGTGCTCTTCCAGGTTAGGAGAGAACGACAGCAGTAAAGAACGGAATAAGTCTAGAAACGAAAGAAATGGGAACACGGTTTATTCTTTTGCAGAGAAGCTCTGCCTAAAATCTTAATTCGGAGTATGTTTTCAATTCTCATTGAAGCTAAAAATATATCACATGCTGTATCTCAAAGAACACTGCAGTGTTTATGACTACAGGAGGTCTTCACCTTTGACAGTGATGATTTTCACATCCTGTAGGATTGTGCCTCCTGCCGACACCTGTACGGTGACAGAGTTAGGTCCCTCTCGTTGGAATGTGTGTGAAACGCTTCCTTCCAGGGTGATCAGTGGCTAAAAACACATATATGTGTGAGATGTTCGGTTCAGATTTAGCTAGGCAGAGAGACAGGAAAGTGAATCAAAACTCTGACTGATTCGTGAGTGGCAGAATCATTTATAGCATCATAGAATAAACCAGTTACAGCCCTACAAGACCAAACTCCCGCTGTGTTTCATGGTTCAGTAGTCTCGGGGCTTTCCGTAGATATATTGGTCTTGGAAATATTCATGCTTTTTCCTAGTATTTCGTAATATGCCACTCCGTTTGTGAAATGTATTCGTAATAATATGGAGTGCTTTGCTGATCTAATTTTGTGGTCCTTTTGTCTTGTTCTGGAACATGATGTTGGGCAACAGCACTAAAATAGAATAACATTTATAAATGGCTTTTTAACATTCACATTCATTCAAAACAACGTGGTAACACTTTAATTCTGCCTAGTTTTTCATCGTAATGAAAGTAGTGGATACGAAAACATTGTACTTTTAGCCTATAAGGGTTAAGTTAATGCATTTACTTCACTTAAATTATTTACAAGTATATTCTTTTTTTTTTAATATCCCTAACACACTGGAGGCTCTCCTTTTTGCCTGGCCGCACTCTTTGGTGTATATTATTGTTTTATTAAACATTAAATGAAACCTTAAAAACAAAAACAACTGGCTTATAAAACAAAACTGGACTGCAAAACTAGGCAACATTTTTGATGCTTTTCAATGGAACTATGTCCTGTTTGCATCACTCTAAAATAATCCTGAAAGCCGGTATTATAATTAACAATAATACAATTACAATTATATTTTATGAAGAGAATCTAAACAGGATATTCAATTGTAATACAAAGCTTCTGCAAGTGAGTATTTAAATGCTTTCAAACTGCTCAGCTCTGTGGCAGGTTTCCAGCAAGAAAACGATGCATAACCATTAAAAGCTGCACTGCCAGAAATGTTAAGTAGACCTGAACTGAATGATCTCATAGTGTGATTAGAAACACAATTAAGTGATATTTGAAAGCATAATTGAATAGGGATTCATATGCCAATAATACATCTATCCTAATTCTGCATGAGACAACAAACCAGAATAAAGTCAGTGATAATCTTGAGAACATTAAGCAATAATTAAAACAGAGTCCAAAACTAAATGCCAGCAATATTGCCAATATATTCTACTGTACAAAAGTTTGGAGTCTGTAAGATTTTTTCAAAATTATGCTCATGCACTACAGCAGCATGTATTTGATTAATACAGTGAAAAAGAATAATGTGAAATATTATTACATTTAAAATAACTGATTTATTTTTCAATTGTAATTTACTATATTTCTGTGACCCCCCCCCCCCCCCCCCCAGGACCCTTTAATGAACAAAGCTGGAAAGCACAACATTTATTTTAAATAGAAATATGCTGTTACATTATAAAAGAGTTATAAACTTAATTTACCCTTGATGACTAAAAGCTTTAAAAAAAATAAAAAAATAAAAATCATAGACTCCACACTTTGGAACGGTAGATTAAATGCCCAACAAAAAGTTGTCTTATGACAAGAGATCTTCAAATTCTATCCAACTTTTTAAATGGGAGCATTTTCCCCTTGTGTTTTCCCAACTATGCCTGTCATTCAACAAAAATAATTTTGACAGAGTTAGAATTTAGTTATTCTTTTTCTTTTGGTAGCAGGTGTTCATTCTGCAAAAGGGAAAAACAGTGTCACAGTACCTCCCCCACTTAAACGTGGCTTTGCTTTTTACTTATTTGACCTCAATCCGAATCCATCCTAAAACAGGTTTAACTCCCTGACCCTGGCAAGCACAATAACTTTTGCAGAGCCCTTGCTTTGTTAGAGGTCAAAAGTAATACTAAAATAGCTGCCTAACTGATCTGGGCCTCTGGGCCACATGTATACAAATATTCTCAGAGAGTTTGAACCTCTGTGCTGTTATTGAACCACCAGTAGAAGGTAGTGGTCTTGGGCTGACTGGGCCACAGCACTGCTGTCAGGTTGGTCTCTCTTCCTCTTATGACGACCACCGGTGTCGAAAGAAAGATACGCTCCACGGGACCTAACATGACACATTGGACGTGATATCTCATCAGACACAATATGAAGTCAATAACAATCACATTTAGCACAGCACACAACAGCAATTTCTGTTTCTACACATCATTTATTGAGAGCTGGTTCAGAAATAGATTGTCTAGATGTGTAGTGAGTGGCAATTTAGTGTGACAGGAAATATTTATTTTTCTTTTTCTTTTTTTTACACTGATGACAGTGGCTACTTCAAGAAAATTCTAATTCTTAGAAATATATGACTGTAGTCATGTACATACTAGTGATGTGCAGATAGACCGAGCTGCTGTCAGACCCCTGGCTGTTCTGAGCACGTGCGGTGACCCTGAATATCCCAGCGACCCTGTACGTGTGTGTGATGCTGTCACCAAGGCGACTTATATTGGAGTATGACACTGAGATGCCATCTCCAAAATCCACATGGAGACTTGTAGACAACGAGTCACCCTACAAAAAAAGAAAAAAAAGTAGATGTATTCTGTTTTCGAGAGACACTGAGGCTGATTTAGTGGATCACAAACCGTGGGCCTTATTTTAACAATCTAAAACATAAGTGTCAAGCGCAAAGCGCAAGTAACTTTGTGGGCGGATCTCGGCGCTGTTGCTATTTAACCGGTTTTATAAGCTCAAATGGTCGCCTTTTTGATAAAAATTAATTTCTTTTCGACTGAAGAAAGAAAGACATTGGGGTGAGTAAATTATCAGCAAAAGTTTATTTTTAAAAGTGAACTACTCCTTTAAAGTGGTCTCTCACCTAAAAATGTTTGAGAACCATTCATGTAAAGCACAACACCTTACTACAGTAGATTAATTACTTTGTGGGTGTGTGTGTGTGTGTGTGTGTGTGTGTGTGTGTGCAGCTGCTAACTCACATTTTGCAAGGCTACTCTGAAGGTGATGTTTGTTCCCAATACAGCAGTGAGCTGAGAGTTGATTGTGCCCAGTTGTAGGCCACTTGGTGCTACGGGTTTACACTGTTGCATTCTGGGACTCAGTGTATCCTTCAGACCTTCTCTACAGTTATTCAACAGAACTCTCCTGTACCTGCACCACCAAGCACAAATACTTTATTAAACATCTCTGTTACCAACAGAAACACAAAAAGGGACATGTAGTTGATACACAAACAATCTTATGCAGGCTATATATGGTAATCTAGGGCAGGACTGCTATTACTTTATAAGCTAAAGAGAACATGTCACAAAGAGATTCATATTACATCTATGAATCATTCTGTATTGTGTGTGTGCCTGTGCATCTGTGTGCATGTGTGTTACCCTGTGCTGTTGCGGAAACGCTGTCCATGGCTGCAGGTGTGTGCTGGTAAATTGACATCATACCAGAATGCAGGTGCACATTTTCCACTAGCCTGTCTTTCAAACCCATAATCACTGCAAGGAAATCATAAAAACACATCAATTATTCAGTTTGGTTAAGCTCCTCACTATAAGACCACAGCAGTCTATAGAGAGTAGTGGCTTGAATGTGACTGCAAAGTAAAGGGTTTTCAAGGTCTCTCATGCACCGTAGGATTAACTAAAAACCTATCTTTAAATTTGCACTGTATTATTCGTGTTGTCAATATGAAAGATTAAATCATCAGCTAAATAATCTGTTTATAACTTAGCAGTTAAAATCACTAAACTGCACTCGGAACAGTGTAATATTTAGTTTGAATTATAGTTAATACAGAACCAAATGGCATACAGCAATTAACAACAGCCGCAGGGACTCTCAGGAGGCCTACAAGTCATTTCAGGAAGAGAGACCCTCGAAACGGGAAGCAGTTCGTCGCACTTGACATGAACGGCCAAAGTAGTATTCCAAATTCGAAAAAGTTTAACCAAAAACAACACTGACTTGGAATCAGATTGTCAAACCTATTTTGGTAGGTACAAACCTATCGGTTCATACTGTATAAAGCGGTCGTATCTCTTCGGAAAATTTGGACTAAACTGCTTAATTAATATGGATTCGTTTTATGATCTCTTCATTAACTTTTTGAAGCGTCAAATTTGTAGTTGCTTAACTGTCAATGGAGGGACAGGAATCACCCAGATTTCTTCAAAAAAGTTGTATTACGAACATGAACGAAAGTCTTAGACTTGACTTGTGGGTTTACAACATTTAAGCTGTAGCGGATCAGGGCTAAACTCAGTAACACCAGCTCCTTTAGGCTAATCAGATCACTGCCACATTTATCATCCATTTAAATATTCATTACTTATTCATTTGAAGATAATTAATCATTTGACATTATGCTAATTTTGCGCGCCTCTCATTCTCATGTGTAATTTGCCTAAGAGCAGACGACTCTAATGGAGCCTGTGTGCGGTACAAGAGAGATTTATGTCGTCGTTATGATCAGCGCAGTAGTGTCTCTCCATGTGCATCGTGGTGGGCTTGTAAAGACATCTCCATCAGTTTAGCGATATGATTACGAAAGACCGATGTAAAACCAGGCTTTTACCTTGCCGCCTCAAGAGCAAACTAATTTAATGTAGCGACTGCAACATTATCATAAGCTGCACTGAGCAGACGTTTGACGAAGGACAGATGAAGAGAAAAAACTTGTTTTTTTACATTCAAATACCACTTAATTAATCTGTATAATTGGGTGGACCCCTGCAGCTTTTGTTCTCTGCATGCAACATTGAGTCCTTTGATCCGCAAGAGTCACTGTCACTCATTTCCTCCATTGGAAAAGCAGCTGCTCTGCATTTCGGCGTGTGTGCACGTATGCATGCCTGTGACTCACCACTCAAAGTCATAGAGGGTGCAGATGCAGGGCTCAGCTGAAACGACTCGAGAATACTCCCGACCCAGAGTGCAGCGTGTGCCGGGCTTCCTCTTCATATACACCTGTCTCTCTCCCATCACACACACCTCGTCCTTAAATGCACATAAACATGTCAATAATAAAGTAAATAATAAAGATTTCATCCAAAATAGGCTCGCAGTTTTCGAGCTTAGCTAAGTATGGCTACAATAGTAAAAAAAAGTGTATTGTGCTTTCCAAAAAAAAAAAAAAAAAACAGATTTGGCATGCAATTTAGGCTGACTCTGTAAAAACACAAGTGAGAGTCAAAGCTGATGGACAACATGTCACCAACATTATGGTGGTGGCTAGATCTTTTGCAAAAACACATTACGACCATTAATTTCCATTCTGCTTGGGCATGTTAAAATAATCTCACGTGCCACCCTAATTACTAGCAAATACAGTGCCAAAAGAAACTAATGTTGAATGTTGAGTGAGTGAATAAGTGTTTTGCTGTTGAGACCAAACAGCAAGGCTTGCAGATAAATGTGAGGTGACAACCTTGTTATGGAGGTGCCATGTCTGAAAGTCTCCGTCTGTGCATTTCCGCCCAAACAGGGAGCTGTAGTCAATCTTTATCAGCTGCCAGTCGGAGTGGTAACTAAAGTGCCCGAAGAAGCTACAAGGACAGAGGTGCTTAAGTACAACAGGATATGTTTACTTTTACATTCTTTACAGTTGCTAAGGGACCAAAAGGACACATTTTGCTATGGCAAATCTGTAAAGGACTAATAGGAAGTGTCAGTAAAACTACATTGCTGTCAGTACAAATAAGTGTGCAGGATCCTAGTCCAGACCTCCAAAAGAAAAGATATAGAGTCCTATCTTGCACCCGGAGCAAATTACTTTGTACACTGATGCATATTTTCATTTTCATATTTTGTACCCGCGCAAAGCAGGCTTTTCCCTCCACAGACGCATGTCACTAAACTAGGAAATGAACTCAAAAAGGAGGAGTGTTCTGGCACAAACATTCCCTAGTGCTATTTTGCAGTTCCAGGAAACAATTCCGCCACTGACCAGGAAAAACCTAGTCGAAAGTCAGTGGCGCGTTGCACATTTTTAAGCATGCATGCTTGGCCATAATGTAGCGGGTGATTCTCTCATCAACACAGATGCAGCAGTTTTTATTTTTGCAAATCATACATTATAACAAGGAAACATATTAACACTTGAGGGAAATCATTGTGGTGTCCATGAAGATGTAAAAAATGTAGGCCTAAATCTAGCTTACACATTTACCCAATTTTTTCAGGCTAATTATAGTAATATAGTAATTGTAGTAATATATGTTATAAATAGCAATCCACCATGGAACATGCGCACCTGCTCTTAAAGGGTATTTGGATGATGCTCTGATTGGTTTATTTCACGTTACACCCAAACCACACCTATGAATAATGAAGCTTTATCAGACCAACCCCTTTTAAACTTCATTTATCCCACCGGTAAAACAGCGCCCAAGACCCGAACACAAAGTTAATTGTGCTTCGCGCTTGATACTTGCGTTTCAGATCATTAAAATAGGGCCATTAATCTGATAATAATAATCCTAATCAAGTGAGGGTTCATTACTGACTATGGCAAGCCGTTTTAACGTTTAATCATTTTAACCATCTAGTCTCTATTTTCATGCTACTAGTACTTTTTTTTTTTAGATACTATTATCTATTTCATTAAGTACTAGTACTTATTCATTAGCTACCAATGCTTATTCTTTAGGTACTGGTGCCTTTTCTTTAGATACTAGTACTTATTCATTAGATACTAGTCCTTATAGTATTTATTCCAAATGTAACTAGTAAGAATTTTTATTTTACTAGTAAGATTTTTAAATTAATTAGTGTTTTTTTAATTACAAATTACATTACATTATTAGTGTAATTTTTAATTACAGTGGCCGTTCTGACTAGTTATAAAATAAGACTAGTAAAAATGCAGTTGTGACTAGTAAAATAAGATTAGCTACTAGTAACAATTACAAAAGACACTAGAGTCTAATAAATAGGTACTAGTATATATTGAATAAGTACTAGTATCTAATGAATAAGTACTAGTATCTAATGAATAAGTACTAGTATCTATTGAATAAGTACTAGTAGCTAATGTATAAGTACTAGCATCTATTTAATATGTACTAGTATCTATTTAATAGGGACTAGTACCTAATGAATAACTACTAGTATCTAATGTATATGTACTAGTCACAATTGGAATACATACTAGTCAGAACTGAATAGTTGACATCTGAATGACAGATCCCCATAGAAGTCAATGGCAATAAATAAATAAATAAATAATAATCAATATTGAAATAAGGACCAGTATCTAATGAATACGTACTAGTATCTATTTAATAGACACTAGTATCTAATGAATAAGTCCTAGTATCTAATGAATAAGTACTAGTAACTAATAAATAAGCACTGTTATCTAATAAATAAGGACTAGTATCTAATGAATAAGCATTGTTATCTAATAAATAAGGACTAATATCTAATGAATAAGCACTCTTATCTAATAAATAAGGACTAGCATCTAATGAATAAGCATTGTTATCTAATAAATAAGGACTAGTATCTAATAAATAAGGACTGTTATCTAATAAATAAGGACTAGTATCTAATTAATAAGTACTAGTATCTACTAAATAATGACTAGTATCTTATGAATAAGTACTAGTATCTAAAGAAAAGGCACTAGTACCTAAAGAATAAGCACTAGTAGCAAATTAATAAGTACTAGTACTTAATGAAATAGATACTAGTATCTAAAACATAAGTACTAGTAACATGAAAGACTAATAGGTTAAAATTATTCAATGTTAAAACGGCTTGCCATATACTGACACCTCCTGGACTATTTAGATATGTTTGTCTGAGAAGATGAGATAAAATGATTCTTACGTAATGATGCGATTCTCAGTCTCTGGAGTCATCAAAACCCCGTCAACAAATAGGGGTGTAGATGAAAAGCTGAGTTTGTCCCACTGCCGGCCTTCATCCAAACTAATCCTAGACACACATACACAAATCTTTTTCATTTCACTGACAAAGCACATTAGGTTCATATTCTGATTAATATACTGTACAATGCACATTTGACAAAGGCATAAAAATAGAAGATGCATTTGTTCAGCCATCTGAGAATATTTAGCAGATCCACAAAAACAAGTAATTGCGGAGTCACTGCATTAACATTTATTGTGGGCTACATCTGCATAATTACATTAAAATCAAATCTAATATATGCTCATTGAAAAATATCAAGACTAAATTATTCACCATACCCCACTTGTGTATACATTACACTCTAATCATTATTAGTCATGTATAATGTATATTATGTCTCATTACACATTCAGTCCATTTTGCATTTCATTGTTCTGTTGCATCCCCTTATTCTGATTTCCTTCTGTCCTTTGCATTACATTGCATTATTTTGCTCTGTGCAAGTGCCTCTTCAGTGTGTTTTGTTTTCAGATCTTGTCCTTTCTATGAATGTATTGTACTTTAAAGTCCCTGACTGTGTTAATGACATTTATTCTTGTGTGTTTAGAGCCCTCCTGTTTGTCCTATTATCTGAGCATTGAATGTTTAAACATTACACATTAGTTATGTGCTAGTTGTGTTCTTGGGGATCTTTGTTAACTTTAGATCAAGTTAATTTAGGATCAATTTGGTTATATACCTTCAATAACAAACTGCAACTACCTGGCATTGCCTTCATGGCATTTCTGCATTCATGATTTTAATAGTTAACACCATCTATTGTTTGTACTCTATTCTGGAAATTTGTATAACAGTTTTTACAAAAAAAAAAAATATATTTTTTTATTTAATATTTTTTTAACAAATAATAAAATATTAATTTCACAAAAGCATCCCACAGGAGAATACAAATTATCTTCCACAGCCTAATTGATCCTGACAACGTTTCAGAGCTTAGTACATCAAAGCTGCGCGTGTGTGACATGGCAGGAACAACATGTGAACGGAAGCCCACCGAATCCCACCTCGACTTCAAACCTTAACCCTCCCCAACATGAGCATAAAAGCCCTGGCAAACACAACCACCTGAACTACAAAGCCATGACAGGCACTTTCCGCTAAAAGGATTCCAAATGTTTGATATGATAAGACCTATTGCCTGCTGTTTATATCTGCCAGTCCCCGAATAAAAGCTGACGTTTAAGTGTGAGGTAACTTCAAAAATTTAGTCTGAATAAAAAATATCCAAAAAGTTAGAGATGAACTGCAATGAACTCAAAATGGATAATCTCTCCAGCCTTCTGTGTAACATACTGTACATATTATTTGTGAAGGCAGTGCATTTATTAATCCGTGTGTTTGTATGCATTTTATCTTACCATAAATGGCGTGTAGGTACAGCAGACTGTGTAACAGCTAATAAAGCCCCTCCGTGATCCAAAAACCAGACACTGTGCTCCTCTTCAAAAATCTAAAGACAGTGTTTACAGAGTCAAAAACCTGCAAGGTAATTCAACATCCTGTCTCTTTGTGTTTCAGTTCATTTGAGTGGTGATGAGGGACCAGATGCTTTTATCTAATGACTGCAATACAGTCAACAACTCTGAGCAGGTGATCGATTTACCTGTCTCCATGTGTTGCCGGCATCAGAGGAGATGAACATTCCTGTATTAGAGAAGGAAAGCTCGGGCCCAATGTTACCTGAAAGTAAAAATACTGCTGTAACTCTGACAGATTCATTATTATTAACCATAAATATGCTGGAGGAGAAGATTTGATTCAATTTCACATAATAGAATATAATAGAATTCCAAAAGGTAAAAAAAAACAACTGAAAAAGAGGTCTGTGATATTCAGCATATTTGGGTAATTATGCAAACGCAAGCAAGAACATAAAGCTCTATACTGCACTACAAAGGCAAAACTGTTGAATTTGAATTCATAAATTCTCACATTTAATCAGAAACTGAGCATAGCTGATCCAAAACTGTCAGTCACAAGACAGTTCATAGTCTAAGACAGAGTTTTTTTTTAATTCTTTGACACCAAAAACTCCCCCATATGATGTTGCCCGCATTATATTGTGTGACACTGTAAAGACAAAAACAAAACAAACAAATAAACTGTTTCCAAAATTAATTAATTGGTAACACTTTACAATACGGGTGCACTAATAAGCATTAATTCATGCTTAACTATAATGCACAGATAATACTTAATTAATGTGTAACTAATGATTATCTAAGCAATTCATTAATGATTACCACATTAGGAACTAATTAACAGTCTGTAAGGTTAATCTATTAGTTCATACATTAATTGTTATTAATTAAATATGTAATTGTGGATTAATTCCATAATAACTCATTTTTACTACTAACTAATTAATTACCAGAATGAGCCAAAGCCTTGTATTTCAACTTCCAGATAATATGACAGGTACACTAATATGCATTAATACATGATTAATTACTTCATTGTTAGTGCAAATGCATGTGCAAATTACTACAATTACTAAATGAATAGTTAATAATGATGTGCCCCAACAAGTAAAGTCATTACATAATGATATACCTTTGCAAATCTTCAGCTAATGATTAATTAAAGGAGACAACTGGAAGTTGAAGTGCATAGCTTTGACTAATTGTGGTAATTAACACATTAATTTACACTATTAGTTAATAAAATATGTTACATAATGACACATTGAATTATAGCAATTCATGTATTACTTAATCTATTAATCATATAGACTCTTTATTAGTTGCTGATGCAATAATCATTAAAAAATGGTTTAGTTCTTCATGAGTTATACATTAACTCATGATTATCTGTGCATTAGTTAAGCGTGAATTAATGCATATTAGTGCACCCGTATTGTAAAGTGTTACCAAATAATTTGCTTCTATATTATCATTGTACTAAAGAAAATTTGTGTATTTTTGTGTACAGCATTTCTGAGATAAACACTATCTTTGTAAAACATTATATATTTCATTAGTTTCTCAAGTACAGCAACACATTTTTAAATCTCTTTTTCTCCAATTATATTGTGCCCCCTTTGCCATCCCCATGGGTTAAATCATGGGTAATTTAGGTTAACTCAATTATGTTAACTCAATTACAGCAGTAATAATCCAGTTAAATCAATAATCTATGATGTCCTAAAGAATTCCTCATGCACATTGTCTGGTGGGGTTAATGCCAGTTGGGTATGAGTGCCCTGAAAGACCACAATCATCATGACGCCTCATGAAAAAACATTTGGAAAAGCTGCTGGCATTGAAAAAAAAAAAAAAAAATATATATATATATATATATATATTATTTATACACTCTGAGCGTAGGAAAGTGATTGCGGAACAGCTGTCGGACATGACAGGTAATTATGAATGTGGAAGACACTGGTCATATTTTCTGCGTGCTCTGCATGGCTAACTTTTTGAGCGTGCATCTATCTATACTCATGCAGGAATCTATCTGGGCCTGAGTTTTGAAGATAACTTTATAATGAATCTGACAAGCAAAAGAACAGCGTGAAATGAGTTTTTGTTCCAATCATGCCAAACTCTGCAGCTGCAAAACAGAAAGATGTAACAACTTGAAAGCTGTGATGTGGCCACTTAAACTACATCTGCATTCAAAAGCACGCACATTTATATGTCTTCTTCACTCTAATTTATCACAAACACCTGGGAGGACCGTCCTCATGATGCCACAAGCATAAAAAACAATAAAGGAAGTGGCTCAGTAACACACACACACCTGTGGCCACTATAATCCCTGGAGCGGAGTGTTTGGTGGAGATAGTGTCAGGTGTGTAGGGGTTTTCAGACATCTGCAGGTGAAGGTGCAGTGAGCACGAAGGCTGAAAATTAGAATATTACACAGTATTAAATTATATTTCAATACATTTACATTTATCTACATAATCTCCCCTACATCAACCGACTGTAGCATCAGGTTTCAAAAGCCTTGTAAATTAATCAGTTTCGGATCTCCGCGGCTTCTGTCCATTTTTAGTTTTCCTTACAATTAGTGTGACCCAGTTCTTGCGGAAACGAACAAAATTAAATGTTTGATATTAGAGCTTCAAAAAATCATAATGTAATTACGCCAATTAGAATTCAGCATCAATACGTGTCAAAAATGCAGTTAAACAAATGCAATCAACCACCTAGTGATTCAAAACTATTTGCATATGCAAGTAAGCAGCAAACTATTGTTCTCACAAGTTGGCTGTGTGTACAAGAATGAGTGAATGTGTGAATTCTTGTTCTGAATTCTTCTTGGTTGTTTAAAGTTGGTAATAAGTCCCAAAATACCCAAAGCACAAGGACTGGGGGAAAAAAAAATGTTTCATCTTGTGTTTCTAAAGAATGACAACACATGTTCAAACACAGAACCCACTGTCTTTTGGTGCAGCAGAAAAAAAAGTAATTAAGATTTTCTGAGATCTTCTGATAAATTAACTCCAGTTGTTCAATGTATGTCGTAATTGAAATCACCAATCTTCCAGAACAGTGTAAAACATCAGTGAAAGTCATTACAAAGATACAGAGAAGGTAGTGTGTCTTAATCAAACCATCAGAAAGCACCGAATTCAGAGCTATTGTGTGGTAGTTGGCGGTCACCCTCATTTCACTGTGAGACTAAAGGAGTTCCTCTGTACAGGGCTCCACTGTAAAAATGCATCAAACGTGAAATGTCTTGTTTTCATCTGACCACAGTCAAGTAGATGTGTCCGAGTATAATGTATATACTGTAGTGGGTGTATCTTATTTTAATTAAAGTGAGAGTGGCTGTGGTTGTGACTAGGATCAACAATATTAATGGCTGTTTTATGTTAAAGAGCACCTATCATGGATTTTTGAAAATGACTGTTCATGTAGTGTGGACTATAGCTCTAAGGAAATGAAAACATCCTGCAAAGATTTATATCTGAAAGTGCACCGTATATAAAGTTATTGTCTTTCAAAAGTGAGAGTCGACTCTTAGTCTATGAAATGAATTGTTTTTGAAACGAGTCATTAGCTGTTACATCGTGACGTGGATATGTCATTGGCCGCTCCCAACAACTGCGCGCGCAGACTTGAAGTGACGTCTAGAACACATTCAAATACTTCAGCTGAATCGCATCATGTCGAGAAGACACTGTGTTCTACATTGCAAAGACAGTTCAGCCAATTGTTTACATTGTCCAGGGACAAGCATGTGAAGAATCAGTGGTCAGAGTTCATATTTGCAATGATACCACAACAGTATAGCCCAAACCTTGTGTTCTCATCATTTTAATGATGAATCAATCAAAATTCAAAAACCTAAATGAATTCATATGTGGATTCACAAGCCGGTTGTTCCCGAAGGAGGGCTCAGTATCCAGTGTATATGGATCAGGTTCGTCCTCCTCCGAATCACAATCTGTAAGTAATATTAATAATGTTTGCTGTTATGTTTTCTGTAGCATGCACAATATAGTTATATTGTGTTGTGTACACTCTGCGCATCTTCTAAGCGGGATAAAGTAAGTTTTGTTTTTGATATTCACCAGACATTCATTAAAAAATAGCCAAATATGACTTCGCTCTATATAATAAGCACTGCCCCTCAAAATCCGCCGCAATGTGAGTTTCGCCGGGAAAGCTTGCACCTCATTACACCGGAGACGCGAGTAAGGGACCGTGTGGAAGTGCACTTTTTCTGACACGTTTGTTCAAACACTATATACAAGTTTCAACACTTGACAAGCTATAATACTGGTTATGGGCGTTCCATTGCCGACAGTCTCTGCCTACGGTTTACCAATAACAACTAACTGGGTCATTTGACTAATTGCCGCAGATTCGCGTCACTCAAGGAGGTGTTTGGGAACATGAATCGTCGAACGAATCATTTGGGAGTCGTTGAGCAAATCAGTTAAAAATAAATGCATATTACAAGACAAATGAAGTGTTTTTTTATCATTGCATGCACGTTGAAATGTTTTTGGGAACTCCTAAAACAAAAATAGGAACATTTCAAATGCTATGATAGGGGCTCTTAAAATAGTATTTCACCTACTTTTATTTTGGTGACGTATGCCTTTTTTGGCAACGTCTCCATGGAAATGTATACCTGCATAAATTTAGCCCAGCAGTTCTCACCAGGTTGCAGACGATGTCATGTCCTGTAGTGTCTTTTGCCGGAGGCTGTAGTAATCTCCATGTCTGGCCTTTGCTGTAGGTAATATATGTTTTCATCTGCATATCTTCCTTTTTATTGGCTATGATCAGCCCACTAACACCTGCCACCTATAGGATAGGAAAATAATCATTTCCAATATAATATGAATAAAATATAATAAAATATATATAAGAATTATTATTATTATTTACAGTTACATATAATCTTTGGATAGAGGCCAAAAGAAGAGAGTGAAAGGATTTCAGGTTCTACATTATTACAGATTACCCTCTTTTCTCTTTGCATTTTTGCTTACGCTACAATTTCTGGATGTTTTCAGTTGCGCTCATTATCAGATTTTCTTCTTTCTTTGTATTTATAGTCTTTAATGGCGTAACTTCAAACATTGTTGCTTTGTGCTGCATTACACAGTTCCCTGTTCTACTTTAGAAAAATTCCTGGAGAAAGTTTTTCTAATTGCGTACAATGCCCCGGTTTCATAGACAGGACTTAGATAAAGCCAGGATTAGGCCTTAGTTCAATTAGAACATTTAAATAGCTTTTATAAACATTCCATAGGAAAAAAAAAAACATTACTGGTGTGCATCTAAAAACAAAAGAATGGCACTGACATGATTTAAGATATGTCTGTGCAAGTTGCTTAAAGTTAAAACTGCTCAAAAATACATTTTAATGTGAGACTAGAGCCGCGTTTCCACCGCAGGAACTTTCCCCAGGAACTAGGAACTTTGTGGTGGTTCTCAAGAACCAGGGTCTAAATGAAGTTGACACACTCAAAACTCAGAACAAACGTGCAGACTGGGAGGAGCAGTCTCACACAGTTCAACGTCACCATAATCTTTCCGGTACTTTAGTCCGTGGTGTAAACTCAGTAAGCAACCGGTCTGGGGCAAAACAAGTTCCAAGTTCCTGGGACAAATAGTTCCTGGTAATTGCGGTGGAAACGCGGCTTAGGTTAAAGCCTTGACTGTGAAACTGGGGGATATGTATTTGTGAACATTCAAGATGGTAAACTTCTTTAATTTATTTGTCAAGCACTATCAGGCAATACATATGCGCAGACCTTGTAGACATCCACAATGAGGTTTCCTGCGAGACCGCGGGAAGTACGGAGGTTTGGGAGCGAGCGGGTGAAGTAGACTCCAGGTGTGTCAGAGATGTACAGACTGTAGGTGTCATTTTCGTTCCATTCCTGAACTGCTGCCAACACTTGCCCCTCATCTGTACTGACAATATGCATGTCCTGCACGGGGAACAGCTGTTAGAGCCACATATATTTCATCTGACAACTTTTTTGTGACAGCTAGTGCTGTGTCATATGTCTTACTTTGGGAAGGCAGTATTTAGGGAGCTGTATGGTCCTAAAGGGCCCTCGCTGATAGGATACAAAGTATGTAGTTCTTCCTGCAGTGGTTAGCTGATACACACACAGACAGCATTTACAAGGACTTACAACAGAGATCAGCATTTTACACCAGTCAGAACACATGCCTGCTTGTCTATCATAGAAGTGACTTTCCGTTGCTCATGATCTGAAGTTTTTAGCATCTCAGAGTGGCTGGTTCATGGTAAAAGCAGCAAACCATCTCAGCATTTGCCAACAAATGATTACAGCATTTCACTAGATTTTAACTCTAGATTTAAACTCTCTAAGTAAAATAATTAATACATATAATAATGTTTTTATTTTTGTGTGTATCCATGTAGGGTTGTTTTACATGCACACTTATAATAAAGCTACAGCATTGTTGTTTTTTTGACAATGCATAATTGCATAAATGAAAGATTAAATACATAGCTTTCTTTTAAGGCAAACGTACAACCTCAATTGTAGTCAAATTGTTGGATGAAGTTGAGATAATCGCATAATCTAGGTCACAGCATTTTAAAGAAGCAATTTGGTAACAAAATCAAGCATCACGTTAATCCAAGCCGGCTATGTAGTCAAGCTCTGCAATCAGCTGTCATTAGCCGACTGGGGAAAAATACTAAACTGCCCACATCAGCTGATTCAAATTCTATGCACTCTATTGGCAACACTCAAATGAGGCGCCTTACTTAAATGAAGCTCATTCTGCTTGCTTGGGTGCTTTCACATGCTGTTTGCAACTCAAGCCCTTCCCAGCTCCTCCTCTAACTTGTGTTTAACTTTATCAATCTCATTCTGTTGCCATTGATGCATGCTCGGTTCTCAATGGGGATTTTTGCTGCTCTCCCAAATTAAAATTTGGGAGGTTGTACCCAAAAGCTGCTGCTGATCCCCATCCCCATGCAGGGGAATTTAGAACAGAGCCGTAACTGCCAAATGCCAAAAAAACGTCTCGGTTACGTATGTAACCCTCGTTCCCTGAGTAGGGAACGGAGACGTTACGTCAGAAGTGACGGAGATTGGGGGTTTCGCATAGAAAGCCAATCCTCTTCGAGTATTTAAACACGAGCCAATGGCATGCAATGCCTTGGGGCTGCGGAAATTTGCATAGCGTACTCCGCCCTACTCCGTGAGTATAAAAGGAGGAAGTGAACGCAACCGCAGTATGTCTTCGCTGAGGAGCCAAGACTGAACTCGGCATCTACCCAGCGATACAGCAGAAGTGGCAGGGAGACGTAACGTCTCCGTTCCCTACTCAGGGAACGAGGGTTACATACGTAACCGAGACGTTCCCTTTCGTAGTCACTTCGAGTTACGTCAGAAGTGACGGAGATTGGGGGTCTGTGCCATCACGCCAACTTCAGGCTGTCTTCCAGTGCCCTGCGAAAGTCTGAACCCCCGAGCCTTACCTGTTTTCCTTAGGGGATCCGACTTAGACACAGGATTACCAAGGTACACTGGGAAACATATCCCGAAGGGGACATGCTACCAGCTGCCTACCGAAGGGAGGACTTACGAATACACATATGGCCACATAGGAACACATATGGAATCACTGGAGCACCAACCGCAGGTGGCTACTAATTCCAGCTCCAGGGGTGGCAGATGGCTTGCCAAGGGAAGACACATGCTCAGAGAGGCTTACAGTGGATAATACACATGAGACGGTTACCAAGGGGGAACCGTACGCATGGAGGCACCTAGCCAGCATCCAGAGCCACAGCAGTGGTGCCCGCATCGTCGGTGCTGGAGGACTCAAGGCTTCAATGGAAGAACTGAGGAAATATCGCACTTATCCAGTCCGGGGAGTGGAGTGGCGAGCAAGCGAAGACACCAGAGCGGATCCAGAACTGGCCGAAACGAGTATGTGAGAGGATACCGGCTCAATTCGCAGATTATAGAATCTGGCGAAGGTGTTGGGTGTCGCCCAGCCTGCAGCTCTGCAGATGTCTGTTAGCGAGGCGCCGTGCGCTAAAGCCCAAGAGGAGGCCACACTCCGAGTGGAATGGGCCGTCACACCAAGGGGGCACGGAAGGCCTTGCTGCTGGTAAGACAAAGCAATGGCATCCACTAACCAGTGGGACAGCCGTTGCTTTGAGAGAGCCCTTCCCTTCTGGCTCCCCCCATGACAGACAAAGAGCTGGTCTGAGGTCCTGAACACTGCGTTCTGTCGACATAGGTGCGGAGAGCACGTACCGGACAGAGCAGTGCCAAGGCTGGGTCTGCCTCCTCCAGGGGCAGCGCTTGCAGGTTCACCACCAGGTCCCCTTAGGGGAGTGGTAGGAACCATGGGCATATATCCAGGCCGGGGTCTCAGGAATACGTGAGAGTAAGCCGGCCCGAACTCCAGGCACACTTCGTCAACAGAGAGTGCGAGCAGGTCCCTTACTCTCCTGATGGAGACCAATGCAATCAGGAGTGCTGTCACATAGGACAGGGCAAAAACTCTACCGACTGCAAAGGCTCCAGGGGAGGCCTCTGCAGAGCACCCAGGTCTACTGAGAGGTCCCCAGAGGGCAGGAGGGGAGGGAGGCGGATTTAGCCCCCTCGCTCCCCTCAGGAACCTGATGACCAGGTCATGCTTCCCATAGACTTACCTTTCACTGCATCATGAGACGCGGCAATGGCCGCGACATAAATCCAAAGGGTGGAGGGCGACAGCCTACGCTCCAACCCCTCTTGCAGGAAGGAAGCACGACTCCGATCGAACATCTCCGGGGGTCTTCTCAGCGAGAAGAACACCAATTGACGAAGAGGTTCCACTTCAACGCATAAAGGTGTCTCGTGGACGACGCTCTTGCGGAAGTGATGGTTGCCGCCACCGCAGGTGGCAGCGAACTCAAACCTGCCTCGTCCCGTCCTGGAGCCACACGTGCAGCCTCCAAGATCGGGACAAGGGTGCCACAGAGTGCCCCGTCTCTGAGAGAGTACGGTCTCAGAGGAATAGGCCAAGGAGGTGCTGTCGCGAGGAGCATGAGTTCGGAGAACCACGTCTTGGTGGGCCAGTAGGGGGCTACCAGCAAGACCTGCTCCTCGTCCTCCTTGATCTTGCACAACACCCGTGCAAGGAGGCTCACTGGGGGAACGCACACTTGCGTGGGCCCCGTGGCCAGCTGTGCGCCAGCGCATCCGAGCCGAGAGAGCCGCGGGTCAGGGAAAAAACTGGGCGCAGTGGGACGAGTCCCGAGAGGCGAACCGGTCTATCTGTGCCTCCCCGAACTGGTCCCAAATCAGCTGGACCGACTGGGGATGGAGTCGCCATTCGCCGGAGATGGAACGGGCCCGGGACAGCTCGACGGCTGCCCGGTTCCGGTCTCCAGGAATGTAGCTGCACGAAGGGACCTCAGGTGCTTCTGACTCCATATCAAGAGGTGGCGGGCGAGCTGCGACAACCGGCGCGAGCGTAGACCCCCCCTGGTGGTAGATGTACGCTACTGCCGTAGTGTTGTCTGAGCGGACAAGCACATGCTGGCCCTTGAGCACGCTCGGAAGCGGTGCCGGGCGAGCCGTGCTGCCAACAGCTCGAGGCAATTGATGTGCATGAGGCGCTGGGCTCCTGTCCAGGAACCGGCGGCTGCATGCCCATTGCACATGGCACCCCAACCCGTGGTAGACGCATCCGTGGAGACAACGAGATGCCTGGAAACTCGCTGAATAGGGACCCAGTCCGTAAAAAGCTGAGGTTCGACCACGGGAAGAGGGTTCGGCGGCACGTCGGAGTCACTGGAACTCGGAGCGAGCCGCGATGCCATGCCCACCTCGGGACTCGATCGCGAAGCCACAGCTGAAGCGGTCTCATATGAAGCAAACCGAGCGGCGTACCGCGGATGCCATATGCCCCAGGAGCCTCTGAAATAGTTTCAGTGGAACCGCACTCTTGCCCTCGAACTGTCGAAGACAAGCCAGCAGTGAGTGCGCGCGCTCGTCGTGAGCTGCGCGGACATGGCGACCGAGTCTATCTCCATGCCGAGAAAAGAGATCCTCTGCACGGGGCAAAGTTTGCTCTTTTCCCGGTTGACCCGAAGGCCCAGACGGGCTTGGTGCCGTAGCACCAGGTCTCTGTGTTCGCAAACCCGAGCTCGAGAGTGTGCTAGTATCAGCCAGTCGTCGAGATAGTTCAGGGTGCGAACCCCGTGTTCGCGAAGGGGAACAAGGGCTGCCTCGACGATCTTCGTGAAGACGCGAGGGGACAGAGCTAACCCGACTGGGAGAACGGCGTACTGGTATGCCTGGCCCTCGAAGGCAAACCGAAGAAACGGTCTGTGTCGAGGGAGAATGGAGACATGGAAGTACGCGTCCTTCAGGTCGATCGCTGCAAACCAATCCTGATACCGAACACATTCGAAAATGCGTTTGGCCGTGAGCATTTTGAACGGTAGTCGATGGAGAGAACGGTTCAAAATGCGCAGGTCCAGGATCGGTCGTAACCCACCGGTCTTTTTTGGGGACAATGAAGTAGGGGCTGTAAGCCCGGACCTCACCTCGGCTGGAGGGACCGTCTCGATTGCACCCTTCGCCAGCAGGGTCGCAATCTCCGCTCTCAAGACTGGGGCATTGCCACCAAACATCGCGGAGCGAACTCCCCTGAAGCGGGGAAGAGACCGTGCGAACTGAATCGCGTAGCCGAATCTGATCGTTCTGATGACCCAGTGGGATACCCGGGAAGCGCTAGCCAGGCTTCCAGGAAGTGAGCCAACGGGGTCATGCGAACCACAGACGTCCCCCCGGAGGGGCAGCGAGGCGGGTCGACCGGCATGCGTGCAGGAGTTACCCCGTCCGGATGCACCGTCGAAACCCGCTCCCCGACAGAAGAGACCAGGGAAGGCAGAGCGTTCCACGGGGGTCTGTTCTGCCGGGGGTCTGGCGACAGAGGGGGAAGGGATTGGCGTAGCCCGGGGACGACACACGCACCCTTCCGCGCCCTCCGAGACAGAGAGGAATGAACGGGGCGACGCACTGGACGTCGTGCGCGCTCATTCCAGTCTGTGTGCTCAATGACAGTGTCAGCTTTTCCTCAACCAGCTCAGGGAGCTAGCTAGAACAAAAGATTCTCCACCGGCCCTCCACCGGGGAAGGAGGGGCCCTGCCACCGCCTCCTGAGAAAAACCATGACACTATCACTGAGCGGCCCGCCTCAGGAACATCGCTTCGCCTGGCATCTAGCGGGGCACGCGGCCTGAGGGGGGGCTCTTTTCTTGGGACGCTTACCTGTGGCCTCCTCCGCGACGCGAACCGGCTGAAGGCTGCTGCTGGGGCCGCGTGGGAGGGAAGGGAGCCGCAGGGGGGCGTCCTCGGCGGCGAGCTGGCGGAGGCGTCCGAGCCGACGGCTGGTTGGAGGCAGCAGCTGGCCGTCGGGGCAGAGAAACCGCCTTCGTCTGCTCCTAGGCGGTCGAGAAGTGCTGGGCAAAGTCCTGGACCGCACCGCCGAACATTATGATGCTCCTGGACCACAGCGGTGGGCATCACCTGACCAAGGGAGCGAGCGACCGCCTCCGTGACCCGTTTAAGGACAAGGTAGGCGACAGGCTCGCAGCTCGCTTGGTCCGTCACCTCCTCGTGCACATTCCTGAGCAGCTAGCTTTGTAGGTGCTCATCATATGCAGGGCGGAGGCTGCCTGTCCCGCCGCTCTACAGAATCGCGCCGCCATAGACGACGAGAACCCATAGGCTTTGGAGGGGCATCTGAGAGCAACCGCCGGTTGACCGGGGGAGCCCCAGCGTACCCACAGACAGCCGCATCGCCGAGGGGAGGAAGGGCGGGGAACTAAGCACGCTTTTTTTTTCAGTTCCGCATGCAACTCGGGGAAAAAAGGAAATTGGGGTTGGCCGTGGCCGTAAGGCGGCAGCGTTTACCCAAAAACCAATTATTCAGCCGCGAGAGATCGGGGAGGGGCGGAGTTCCACCCCCACCCGATGCTCACGGACGCCCGAGATAGCACGGCCATCATCGCGGGATCAGACACGGCGGCGCTGACGCTCCCGAGGGAGGCAACGCGGCCGCATCCTCACTTCCCGAGGAGTCAAGCCCGCCTAGTGATGCTGTGATCGACATCGCATCATCATCTGGAGCGCTGCCCGAAGCAGCCGGTGCCACCGAAGAAGCAACCGACTGAATCGAACTAACGCTCGCTGGCTCTCGCACTGAGGCGGGAGGTGTGGCCCGAGGAATCGTCGGGGCTTATCCCACACCATCACCGTAAATCACCAGGTCCCCGGGTCGACGGGCCCCCTATGGAGGAAACCGATCGAGCGGGGGGGACCGGGACTCTCACTCAAGTGAGATCATTGAGTCTCGACCTCAGTGTAGAGATGGTCATGTTCCCACAGAAGGAAAATGAGTCATCCACGAACGCTGCTGCTGCATGCTGAAATGCCCAGGCATACAAAGCAGCGATCGTGACCATCAGATGACGACAGAAATCAATCACACCCAGAAGAGCACGGGCGAACCGTCTTTAAAAAGACGTGCGCGTGCAGCTCTTTCAATGAGAGGAGGAAATTCACTCTTTCAGCGCTGAAGCGACCAGGGAGAAGCGCAAAGTCTGGCAGACCACTGCTCAGATCGCAGGCGATGCAGAATCTCGCTGGGTACCGCCGTCACACCAACACTGAAGAGGACGCTCGTCTCGAAGAGTCTTGAACAGTGCTTTCAGGAGTGAAGAGGTTCTCTTGGCTCCGAAGCGAAAACATACTGCGGTTGCGTTCACTTCCTCCTTTTATACTCACGGAGTAGGGCGGAGTACGCTATGCAAATTTCCGCAGCCCCAAGGCATTGCATGCCATTGGCTCGTGTTTAAATACTCGAAGAGGATTGGCTTTCTATGCGAAACCCCCAATCTCCGTCACTTCTGACGTAACTCGAAGTGACTACGAAAGGGAACTAAATTGCTGCATGTGCAATAAAAAATTTGACTACAATTTTTGTCTTTTGTATTTTCAGGAAAAGTGGTCCTGACTGAACTATTTTTTTGAACAAACTTTTAAAGTGCATTTTGTTGGTGGACTCACACAGATGGACATGTTTTATACACTCTTATCAAGTAGATTGTTTTATTAGGTTGTAAACATAGCATTTTACCCTAATGCACTTCGATTGATCCAGTGTCAATAGAGCTTAGATGTTCAAAGAACGAGGCAGCGTGTGTGTGTTCATGTGTGTGTGTCCACTTTTTACAGGGTGAGGATGGTGCTACACTGTGTTTTTCCTGCGAGAGGTGTGGGGTGTCAGCCAGTCTCTTGTTCCTGTGCTTTTCGAATCAATATCCTCATTATTCTCTGTCAACTCAAATCCAACAGCTTCAAGCAACAAAAGTCAAAAGAAAGTCACTTGTATTGACAGAGGAGAGTCCAGGTTTGCGTTTCTCACTCAAGAACCAGTCCTGTCCTCCCCTGAACCGATGTTAAAGATGGAGAGGCTGGTTTTAGTGGTTATCACTCACTTACACGTCACTGACAGAGATAAAAGGAGGGCTATAAAAAGAGTCAGACAGAGATGACACACAGACACACACACACACACTTTTGGTATCTCCCACGTCTAAATCACATACACTTACACACTTTATGAAATGTACACACTTCTGTACCTGTAAGAAGATGTATTGGTCCTGCACTACGAGGGAGTTGGTGTCAATTCGGCCGCTGAATGGATACTGCCTACTCTCCTCTGAACATTTTTGTGCTCGGCAGGTAATATACTGCATTTCTGTGAGACACACACAGATTTATCAACACAGGATATGCTTGTGCACAAGAACGCCTTGATCTACACCAAACAAAAAACAGATGATCAATATCTCTCACTCTCTCTGGCGCACACACACACACACACAACAAACACAATCTAGAACCTACACACAAACTTCCCACACATCTCTATGTCTAGCCAAATTAATCAGTGCTCTCTCTCCATTATCAGTCTCTCTACTAGCGATCCATCCTCACTCAGAAGGGAGAGAAAGAGGGGGTGGGAGTAAAACTACAGAGAAACAAAGGAGAGAGCAACGGGAGAAGGAAAAAAAGGCCCATACAGAAATAGCAGATTAGGATTATTACAGTACCTCTTTTTCTGAAGAGAGTTAATCACTTAACAGGTCACACGTATTAGGTGTCTTTAACTTATGTACTTACATAAAAAATAAGTACAGTGCACTTGGTGTTCATGTTGTATAGCAGTTCTGGTTTGTTTCTTACGTAAAGCTCACAAAAAGCTTTACACAAATTATTTGGACTACTTTTAAATTAAACTTAACACATTTGAGATGCTGTCATTGTTAGTCAGTAACATACTGACAGTTAAATATTTCAACAAAAATTCAAATTCTGTCATTTTTTACTTTCTTTCTTCCATGAAACATGAAATAAGAAATGTTCCAGTATATACTCGCAAATTCTTGTCTAACCAGTGAAGCAGACTGTAAACATGCACTGTCAAGCCCCCCAAAGCACCTTAAACCAGGGGTGCAAAACTCACAGCCCATAAGAGTTTAGCTTCAGCCCTAATTAAACACACCAAGCTCATCAAGTCCTTCAGGCTTATTTAAAAAAAAAATAAGGTATTTGTGCATGAGCAGGGTTGAAAATAAACTCTGTGGGACAGTGTTCCTCCTGGAATTGAGTTTTGCACCCCTGATCTAAACCAACAAAGCCCCAGTTAATTGTGCTGTATTCTCATCAATGCATTGCTTTGTTCTCTAGGTTTTTTATTTTATTTATTTATCTAGTTTAAAAGTTTATAGGCATACATATTTCTTTATATCATCAGTTGTCAATAAATTACAGTGGAAGACGACTTCAGTTCCTAGAATGCATTACAATTGCAATTCACTAAATTCCTTTCCCTGTCATTTTAATTCAGCTTCCTGTGGGGTGTGGCCAAATGAATTAAATTTGCAACTTGTGAATTGAAAAGTCAATAATTCCACATGCTGGCCTATTGTCAAGGCATGAACAGATAAGATGGCCCATTAAATATGTCTGCAGAATAGACTGAAGGAACTGGCTTGATTACTAATGGGTCATTTCGTGTCAACTCAGCCAGAGGTCCCTGGCTCAATTTCTTTTTCTTTTTTTTTTGTAAACTAGCATAAATAGCGATACATTTCTCACCTAAAATGTAAAGCCAAATTACAGAGGCGAGTAAATTACTTTAGAATGATAGCAGCATTGTTAGATTGGTAGGTCAATTAGTAAATTATGTTGTCTTCAACAATCTTTGTTGCACTATATGCCAATGGACAAAGTTGTTCAAAAATGTATGTGTCTGTAACTTAAAAAGAGCTAAAGAGTTCTCAATATCATTTTAGATGCTGGTCAACTTTTCTGGAGGTACCAAGAGTTAATAGACCCAAGTTTCATGTCTTTTATGGCAGTGTGGTTGCTTTCCCCAGATCTATTAGCTCTTGTTAGCTCCAGAATCAGATAAAATAAGCAAAAACCCTTCTCCCAAATTTCCCTTATAGCTGAATAAACTATTGAGAGAAAATGAATGTGCCTCATCTTGACCATTTCAATGAATTTGTGGCTCTGAAATAGTTAAAATTGTCATGTTCTTTGATAGAAGGAAAAAGATACAATTCTCGGTTAACATTATTTGTTCTTACGAAAAGTTCTTTTCTCAGTTTTGAAAAATTAACCATATTTGGTTATATTCCATATTTTACTGAACATGATTAAGGAGAAGTTTCCAGAATTTGGCTGATTTGACACAGAATGACCCTGTCTGAAAACTAAAGAAGTTTTTGGCACCTTCTCCATTTGCCTGTGCTTCAAATTTAGATTGGTATAACCATGGCATCACTCATAACACATTGTTGTTTTTAAACTGTCCATAGAGCCTGCTGTGTTATGTCAGGCTCGTATCAATAGAGCTTAATGCACAACACTGTCCCACAAGGATAAAACATAAGCACAAGTGTCCAGAACCAAGCCAGAACCATTTACCATTGAATTTACTGTTGTCCACAATTCATCTGTTCATTTTTCACTGCGACACAGCAACAAACAAAAAAAGCATAGCAGGATGGGGAGAAAGTAAGAAAGACAGGGAGAGAAAGGAAGGAAGGGAGGAAGAGAGAAACTGAAAAAGCAAGAGAAAGGAAGAAAACATTCTGAGGGGCAAAAGAGGGAAACGAAGGAAAAGAAAGAGACTAACGTCCACTGTCAGTTCGAGCCTCGATGTGCACCAGGTCTGCCTCTTTATCCAGACCACTCAGAGCCCTGAAAATGAAAAAAGAAAAAGACAGAAAACAAAAAAAGAACAGAGGAGAGGAAAACAATCAGGAAGGGCTCCAGTGGAGAGGAGATGAAGAAGGAAGGAAAGAGAAGGAGGTGCCAGCAGGGGACGGACGAATGAGTACGGTAATAGCATGAGAGTGATGGAGTGATGGAAGAGGAGAGGCGAAGGTTGGAGGAGTAGTGATGGACAGCATAATTCCACTGCTCCAGTAGGAGACAGTCTGTCTCCAGTGAATCCTTATTGTTGCTCAGATAGCAATTAATCACACACACACACACACACACACAAACCATTCTCCATCGCATACACACTTTCATTTCTTACCTATTCTCACCTGTAACGCACACACACACATTCACTATCATATCACCTTTCACCATATCACCTGAGGTTTTTAATCATCTTAACGTCTTGTCTTTTGTTATCCATATTTTCTTCCAAGTCAGTTTGAACACGGTCACAATCTGATATTAAATCATTCTTACAATCCAAAATTAAACCTTTCAGTAAAAATCTGATATTCCACCTTTGCAGAGCCCTCATTTCTCGATATTAAGCCCCATTTACATTCTCAATCTCAGATTAATATTAATCCCAGTCTGAATTTGAACATCTCTCAATGAGAAAGATGTTCAAATTCAGATTGAGATTAATATTGTCTCAAATGAAACCCCTTCTTCTAAACTTCTCCATCAGTTCCAAAAAGTTTGTTAAAACATAAACGCGTGGTGATCTTGACTTGAATGGCTTCTATGTTCAGCTGTGTAGTATCTTCCCTATGGATCAGACTACTACATGAAGCTGCAAACTGCATAAGTCTCTGTCCCTCGAGTTGGAAGACAATGAAATTAAAGGTAAAATTGTATTCTCAATCTCAAGTGTCAGACAGTGATTTGAAAGTGGTCCATCACTGACAGACATTGAGCTATATCAGCTGGAATGAGTTCTTGATCAAAGTAAGACCAATTCAGTCATCTACCCTGAAGGGAACCGGAGGCTGCGTGAAATGGTGTGGGAACGCCATGCGTGAGTGTACCATGAAGCACGTATGGAATCAATTCAATGGCAAGACGGAACGTCATAGGCGGGTGATGTCATCAAACAAGAAACTATAAAGCACCCCCAAAACACAAGTGCATCAGCTTCTGATAGGCTCAAGCAAGTGATCTCAGGCATGCTGGGAGTATGGCATAGACACGCAGCGTCTCGACATACGTAACCACAGACATTCCCTATCAGGGAACTCAAGCTGCGTGTAACCCTGTGAGAGCGCCATACCCACATCGCCATACGAGAAAGTGTCCGTCGTGTGAAGTCAGGGTGAAGCCGCCTGCGCCCCTGGAGTGGAACTGAAGTCAAGATGGTAAAATTTGACGAATGTATGCGGTGAGAACCAGGGAGGCCTTCTAAAACGAGCTCTGGAGTGGAGGATGGTCTCAACGACTTCAATCGAAAGACCAGATTCTATGAAATGAAAGCTTTAGCATAAGTTCTGCCAGGAAGACTTAATTACCCCGCCACTCGTTAAACTTCAGGTTATCCAATCACATTCTTATTCTCATGGTATAAAAGATCGGTATTTACACATTTGAGTTCGCAGATGCCGACGCGACAACAACCTCCACCCTCTCCACCACCACCAGGATGGTCCTGTCTATACTTCCCCGTGGGGTCGTGTCCAGGCAGGAAATGCTGATCCGCTACCCTCGGATTACGATCTATGGACGGGGCCTAAGCCAAAGAACTTTGCAAATAATTGCTTGCTGGGCTGTCAATAAATGGATGCTTCGTTACATCATTTTATCTCCCGAGTCTTTCTGGTAGAACTGATACTAACCTAGATGCTAAAAGGTCTACCTCGGCACGACCAAAATGTTTCCAAAGGGGTGGAGTCTCCATTCCCAGGGCCTCGGCCTCTGCCTCGACAGGATGTCTGCCCCCTGATTTACATACCCTGGGATATAAATTGCCCTCAAAGAAAGAAGCTTCCCCTGGGACCACAGAAAGTTCTGGCAAGCCAGCTTGTATAACGGCTATATATATATACATGATATTTAGGTGAAAAACTCCTGCCAAGTAGCAACTAAGGACAGACAAAAACAGTATTTGACAGATTTCACACACAGAGCGCTTGCTGAAGTAACAGAAGCTGAAGCGCTTGTGTTTTTGGGGTGCTTTATAGTTTCCTAGTCGATGACGTCACCCACCTATGACGTTCCGTCTCGCCATTGGCCTGATTCCATACGTGCTTCATGACACACTCACTCAGAGCGTTCCCACAGTGTTTCACGCAGCTCGAGTTCCCTCATGGGGAACACCCGTTTCAATTACAGTATTTGACCAAGATTAAACATCTCTTTCAATCCCAGGCAGTCGTTTACTGTAACTCAGACTTAGATAATTAAAGGCTGTTAAACATTTATCTCAAACACAGTCTGATACTGAGACCCACTATAGTCCAATGCTAAACTGTTCCATTTTCCCCTTCTGCAGTCACCAAACCTGACACAATAGGGGTTGTGACACAATCATAAGCAGAATAGCGTATGTCTGTTTGTGTGTTGCAAAAACCAGCAACAACAAAAAATATGTATTTGATATATACATATATTTGAAGGGAGGAATTTGAAGGAGGAATAGAAGAATGTGTGTGTGTGCAGAGGGATGTTAAACCCAGGGGTGAAGACATGTTGTTGCCCACCTCCACAGCTCATCGAGCATGTGACAGGCAACCAGTTATTCTGACTACACCCCACACAAACACACATATACACACCCAAGCTCACACTGATGGGATTAAAATATAAACCTGATCAAAATTCCACACATACGATAACATGAAGCACAGGGGAGAGGGAAGTGACATGACAGTGAGATAAATGGAGATAGATACCGAAAGAGAGAGGGGAAAGAGTCATAGCAAGTGTGTGTATACGTTTATCAGTGTCAGTGTATTGGTTGTAGAGAGTGGGTTTAATATTGTATTAATTTTGAGTACCGTTATGTGATATTGCGTGTGTGTGTGTCAGATTAATTTTTAGTGTGAAATTATACAGTAGATGTGTTATATGAGATTGGTGATCAGTAAAAAAAAAAATCTCCATCTGTGTGTGTATGTGTGTAAAAAAGATTGAGACTTACCAGTAGAATCGCCCTGGAGTTACTCTCTCATGAACAAGAATCCACTTTTTACCGAAGTCCACTGAGCTATACAGCTACAGCCAAAAGAGAAAAAGACACATTCACTGTAAGATCCCTAACTACAGCCAACAAAGGTAATTATCTCGCTCACACTTAATTATCCACATTATCTGCTTTTAATTGTTCGGTAGAACTAGACCCTCTTGAGGCTGTGCGAGTGTGTGTGTGTGTGTGTGTATGTTTATACCCTCTGATCATGGCTATAGGCCAGTATCCAATTCTCCTGCGTAGGGTGAAACAAAAGGCTCATGATATAGAAGTTAATATTGAACTTTTGAAAAGTGGCTCCTTCATCAGAACTGATAAGTAAACTACTCTCCACCTCCGGATCAGATAAAATTAGGATCTGAGGAAGAGAGGGGAGTGGGAGAAATAATTATATTAGCTGGATATTTTCTATCTGACAGTTTATACATCCATATCTCTGACGCATTTGAACACACTTACCTTCCTCTTATTGGTGGGACAGACGTACAGATAGCTCAGCATGGTTCTCATCATCACTTTATCCGTCAGCTTCTCGTATGTCGTCCCAAAATCTATTGACCTAAAAATACATCAAAAGCTCAATAAAGTGATATTTTTTTATTCATTAATTTATATAAAAATACGGTAACACTTTACAATAAGCACCCATTAGATAATGTTAGTTAATGTGTCATTGACCCACACAGACATTTGATTTCACACAAAGCACAAGCCAAAGTGAAAACACAAAAGGAAGAGTATTTTCAATTGACACAACAGGTTTCCTGTGTCATGTAATTTTTATGCCCTCACTAAATGTAAAAATTCAGTGCAAACTGAGTCATTATATGTAATATTGAATATACATGTGAAGTAGGATTTTGGACCAATGAGATTTCACAAAGCAGAACAGAAATATAAACCGAATGTCCAAAATGTCTTGTTGCGCATCCTTTGTTGCCATCACAGCTGATTCGGAAAAAAAAACCCTATGTGGACACAGGCTAAAGGCTAGTTACATTAGATGGGTACAATAAAGGGTCACATGTAACATCATGGGCCATGTTAGAACCCACATCACCCACATGAGCACTATAACTCAACGTGTCAGGAGCACGGCGCACCACAGCTTCAGTAAAGCTGAGATTTTCAAAAGTCATTGGCATAATTAACTGAAGCTGTTGAGTATGCAAGCGTCTCCGTTCCATCGGAACTCATTAACACCGTCTCTTCTCCGGCAGGTACGACAGCAGACAGGAGAGTCTGCCGAACTCTTACAAGTATAATAATGTTAATGGTTTTAAGCCAGACAGTTGCGCGATGCGGTGCTCGAGAAGCACACGTGTACGTGTCGTCTGAAGCATTATCTCCTCGAGTGCTCATCTCTGAATGTGCTGAGAGTGCTCATACTCTGACACTTTTACCATCGGATACAATTACACAGCCGTTCTGAGCTGTTCAGGTTATTTGGGTTGTGTAAGCTGTAGAAGCACAGGTGAAGAGGAAGATGGTTCTCTGAGCACCCTCAAACGATGCCGAGTGCCTGCCCTAAAACGCTCCTCCGACGTTTCTGGTCCGGTCAGACTCCCTCTCTCTCTCCTCTGGCAGATCTCCCCAGTACTCAAGAGGACATTACTTCTCCTCTCAGGATAAATTCGCCTCGGTTCGTGTGTGTAATTTAGCAATTGCATGGGAAGGCTGGATACTTTTTAGAACATGTATCTTTATTTTAAAACACACGAGAGTGTGATTAACTAGCTCCTCTGAATGAGCCGTGATTTGTCTTCATATTTTTTCTACCCTTTATGCCGCCTACAGCAACATTCATTAATCATTCATTCTGTTTTTACTGACATCATTTACTACAGCCTGCAAGCTGAGCTTTAACATTCACCTCTTTTAATAACACGATGCCCCCCCCCCACCCCCACTCTCTCTCTCTCTCTTTGTTCCTCATCTCTCGCTCATCAGCTATCCCATTCCTTTACTTTCCTCTTCTTCATTTCCTGTTTATGCCATTTCTGTTTGTGGAAGTTGGGTAATGGCTTTCTGTTTTTCTCTCTGTAAACCCCCCACCGCCCTCCCTCTCTCCCTCTGAGTGACACTCACCGGGAGAGGAAATCTCATCAGGGCTTGCAGCCAAAAAGAAATTAAACAAAGCCTTCCTTCAAGGTGATTGCAGTGTGTATGTGTGAACGTTTGTGTGCATGTGCGGGTTTGCAGTGAGTGATGCTATGTTGATAAAGGATGATACTACGTATCTCCCCAAACATATCAAGCATTCCTTTTAATTACTGCAATATTGTTTTCATTATTCTTTTGACAAAGTCCAACCAAGTATCAGCTGTACTGATGATGATCACGTTGCGCTTGTGGCCACAATTACTCTTTCGCCCATTCCATTTACCTTTAGGAGGTAATTATAGAATTTTGTGTAAATCACAGTTTTAATAAGTGGATAATGATCAAACGCATAACTATAATAAATACAGAGTAAATTAAAACAATGACATTTAAAATGCAGAGAGAGCGTTATATTACAGTAAAACTGATGATAATAAGACTGATGATTGTGTTATAATTTAGGTTGCTTTAAATGAAAAAAAAAAACAAAAACTAATCATTTTAGTTTTGTCCCAAAAAACAAAAACGATAAAGCATAAGAGGGAGTTTATTATTCCAGTAAGAACCAGTTAGCCATTAAAAAATTGAGGGTCTAGGGTTTTTAAATTTAATTAAATCGCAGTGAACTGTAGATTTCACTGGGAGCTTTTTAATGGATAAAATAGTTTGGATGTGTGAAACGCCCCAGTTGAGCAGGGAATTTTTAAACAGACCCGCTCAGACAGCCAGACAGAAATGCACTGCTGCAGTCTAATCTGAAACTTAAAAAAGCATACCAAACTACGAAGAGCTTCTCGAAACTTGTAAAAGGCTAGAAAAAAAAAAATTCTTAAGAATAGTGAAGGTTTATAAATGAGTAAACGATTGTTCTCTGTGAAGTAAAGTCGAAATTAATGGGGGGAAAAAATCAAAACGTGAGGTGCCAGAATGCACAGTCAGTGCTTTCTTTCTCTATGTATAAGCCTGCCTTACACAGTTACCTTGCGATTCTTTTCTTTCCATTGTCTACACTATGACAAAGAGAGAGAGAGAGCCGGGTCATGGTACAGAGCGTCCCAGGAGAAGACAAGGATTAAGTACTTTCCCCAGGGGCATATCAGCAATGGTCAGTGAAAGTGCTTCTGAGCAGTATTTCATCCCATGTCTTTGCCATTCAAATAGTCCTGTGTACTTGCCACTAACGCACTTGTGGCTATAATGCAAGAATGCGTGTTGATTTGTAATGGGCTGGAAGCGTAATACTAATTCCACAAGGTTATCAGATCATTTAATTGAGGCTGGGTCAGCAGTGCTGCAGCAGTTAGTAGATACACCCCTATTTAAAGAATGCAAGCTTTGTGTTCCTACCCTTTTCCTAGCACTGATTTAAAATTTCCCCTGTGCTCTCATTGTAAACTACTGAGTAAAAAATGCTGAAAAATAAGTAAAAACTTGCCATATACCCACAAAGTATGGCAAACTTTACATACTGTAGGTGTACAACAAAGGATTTTGTATTTCCATGCATTTATGATGAGCTGTTCCTTGTGTAAAAGAAGAGTGCTTGATTCTATTTAATGCGCATTTGTAGTGTACTTTTTTAAGCTGTACTTGCAGATAATATTATATCAACTAAATAAAAGTCCACTCAAGTGTACTTGAGTACAATCTCATTGGCTATTTCTTAACACACTTAAGTGCACTTTTAAAAAGTGCACTCTAATAATGTCAAAATTGTCTTAATAATAATTTGTCATCCTTTCAAACCTGTCCTGGAGGACCACGAAACACTGCACGTTTTCTTTGTCTCCCTAATCAAACACACCTGATTCAACTCATCAGCTCATTATCACACGGGTTAATGAGCTGATGAGTTGAATCAGGTGTGTTTGATTAGCGAGACAAAGAAAACGCGCAGTGTTGGTGGTTCTCCAGGACAGGTTTGAGTACCACTGCTTTAAAGTAGTGCACTTGATGTTTTGACTAACATACTATAAGAACTATATTTTAGAATTATATTATAATACTGTATATTGGCCTGTAGTGTATATTTGATATTACATTTCAAGTTAAATGGTTAGTTCACCCAAAAAATGAAACTAAATCTAAAATGAAACTAAAATCTGAATCTAAAATAATAACTGTGTTCCGAAGATGAACTGAGGTCTTACAGGCTTGAAACAACATGAGGGTGAGTAATTAATGAAATCATTTTAATTTTGGGGTGAACTAACCCTTTAATTATATATTATATGTACTGAACTGCTAAATGTACCTTTAAAAACTATGTTAATTCATAACCTACAAGTTTCAGTAGAAATGGCATTAAAATATACTTCATTTAATTGCACTAAACATGCTAATAAGTGTCTAAAACATTCACTTTGTATTCAAGTATACTCTTTTAAAGTATAGTAATATATTTACTTATTAGGTACTTTTATTAAAAGTATGCTAAAGTGTACTTCCTTTTTTTATAAGGAGTACCAGAGCACTGGTGGCCAAAGTAGAGGAGTGAATAAACTCAGTATTTCCTTTCACAGAAAAGGGTTTACCTCCAGAGCGAACTCTCCGTCACGGTTCCCAGGTTAAAGTCGAACAGTTTTGTCAAAATCAGGATCACCTGAAAGAAAAACACGCAGACATTTAACAAATCACCAAGCAATCTCCATTTACACATTTCCCCAGCTACAGCACTCTTAATGTGCTACTTAAATGATAAAATGTCTGTCAGGCAGCCTCGCAGTGATGGATGAGAGTAAATATTAGGTGTGAATTTTATTATCTTGAGATGACAGCAGAATAAGAGGCAATGCACTCAGAGCCAGGACAGCCTGATGGAGGTAATGATGATCAGGGGAAGAGAAGAGAGAGAGAGAGAGAGAGCAAAAAAATGACGTTGTACACATACGCTAAAAACACAAACACGCTCAAGCTGTCAAATGTCATGCTGAAACGAGGCAGGTAAAACGCTTTGCTCTTCCCAACTGACAAAACATTCTGAGCACACACTCATAAACAACAGTGAACAAACAAGCAGATGTCTTTCCACTGTGAGCTTTTACCATAAAAAGAAAGGGATAGAGAGAGACTTTGAATCAAAAGAAGACAGTAAGTGGTCCCTTTGCGTCCGCGTCTGTGTGAGAACACAGTCTTCAGTATCACGTCCACTCCACACACACACACTAATGAAAATTAGACTAAAAGGTCCAATATTTCATTTCACACTCCATGATTGTTCCCTAATGAGCGTTCAGTCAACAGGAGTATTATCATTAACCTAAAAGAAAATCAAGTAATAATTCATGAAACAGATGCGAACGCAAACACGACTGTTATAGAAAAACCTATTATAGCCTATATCGGTAGTCTGTGACTTTACTAACACCGCTATAACGAGTCCTATGTTTGTGTATGCGTGTCTGAGCAACCTTCACTTTTCACGGCCCCACCTGTGACGGGACGGCTTCATCTCAGGTTAATTAACCAATCAGAAGAGGACAAACTATTAGCATATCCAAATACAGCATATCTGAAAGAGCAGGACCCCAGTCAAACTCACTCAGCTTCCTGAACCAGCAAAACCACCGTGATACTGGAACTAATTACATCTCTTTCTTGAAAGAGAGAGAGAGGGGGAGACCAGTGTCCAATGGGCTGAAAATGAATATTAATTTCAAAGTCGAGGTTCCTATTGTCCGTTTCTATGAGGTCAATAATATGTGCAGGGATGTTATGGAGATTTAATTACATTTGCATATGAATGGTGGGTTTGATCAGTTCATGTTCAAGCTAAGATCAGATTCAGTTTAAACATGAATGACTTACTGTCATATTACAGTCAATGCGCTGAGGTCTGTTCAGTTGCTTTATTCTTCTAACCTCAAATACATGAAAAAGCTTCACCATTACATTCATCGTTTGTTCCTTTACCTTTTGTTCTCTCTGAAATAAATGTTTCATTACATGCGAAACATGTCAACATTGTTGAAGACCCAACAGTCTTTTTTCGGCTATGAGCTGGCGTGTCATAAAATCCGTATTACATGCCGAATCTTACAACCGAACATTTCCATTTCCATAATTCCCATATCTATTTCATTTACTTTATTGCATTTTACCATGAAATATGATTATCTAAATTGCAGCTTTTAGTGCTGTGTATGGCCATTCTGTTGTGCTCTGCGTGATACCATGGAAACAACTCCTGCAAATACCAATCAGTTTCTACTGAAGGCTGCTCACTTGACAGTGACAACAAGTAGCAGTGAAATAAAAAACAATATCCGGACTAAGAACATATGCTATAACATAGCTGATGAATCTTCCAGAGGAAGCTGACAATACTTTTACAGGTTTAGTGACTGAAATGGCAAGACAATATCACTTTAGGACTTTTATTTCCCCAAACTGGATGTTTACTCTATTGCCTATACAATAAAGCTGCATTCTGGCGTTTTTCCTCTTTGTCGCCATCTCTGTTCAAAATCTGCAATTGCAGTCAATTGCAGAATTATCAACTTTCCGTGAGTTGTATTCAACACTCTCGACACGGCACAGCGTGGATGAACACAATGTTGGAGGAGAGTGTGCAGCTGTTAATCACTGCGCTGGTGTGGATACTGGCATTCATAATCACAGCTTATTCTTTTTTGAAAGTATTACCAAAATGATAATTTTCACCGGCAAAATGTCATCTGAACTAGTACGAAACAATTTCCCCACCCCCCAATGTAATCCCAAATTTAGCATTTTAATCAACAGTAACCTTTTACCATACGTCTTAATATCGTATTATGAGTTTGGTATCGTTATATGTATTGAATGTGACGAGGGTATTGTTACACTGAATATCTAAAAGTGTACTGTATGTATGTATGTATTCATATTGAACAAAAGACATTAGATGTAAAAAGATGAAACGTGAACAACATATTCTAGTTTATTGTTTTGAATTGAATATTAACCACGTTTTGGCTTTAAGTAGCCTGTAAGGTTATGAAGTCCACATTTTTAAACATTAAACACTAATAAACCTTTCATCTGGGGCCCAGTACTTTCAAATGTTTGAGTGAAATTACATGTGTGATTATATATTTAATTATAATAGAATAATTCAGAATATTCAAACGCTAATGTATGTGTTTCAGTATTATCCATTAAGATCTGAAATCCTTTCTGTTTATGTAATTTTCATTTAGTCAAAATAACGTGTAGACAGTGGACTGAATAACAATGATGCCTGATTGGTCTTGATAGTCTTTTTAATCAGTCTACGCCTGCAGAATTCCACAGATACATTTGCAGATTTTTTTGCAGAATTAAAACATAAACATATTGCATGCTCATTCAATAAAGACTTTGGCTACTTTTATGATTCTTTCAGAAACCAGTAAAAGTGCAGTAATGTATGCTCAATTTAACATATTTTGGCATATTTTAATAAACTCATTAGAGATCTGAATGTTTCCCCACAATTAAGTAAAAATGCAAATTCCTACATATTTGACCCATTCGCCATTATATTCGTATTATTTACAGAAAAAAATGGCTGCACAACTAGCAGTAAGAGTGTCAGATTATATTTTTCCCCACACTGATTACAGTTTTCCAAGAGATCACCCTTCTAACATTATTCTGTTTTATTTATGTTGTTGTGGACCATGACATTTTGAAGAAGACTCGAGGCTATTCTCAAAGAGGACCATAAGCCTTTTAAAATCCACTCGTGGGAAATCATGATACACTTGTAAACGTCAGCTTTTAAGCTGTAACTTTTTAAAAAATAAAATAGCATAGAGTGGGACAGGTTGACATTTTAAATCAGTTTGTTGACTGAAAGTCTTACTTTCTCCATCTTTCTTTTGTAGCCATTATAGAATGTGGTATTCTTGCTTAGAATAAGGCCTATGAGGTTTTCTAGTTCCTTGTAGCCAGAGAACATCAAAATGCCAGACTATTACAAACTCTTGGTTTAACTACATGAACTGGGGGGTATGGCTGCATCAAAATACCAAAATTTTGGCTTCAGTACAATACCAGCCTCTGGCACCTCAACAAAAACAAAATCTTAAGCATCGCATTAACAGCCTCAGGCAACCAGTCAAATGACACCAAACTCTGACTGTCAAATATATTCAAGTTTACATTTCATGAGATTAAGTGTCAAAAATTGATGAATAATCTCATAGTTTCACTCAAAAATGAAGGGTTAGTTCCATGAACCCGTCAGACTTTCATTCATCTTCGAAACACAAATTAAGAGGGGTCATGAACTGGCTTTTTAAATTGTATTATATTGTTGTCTGAGGTCAACTTATGACGTTTGCTTGGTTTTTGCATTCAAAAACATCAAAATGAATAAGTAATAGGAAATTTTCTACTCTAGTTTTGAGCCCAGCTCAGAAATGCTGGGTTTTCATGGGCGTCTCAGACTTGGAAGTAAACGCCCACTGCTGTGAGTGGATAACAGTTTTGCATATTATAATGAGTTTCAACTCAACCGTCAAAGAACTCTGGGGAAATTGTTCTGAAAACGTCCATTGTGCCATTGTTGTAAAATGGCCACCGGAATGATTTGCCCATACATGTTCGACCCAGAGTCTGTGTGTTGCACAATTCCTGTCAGATCCAATATAGACTGCACAGCACCGTTCTTTACTCTTAATTCGTCTGCAAATCCAGTCTTGTTTACAATCCTCAGTGAAATGAAGCGAACAGACGGTTTTACCCTCATCAGCTGGAACGTCATTAAACATAAAGTTTATCCATGCAGTCCTATTGGAATCCAGAGGAAGCTTATGCAGCGACTGTCTTCTTCCACAACCAGGCACTGCACAATATTTTGTATTGCTTGGTAGCTCGATCCGGTTTGTCATCACGAGGTAGGCATCTATGTTATTTAGCAATGCGTGTATTGCGCGTATCGGTAGGCGGGGCTAAACCGGCCGTGTTGAAGTAGGCGTTGATCTTCTTCTGCGGGGGTGGTGTTTTATACTCTTTGACGTCATAGTTCCCCACTTTAATAAACGAGTCGTTTGCTGGGCCTGGTGTCAATAAAAGCTTTTATTGGACTAACAAGGACGTCTTCAGTTCTGAAACTTACAGGATATTCTTATAATATGATGACCTCTTAGATGTCAAAAGCTCAAGGAAAATTTGATTTCTCAGTTTATCACCCCTTTAATGAAATCTGTTCCTCCATTGACAGTCGACGCAACTATCACTTTGTCGCTTCAAAAAAGAATCCATAAGAATCGAGTAGTTTAGCATTTTTTATTTGTATTTTTTTTTTGAGGAGACACAATTGCTTTATAAAGGTTTGGAACGACCTGAGGGTGACAGGTATTTCTGCAACTGGAAATGCAAATTCTAAACCAATGCAAAGTTGCAACAAGTTAATAACTTTACATAGAATTACATTAAATAATTCTGCTGTTGTCTGATAATCTTCAATAATGTGATCCATGTCTTTTGTAAACAGAGTCGTAATCTACTTGCTTTACTTTTTCTATTTCTAAACTACAAAATGAAATGGCTATAATGTCCGATTTGAAACACAAATGCTTTAAAAAAAACAACAACACATTTAATGAATCAAGTAACAATGCCTGAAATGCCAAACTATGCTAAAGAGCACACCATTGTTGACTGAGCCAGGTAACGAAATTTGCTAAATTACTTTTTTAGTGCCAGTATAACAATCAACTCTATTGGAGAGTAAAACACACTATAGAGGTTCACGATTCACAAGAAAATAACCTGCCTGCAACCGAGAGCAAACAGCGGCAATCTGGGATTGCACACACAACAAAGTAGGCTAAAAGTAAACATGAGGACCCATTTTAAGTTGTAATTTCGACAAAGCCCATAATTAAAACCGTTTCCGAAACCCTAAACAAGAAAATCACATTAACACGGGTAGGTGATTAAAAAGTCTATATGTTCTGAGTCAGTTTTGACTTTGTTTCCAAACACTCAGATGAATTCAATTAAAATGGTGAAATGAAATGGAACTACCTGCTCATTGTTCCAATGGCATTTCCTATAGCTCAATGCTCTCCGAGTAAAGCACTGAATGTTCTACAGAACCCATATAATTCTGCATTGCAATACCTTTTCGCGGCAGAGTAAAGAGGCACTTTCATTGCGATTCTGCTCTCAAAGGAGTCATGCAGCTCATTGTGACTTTTGTTTCTCTCTGGTGGACTTCACAGCTCATATCTCAGTATTTTTTGGCACTAATTTGTTTCTGTGAACTGTAATACACCCGTGGAGTTAGTGCCAAACTGAAATTTATGCTCACCATTTAAATAAAATACAAAGGACGGAGGAATCTTTATTTTCTCATAAATCCAGTGATCATGAACAGACTGGGTATAATATATCAGTTTAGCTCTAGTGGAATTGAAACAATCAGTTTCAATGTGTTCTCGGAGTGTGCTGAATATCAAACCAACATTTCTTTTTTTTTTCATTTTACACTCTCTTTTCATTCCCTTTCATAGTGTTTCCTTCTCAATCTGTCTTCTATTGCTCTCTGAGTATCATGTTTAGAAGCTGCCATATGAATCAATAAACCTCAAGGCATTAAAATATGATGCAAAATAGAGGGAAGGGATGGAATGAAAAAGTAGAATTGATTTTTTAAATGGTTTATTTTAATAAAAGACAGCTGTATTATTGTATGCTTCATATATCTGAATATAGAAGAAAAAAAGGTGGGGATGTTGAATGGAAGAATCATAAATTCAGTTGGAGTAATCTAATCTTAGTGCATGTTTATGTTTGTGTCCAGTGGTTTATTTGGGGCTGTAGGGGTCTCATACTCTATAATGATAAACCATCAAGGTAAATGAAAGACTCTGTGTGTTTTTTGTTTGATTGTGACTATGTCAGAGTTCTCACAGCATCATTAGAACTGCAGACACTCATAGCATGAAATTGAGTTTATGAGGATAATATACACAATAGATGAATTTCAAGAATGAGTTTGTGCTTTGGGGCGAGAGGCATTTTCTCATCAGTCAAATAAGCGAAAGATGTGTGCTCTCACACACATACACACACCTAGAAAAGGGGAATACTTATTCATATTTATGTTTTATTAATGCTCACTGCTTTGCCTTTGGAAAAACCACAAATCATCTCATTGCTCGATTGTGTCTCGCTGGAAATTTCAATCATTTTCATACACTTCTGGATCTTTTTTTTGTGTGTGTGTGTGTGTGTTTATTCAACAGAAGGCCTGGGGGCCACACAGGACCATAATAAAACTCTGTACATTATCCCGCTCCTTAAACATAATCCTCAAGTACACATCTGCATATGAATATACATGTATGAATATAAATGACCTCCATAGACATCCCTCAGAGATGATCCTCACTTAGAGCGTAAGCAGGTGCACGTATCCGCACACATGCATACACAACCCACATACACACGCTGTGCACAAAGTTTCTGCTGAGGGCAGCAGCCTTCATAACGCTGCCAACAGCTGGGAGGTTTATTTTACTGCATGATATAAAAAGAAACCTTCATGTAAGCATACACATAAACACACACACACACACATTTTATGTGTAACCAAACTTAGACATTTTGTGCATAATGTTCAGTTATACGGCTTTGTGCTTGTACTTTTTGTTTTGTTTATTTTGAGTGTTTCTCTAGATTTTCTACAGCTTAGAGAACTGGGCAAGTGTTCTGGTTGCAAAACTCCTTGAATCTATATTCATGTTCCATGCTCCATTTTTCAGATGAATTACTTGCACATGAGCTTCTGCCAACATACATACAAACGAATCATAAAGCTAGTACTAGGCGTACTGGTTTTTGCCACTTGTGAGGACCAGATTTCTGATGTCTTCACAAATGTCCTCTTAAAACTCATTTTTGAGAAAGGTCTCACGTGAAATAAACATCAATATCTTAATTAAACTCCAACTGTCACACCGTCACTGTTCACTGTCAACAAACAACATACAGTGAGTTGAATTTCAATAAACATTAATGCTAATGACAATAGTATTCCATATGCAGGAACAACAAATTGTACTTTATGAAATAAATGTCAAAGTACATAAATGTCCAGGGAAATCCTTTAAAAACACATTAAACTGCCAGTAAGGACATGTAAAATAAAAATTTGACATTTTGTTGACAGCTAAATAAATGCTTCATGAAAATATCACTCAGTCTAACATGATGTCAAAAAAAAACAACCTAACAAACACATTGCTGAAAGGATTTTCCAAATGTGTTTGTTTGCTAACGAAACTAAAGCCAGATAAAAATAGTTTACCCAAGAAAGCTTAAGTAAACATATGAAAATACATAAATAATTCTCTAAATGTACTAACTTTAGACAAATGTGCATGTTTCTAAACTAAAGTATGTGACAGGACTCACAGGACAGCTTGCATGACTGAACAGGAATGTATTTATTTCTTATTTCTTTCTTCAAAACTACGTGCCTACTTCGTTCTTGGTGTATTTTCTTATTTATTTATTTATTTTTGGTATGGACAGATAGCTTTGTTTGGAACCCATATGCTCAAATGTCGAGAAGCATGAGTCCAAAACAGCTATTAAATATATATAAATCATTATGAATTAGAAAAAAGAAATTTGACATTTTTAAAGTTGATTTATATTATGTTTACATTATATATTGATATCATGCAAGTTAAATAATATTTGACAGAGAGATGGGGGTACGTAGCTTGCGTAATTTGCATAGACCGGCACTGATTAGCCAAATTTTTACAACAACAGAGTGAGGTCTTCACATTTGTACAATTTAGCTTAACGTGAACACCTGAAGACTTTATCTCACCAAAATGGAATGGAATTTAATTTGGAACATTAAAAATATACAATTCATCATGGTGTTTTTAAAACAATGTATTGTTAAAACACTTACATGTATAAGTGCTTAATCAAGAATTCAGGTTTTACACTTCAGTAGAATGACCTCATTAGACTTTCATTGTAAAAGCATTACAATCCATAAATAAATGCACTATTTTAACAGACAAGTCAAAATTTATTTCTTAAAAACAATCCAATTTTAGTCCTTTAGTCTTCAGACCAATGCCTTCAGTTACCATTTTATGTAGGGGGTGTATATCTGCATGTAAAACAGTAGATAGAAGAATCTGCATTTAAAGAAGTAAGCATTCCTTCACAAAATCAATGTGCTTTTGAGTGTTTCTTTGTCCATAAGAATAGGACTGTCAGTCCTGTGAGACCATGTCGCCTCAACGATAATAAAACCACCGAAGAACCCCATGAGATACAGATCTGAAGTATTCACCCATACAGAGAAGGCCAATGCTAATCCTACACACAAGTAAGCGGTGCTTTAATGTTTCTAAAAAATATATAAACCTTACTAGTGACTTAAAAAAAAGAAAAACACCTCAGAATAACCAAACTGATGCATGAGCCAAGATAATCAAATTATATTGCTATTAAACTATGGTGTTGTTCAGTAACAGTTCCATTTGTTAACTACATTAATTAACATAAACTAACAATGAAACAAATATTCTAAAGCATTCATTCATTTTAGTTAATGTTAATACATATTACTACAATTAAAATTTGTATCTGTTACCATTAATTAATGGACCTCAGCTGACATGAACTATAAACGAACAGCTATATTTGTATTAACTTTAACAAGGGATAATAAATGCACAAATAAATTGCTCATTGTTAGTAAATACATTACAATTTTAATTTTTGGTACTTTATTGTAGAGTGTTACCAGTTATTTTATATTAAATTAAAAAATGTGTTATTCTAAAATACAGAACTGTAGATTTAGCCTAAATAACATTTGAAATTACTTTTGAATACAGGGTAAAAAAGGAAACCAACTGGCTACTTAATATTTGAACAATGCTTTTCATATTTTAAGCATAAAATAGCTGAAATACAGTATATAGACTGATATATTGTAATGCTCCCAATTTAAACAAGTGAAATTATTTATTTTAAGGAAAATCAAAGTAAACTGCACCCCCTAATGGTTTTGTACTAGTGTACTAGAGTTACTTATGATCCTACATGGAATGTTTATAGAGAATTTTAGTTTGTTTAAACAACAACAAAAATTAGAAATTACAGAACAAGACTTACAATTTCTTCTATAATGACTGCTTGCAGCACATCATATGAACAGTGAGCAAAAAAAAATGTGAAGAAAAAAGCCTTTTTTGCCATCTAACTAATAAAAAGTCAGATGTTAAAAGTATTAGATAAACAATGAGCTGTTTAGCTCCAGAAAAATATGCTGTGAGATTATTGGCCCATATAAAGAGGTTAATATTAATGGCCCCTCTCCCCAAAATGTTTAAACAGAGGTGTTTGTCATTTTTAAAATCATATACGTGTGAACTTTTATTTATTTTTTATTTTAGATTTATTTTTCAGATCCGACATTTACCCCGAGCATTAGCACAAGCTGTCACTGGGGTTAAAGGGCGAGAAATATGAGTGAAAGTTTTGCCACTAAAGTAAAAATAGATTGAACTGAGCTGCAATCTGAACAAAGTCAAAACAAAGAGAATGAGAGTAAAAAAAAAAGGTTGCATCATTAGCATTAAAGACACAGAAGGGTTTTTACTTTGACATGAACGTATCTCCCTCTGAACACTGTTTCTGTGATGTCACTTCCTTTCTGTGGCAGAATTGGGTTATAATAGCCTGCTCTCTAAATTTTCTGTGACCTCTATGTTATGCCATTTTTATTTTGATCTGACTTCCTTTGTTTCTTTGGCTTCCTTTGCTCCTCTCTATGTCTTTCACAGCCGTTCTCTAGAGTCTGGATACCCACTCGACCTCCGCTGCCTCTGCCTTTAATTAAAAAGACAGAGAGACAAGCTGACTCTCTACAGACCAATAATTAGACACACACACGGACACACACAGGTCTCAAAGACATTCACAGGCATACACACGCACACATCAGTGCCAAACACATAAAATAGCCAAGCACTCTTGCACACACAGAATCACACTCTCTCCAAAGACCAATGACAAATGCTCTCATCTCTCATCTCCAGGTCACTTTTGACACTTGCTCTCTACATCCCTGGAAAGTGTACAATGACCACAATTAATCTGCATGCTCATTAATATTCAGTACTGAGACAAAGCCTGGATAGCTCATAATGAATAAATCCGTCACCGCGAATCCCATTGGAAGGAAAAACAGGTCACTGGTCTGCATTCATTTGAATGTGAAGGGTACATGGGCGCTTTCACATATCTTATTATTATTGAGCATATTTTATTGTTGAGATATGCAGTGGACCCCAAAATGTATTTGGACACTTAATTAGCTCTATGTGTCAAAAACGTCTCTATATAATGGCGTTTATTTTAAAGAACTATAGTTCAGCATTTTTAAGCAAAACATTTTTTTCATAAAAATAAGCTTGTTAAATTTTAAATCAATAAAGATGTAATTCAGAAAGAAGACCAAACTGACTTCATCCAATACAATTGACCCAAATTGAAACTCAGGGGCAAAATAAAATATACTTCATAAAATAGATTAAATTATTTTTTCGTTAACTACTGTATTTTCATTAGCTAAATATTCTTACTTTTACTGTTACTTTAATGCATATTTAGTGATTTTGATTAGATAATCATCAACCGCACTAAATTAAAGTCAAAGCATGCCAAGAAAAAAATGTGAGTACATGAAAATGTGCCCTGTCAGCACATACAACTTCATTTGGGAAAAAGAAATCATAAATCTTACATGCACTATACATCTCCATCACTCTTTATAGTCTAATATTATTGGTATTGCATAATTATTAAAGGGATAGTTCACTTTGAAATTAATTTTTGATATGTTTTAGCTTACCTCAAGGGCATCCAAAATGTAGGTGTCTTTGTTTCCACAGTATTTTCAATTTTGATATTTTTTTGGTCAAACCGTTGTTGTCTATCAGTCATATAATGCAAGTTTAGGGGGTCCACCCTCGGTTCATCTCTTAAGAGCATGCACAGAGAAGTCAAAATTAAACATGATTTAATGACTCGTAAATGTAAGAACACATTGATGGCCTAAGACACGAAACGAGCGGTTTGTGTGAGAAAACGAACAGTATTTATATTTTTCGTCAATTATTTTTATTTATTTATTTTTTTTCAGTATTTATCGGTTTTACCTTGTGTAACCACAACCATGTCCAACTGATCTGACGGCACGGCGCTTCATTTTCTCACACAAACCGCTCGTTTCGTGTCTTAGGCCATCAATGTGTGCTTACATTTACGAGTCATTAAATCATGTTTAATTTTGACTTCTCTGTGCATGCTTTTAAGAGGTGAACCGAGGGTGGACCCCCTAAACCTGCATTATATGACTGATAGACAACAACGGTTTGACTGAAAAATATCAAAATTGAAAATACTGTGGAAACAAAGACACCTACATTTTGGATGCCCTTGAGGTAAGCTAAACCATTTCAAAAATTAATTTCAAAGTGAACTATCCCTTTAATATAGATAGAATGTTATAAAAACACCACATGAAAATGATTTACCATTAAATTACTCATGTTCACTTGACAAATTTTGAGGAAAAAAAGAGAAGGGAGGTTATTTGCAGTCATCTAAGCTCTTTGTGCTTCATTTTCTTATCCATATATAATAAGATTTATTGTGATTTTTGGTAGGATCTATGCATGTCATGGCCTATCATGTATAACGGGCAATAGAAAGACCAAGGAAAAATTTAGCACATTCAATATACAGATTTTAAAAACTGTCATCTCAAAAATCAGAAATATAATGTTCTACCCACCTCTGAAAATCCAATTTTGGTCAACCTCGAATTTAAAGAAGCAAAAATTACGGATAAACAAAAACCTAATCTACTCAGATTTAAATGACTGAATTGACTCAAAGTGTTGTCTTGTGTTGACTGAACTGACTCAAAGTGTTGTGAGTTTCAGCAAATATTTGAGTGATGGAGTTTTGCAAATGTGTGCTGAAAAGAAGATCGAGAGTATCACAAGAAGTCGAATTATTTAGGTTTAAGAATGACTTTAAGGAACCGTCTTAAAAGATTGCCAAGCTTTACAACAATATTTTTTTACAATGACAAAAGAACAATTTTTTAATTGTACATATTTATAATCCATTGCTTCAGAAATAAGAGTTGTGCTGTTCCCTTGAATTTGTCCATAAATCTTTGTGTTGAGCAAATGACAAATTATTTTAGCTTTAAACTTGTATTGGTTCTGGATTTTCGAAAACTTTAGAATGGCTGAGTCTTATAAATCATAGGATTTTAAAATGATTAGCAACTGACACAATACATGAATCTGTAAAACATGGAGTTAACAAAATATATTCACATTGCTCTGGATTCTAATAATGATTATGAGATTTCAGGGTTTTAGAGAATAAATCCTGAGGTTATGCAACCAGCTTTGCACATTAGATGACAAATTATTGTAGACAGAATGTGCTTATTCACTTCACATCATATGAATCAGGTAAATGGATACGACTTGCTGCCTATAAACAGCTGGACAAAAGCTGTAAAATCCCCCCCCTGGACAATTACAGTACATTGGAAGTTAGTTACTGTATGGCAGTGCAACATGACATCATGACTTTTGCGTAAACATATACGCCACTTTCGAGTCAGGTGGCGTGTTATCTCTACGCATTTTGAGCTATCCGCGTGTATGCGTGTATGTCTACGCCATTAACGTCCGCGTCATTCCGCGTGTCTGTACACACAGTCAAATCTCCAGTCATAAATGCCATTTACCCCAGTGACGGTTAAGTTTAGGGATGGGGTTGAGGTAAGTCATAACTTTTTTTTTACCTAGGATGGTAAGGGAACAGTCATAAATGCCATTAACTCCAGTGACGGTTAGGTTTAGGGACGGGGTTGAGGTAAGTCATATATTTATATAACGTTAAGTCAACGGCGTTCATAAACACGCTGAAAGGCGATTATGCGTCTTGATAGCACGCCAAAAATGGAAATACGAATTGGCGTTTCACACGCTACTTCATGAGATCAGTCTGGGCAGTGGCTATTATAAAAAATATAGGGTGGATCATGTAAATAGAGGTATGGCTAAATCTAGATTTCATGAGCATTCATTCAAGAAACTAATTTTGGTATTAAAGCATAGTTTGTTGAAACTTCTTTAATTTTTCATCATCTTTGAACAAATGAAACAAACAAAGGGAATATTGGAACATTTTTAATATATATTTCAAAGGTTTGGGAACAAAAAGATTAATAATTTTGTTCAGCAAGGATAAATGAACAAAAAAGATTTGTATAATGTTACAAAATATATATATTTATATATAAATGCGGTTCTTATGAACTTTCAATTCCATCCTGAAAAACAGCACAATGGTTTTCAACATTGATAATAATAAATGTTTCTTGACAAATCCGCAAATTAGAATGATTCTGAAGGATCATGTGACAGAATGTCGGAATAAAGTATTCGGTCAGAATATATTCTATTTTAAAATTATATAAAGTTTTAGCATTATATTTTATATATTGTTTTACTGTATTATTGGTCAAATAAACACCAATGTTCAACTTTACTTTTTTGAATAAACTTTTTTTGAAGTATCAGCAGTGACTTCAGCAGTGATCAGTCACAAAACTAAGACATTGGCTTCCTCCCAAACCGCTCTAATATCGCAAAAGTCCTTTAAAACTAACCAGGCTTGATGTGTCCCCGAGTCTGAGTGTGTACTGCTACAAGCTCAGCCACTCTGCTGCCCTGAGATAGATAGGACACAAACTCGTAGACACACAGGTCTAGAACGAACACATGCACACACACACACACACTTTGGCTGTCACTCCAGAGTGAAACTGTTGGGGGATGTTTAGACATTTGGATGGACAGCCAAACTCAAGGACATCCCATGCTCTCCGCAGGCCATTTGTACTCACATGAACACATGTGCACACACCCTTGCAAAATTTCACATGAACGCACACACAAGCCCACACTTGGACATAGTTGACTGTCATCTTCCTAGGGCATCAACAGAGCATCAACACGAAACTCGAGCGCTACAGAACAGACAGGCAAACAAAATAAACCCTGTGAAACCTATGATTGTACAGCCATAATCTGCGAGTCACTCACAGCAGGCTGGAGAGGTTTTTTTAAACGCTAAAATCACTGCTTGATCGCAATCAAACTCCCATGGAGAGACTTCCCCTGGAGATCTGCTTCCTTAAGCAACATTTGCATAAGATCCGTTTTGTCTAGACAACTAAATACACAAACCCCACCTTTACAATGATTTCTTGCTCTGCGGGGGCTCTTCTCAGAGGAAATGTCAACGTGGACTTTGGAGGGCAAACTATGGATCAGGACCCAAGGGCAGGCGTTGCAGGGGCAGCAAAATGATTCTCTTGCATTTCCATCATCTTTATGGATTTTCATTGATTGTTTTTACAATTGAGAAAGCGGCCAAACAGCCTCTCAGTTGCCGTGAATCAAAAGTGAAAGCTTTCAGCTTTCAGTGACATTAGGCCTAAGAGAGTATGCTTTCAGCAGAACACACAGTTTCTTGCACACACACACACACACACACTCACTCCTCTTCAGGAAAACTGCTGAACCCTGTGGATCAATTTGGTCGCTAAAGCCAACATCAAACAAAGCAAATACTTGCATGCAAACGTTACTCTATTTGAAAGGCGTAAAACATGAGCAAATGAGTACCATCATAAAATGCAGACTGTATTTGCAATGGCAGGGTCCCTAATCTGTGTTCACTGCACCTACTCACCAAGTACGGGATATCTGTTGAAGTTCACTTCACAAAATTCATTAATTTGGTACACCCTGCAAAATCATCACACATGAAAAAAACTGAGCTTTGCATTTTAGAGGAGTCTAACCTATGATAACATTTCTATCTGTAAATACAATAGAAATGACCACCATATAATGCATCTATGTTTATTTATTTAAATACAAATGCATTACTTTTTAAATTCATATCTAAAAGCATTAGACCAAGTGATATGAAATTAATATAAAAATGTACTTTGGTTATGTTAAAATTGAAGAATCTGTTCTTCATATAAAGCGATCGTCTCCCCATTAGAGACCGCTTAATATGGGTTTGTTTCAGGATGCGTTTATTATCTTTTTAGGTTTCCATTACCTGGACTTTTAATGGAGGGGCAGAAACCTTCAAAGATTAAACAAGGTCTTTTGGGTTTGGAACGACATGAGGGTGAGTAAATGTTGACAATTTTCATTTTTGTGTGAACTATGCCTTTAAGATTGCACTTGTCAAATGAAACACACCAAGTCTCTAATTATTCCGTGACATCATCACACAAACGTGCATATGATACCCTTGACACTATCTGTATCCAGCTATTTGCATACTCTACAGGTATCTGTCCATCTGCTCTCACCTTCTGGAGCAAACAAGGGTATTTAAGGCAGGCTGTGCTATAACAGTAAAAAGTATAATTATTATTGCACAATGCATTCTAGTGTGAAAATAGAAATTGTATGTGTGTGTGTGTGTGTGTCAGGGATTGAGTGAGGTCCAACAGAAGTGTGAAAGGCCAGACATTAGCTTTATCACTTGTGTGGTAATAATAAGACAGAGTGTCTACAGGAAGCAAAAGGAAAGGTTTCACAATTGATGAAAACTGGCATGACAGAGGGCTTCATTTGTTGCTTGCCTGCTGAGAGGCTACCGGTGTCATCTCTTCTCGTGCTAACATCATTTCCTAAACGGATCTTTTCAAAATACCATATGGGCCCCATTTTTCATATAACGTCATGATTGTGTATGATGTTTTTTAATATATTATTGGGTGCGTTATCCTTTAAACAATTTGGTGGTTCATCATGTATAGCAGTGTCAAATTTGCCAAATCAATACAACAAATGTTTATGTGCAATGGAGAAATGTGTGTATGTCAGGGTGAGATCGAGACACACAGGAAGAAAGAGTTTGTGTGGATGCTATCTTTTCTCTGACGTTCAGTTTGCGTCTGTGGCGTCGCAAAAACATCACTCATGCGGTTTGGTAAAAGATATACCGATGGCATCAGCAGCACTGCAGAAACGTGCACACACACACACACACACACACACACACACAGAGAAATCCTGCAGGTATTACCCTGCCAATCTTAAAAAGTATGCTGACAGAGTCAGTCATTTATATTTCAGATGAGGCACAGAAATTGTGAAGGAAAAGGAATGAAAAAAAAAAGGCGTCACTCAAACCACAGCAGCATATGGAGAAATACAAGCAGAGGACCCATGGTGCTCTAGCAGATGCAGCAAATGGATTATTGATTAAAGAAATTGATTGTTAATAAAGTAAAGTGTTGCAGGCAAATAATTGACAGTCATATAATATATTAAAGAAATATTGATTAATTCTTCTGAACAGTGCACTGTGTTCACTTAAACTGCATTTCTGTAAAATGTTCATCTGAAACATCTGCATCCCAGAACGGATGCCCTAATGAAGAAGGCAACAAACACCAAAGGGGATGATGGCAAATCAGACTAAAGCTGTGTCCGAAACCCTGTACTTTTTCAGTATGCAGTGGATCAGATAAAGAAAAAACGCATACTGTACATCCACTATGTTGACATTGTGTTTTGACCTATTTACTTGCAACACCCGCAACAAAATAAGGTGTTATGAACAATTTAGCCAACTTTTTTTACTTGGCTCACAATTCTGAGACAATTTATATTGTAATATTTCTACTTCTCTCAGCTCCTGAGGCCTTGTGGGACTGAATAGTGTCCACTAGCAGCACACTTCAGTATCTAAGCAGATGCAGTAGGTCATCCAGGTTTTGCTGGCCAACAGTTTCATTCTACATATGCTGGCATCCTACTCTTTTTGCACAGTGTGTAGTAAGGAAGTAAACATATGTACACATAATCGGGTGTAGGGGCAAATGTCTATGTTAGGGGAGACTAAAAACAAGAATTATTGTCTATCACATGAAATCACAAGGCACAATAACAAACAAATGTTCAATCTAATCTTTCCATACAAAACTTCAGAGTTTCAGAGAAAGTATGATCCTGTGATGAACATAATAATAAGCAAAATGAGACTATTATGATCATACATAGCTACTTAAATTCATCAAAATAATAGAAAAAATGAATGGATGAGAACCTTCCAATAATCAATATACTTATTTATGGAAATTAGACATTCATTAGATGAATTCTAAGGGCAGACCGATTGACTTGTTTTCATTCATGGATTAATTCGTGGTCTGTCAAATGCACGCGCAGGGAATTTGCACTGACACTTTGGATGATACGCCTTGGTTGCAGGGTCTGTCCGTAAACAAACAAGAGAGTTGTGTTTTGTTTGTGTTTTTGTTTCTGCTTTTGTTTTGTTTTTTGTTTTTTGAAATAAAGAAAGAGCGGTGTAGAAAGAAATGGTGACGCGTGCACGGTTTTGGTTTCACGGTTAAAACAACAAAAAAAAATGACCCACTTGCTCAGTTTTAACTTTACAAGTATTATGGCTCTCTAAAATGTGATGCATGGATAAAGTTTAAACTCACGCTGCTGTTGTGTCCGGACCACAGCACCATGGCCTGGTTATGAGCAGAATCTCCAGACAACGCAAATGTGGACGTAATCAGGTGTGGTTCATTCTGCCTCGGACTCTTCCCGGAACCGTCAACTCCTCCGGTACGCCTGAACTCGAACCGAGAAGCTGCCGCGCTGTCAGACGGAAACAGACTGCGCTTTTCCCTCCTGTTTACTTTGATTTCCTCAGGAAACCAGGTTGGATAAACTTTTCCGTCTTTTTCCTTAGCTGGGCTCGTCCGTTCCGCTTGGGATATGTGCGAGTTCTCCGGTGTCTCTCTCCAGGACATAGAAGCAGACTTTGTGTGCTCTTCAGGGGAAAGTTGAGCTCCATCAATTCCCCACTTCCAGATTTTATCTGTGCTGCCGTCCGGTACACTTCCAAAATCACGGCTGACAAAAGCCGTTGTCTGCACTTGTGCCTCATTTCGGCGTATTGGAGCAAAGCACGAGGTGCAAGTGATATCTGCGCGCGCTGGGAGCGGCACGAGAGCGCAGAGAAAAAACCGCGTCCAGTACGTCCAGCTACACTCCGTCATCTTAATCATCCTCACTCTCATTTTCACCTTTTATACCCTACCAAGTCCACGCAAGTTCCCTCACAATCCCAACAAAAACACCCAAAACAACTTTTCGCCACGGTAGTGACGTTGAGGGGATACCTGTATAACGGTGAATGTATCTGATGTGCGGATTCGGTCGGATGTGAGCTGGGTGTAGTTACCGGAGGGGTGGAGCTGCTGAGTGACACGCGCTCACTCACTCGCTCTGGCTTGGACCGAGCTCGGGAGCAGAGTGTGTGACAGGTGCGCGCGCGGGGTATAACGATGGCCCCGAGGGTATCCGCGAGCAGAGACATCTGGAGCAGAGTCGAGACGGCATCTTTTCATATTAATATGTAAGCAGAAAAACAGATAACCTCGTCTGCTAGCTGTCACATCAATGAGAGGCAGATTTGAAATACAGAAACAGCTTAATGAAAACCATTGATAAGTCTTCATTTTAAAGTAGAAGTAAAAGTGATTTACTGTGAAAATGAACGTTCTCAAAGAAACTTTTGTTTTGTTTACTCGCCCTAATGTCCTTCTGTGGAACATATCTTGAAGAATCTGTATGCACCTCTTTTCCACATTGGTCGAGCTGCAAAAGTTGTCCATATTACTTTTGAGGCCATGTGATCAAAATTAAGATTATTTATTTCTACTGAAGTTATCTAGTTTCACTGTTCTAAATATTCAAAGTGGAGACTCAAGGGTTAGCCTACTTTTTCAACACACAAGCAATTGTATTTGGCGTAAATGATGTCAAAAATAATGTGAATTTAAATAAAATATATAATAAAATAAATAATAAAAAATAATAAAAATAATAAAATGTTAAATGCAGATACAAATGAGATTCCAGAGCTTTGGTGGAGCAAATAGTTTCCAACAGCTTATATTTTGGTTGCTCAGAGTTTTAAAAGACTTGAGGTGTGTTTCAAACAACTCACAATCAACATTCACATTCAAAATGTCCACAATACACCAAAAAACACTCTTTTTATAGTTTGCTTAATATGTTTGCTTAGAAATGTTGTAAAGTTTTCTTCGGCCTTCAGACAGAAATGTACAAGACTTGTTGTAAAGTATTTACATGATAAATTAAATATATCGGTCCTGGTGTGGCACAGCAATATTGTTCATACACACCAGTGATGTTTTAATGTGTGGTATTGTGGTGCAGGAAATTGAGTAATCAGTGTCCCAATTTTAAGTTTATCAAGGTACTTACTGGTGCCAAAATTCATGTTTAGCATAGACTGGCTATAAGGATCTAGAATGAGTCACATCAGAATGTATTAGGCTAGTCATGTGGATTTTATTTATTTATTTATTTATTTGTAGCCATTAAACTGTCATTGTATGGAAAAGATTCTTAAAAATATATATTTTGTGTGTGTTTCATTGAATGAATAACACCACAGGTTTGTATAGAAACCAGTTTCTGCCTCAGAAATTAACATGTTAAATTGTGACAAAGTTTGAAATAAGAAATAAACTCACATATAAGTTTAAAGTGTAAATTGAGATATATGTGGCTTTCATACACAATAAGAAAAAAAACAGAGAAAGTACTGGTATTTTAGGAAAATTTGTTAAATTTACATTTACATTTACTTTAACCTTAAAACACAATACAGTATACGAAATTCACAATAAGGGTAAAATACCTGCAAAAATCAATATGGAAAATTCCTATACTGCATGTAACAAAGTACATTAGGCCCTATTGGGACTTTTCTCAAGTGTTTGGAATGACATCAGAGTGTGCATTTTTATTTTTAAGGAAAGAAAATATGAAGAAAATTTGCATTTAAAACCTGTCGATAGCATGATTAGAGAGAGAAACAGACATTGGGGGGGGGGGGGTCTTTCCTCTCCTTTGGGAAGGAAGTGGTGTGTGTTTGAATCAGGGGGGGGGGTAAGCTAGCTTTTTATGCTGAGTTAAAATATGCACAATTACAACTGGCTCTGTATGAAATTAAAGACTTCCACAAACAGACACACACACACACACACACACACATATATATCAACGCATTCTCACCCCAAGGCGTCACCTTTGACCATGCTTCAATATTTGACGTTTTAGGCGCCCTTTAGCGTCACTTACATGACGCGATCCTACGGCGTCATCTAACTGACGCTAAAGGAAAGCGTCAGTTAGAGGACGCGGTTAGGTTTAGGTGTGGGGTGGGGTACACGCGATCCTAGGGCGTCATCTAACTGACGCTAAAGGGCGCCTAAAGCATCAGATATTGAAGCATGTCCAAATGCTTCCCAAGGCGTCAGTTAGGTGACGCCTTGGGAGTGAGAATGGGCTGATATATATATATATATATATATATATATATATATATATATAGTGTATATACAGTATAAAGGCCCATATATACTGTACAAACATGCATGTTTAGCCTGACATGAGGAAGGTCAGAAATATCTGGTTTTATATACTTTTTTTCCCCCCATGATTAAGACGGTTTGGAAATTACTCTGTCCATCACAGAAAACCCAGAGGATTTAGATAAGCTCCATAACTTTATTTTCCAGCCCTCTCAGCTGAACTCTGACCCTTTACAGCTAGAAAGATTTACTGAACTGTATTGCAGTTCACTGTCTTAACCCATCAACTTACCTACCTGTTCAGTTCACCCGATTATTCAAGGTGAATATTTGAAAGTTATATAACTTTTGGGAAATGGTATATTCTCAGATCATTGCCTAAGTTTTCAATATGGTTACCACCCTGTTTCACAATCTGGCTTTGTACCTCTTAACACAGACAATCATCTGTCTAAAACAAAACATTTTTAAATGTGCTAAAGGTGTGTGTCATTTTGCATGAATAATTGCAGCATCAGCATTTTTAATGTGTTTCCTTCCACTTGTTGTCTTCATAAATCATTTGTTTGTGTTTTAAAAGCAAGCTTTTTCCTGGCGGAATGCCCGGTGTATTCGCAATGTGAAGGTGACTGACGGGAATGTTTTGCATGTATTGGATAATTGGCATTTCACTAATCACTTATTGCTGTGTCAATGCTTTGTCAGATTTTCTGACAGTTTCAAGGGAAATAAATCAATAACCTCTTCCTCTGTGACATTTTTACTTTAGGGCAGACTGTGTCAGGATTACTCTATTATTCCAGATTCCAGCCTTTCGCCAGCAACAATTTTTTATTTTTTTTTTAATAATATGCAATTCATAGCTCTTAGTCCTCTCACATCCTCAGTATATCACACTTCTGTCATACTCAAACACAAACAGACACAGTATTCTCTACAGTTTACAATATACTGCAGCAAAATATAGACGCTTAATGTCACATTCTTCAGACTGACTTATGTTCATGCACATTCAAATACATGTGTATACAAAGACTAGCAACCTCCAGGCAGTGTCCCATTTGCAGTGTTCTCAGTCCATGCAGGAGCTTGTTAGCTCTGACACTCCGTATGAGATCTGACAGACACTGAAATGGTCTCCTCCTGCACAGACACACACACACACACACACACTTGTCTGGTTTGCTATCTTTGTGGGGACTCTCCATAAACGCAATGGTTTTTATACTGTACAGTCTGTATATTTTATCCCCTTACTCTGCCCCTATATGTAAACCTACCCATCACAGGAAACATTCTGCATTTTTACATTGTCAAAAAAAAAATCATTATGATTCATAAGCATATTTACGCTTTACCTTTATGTCCCCACAGTAAATCGAGTCCCCATGAGTGTGTGTGCATTCAGGTTTAAGTCCCCACCGGGAAATGTACACACACACACACACACACACACACACAGAGACATGTGAAAGAGAGTGCTGCAGAGCTTTTATCACTGCAGTTGCCATTGTGTGTAGGGGAAACACACACACACACACACACACACTCACACACACAAGCACACTTTCATTGGTCCTAGTGCATGGGCTTCTCAGTTTTGCAGAAGTCAACAAAGAGAGAGAGAGACCAGAAACTGACATAATGAAGTAGCTATACTCACACTAGTTGGATATATTTATAATAATAATAATAAAAAAAAAAATGAAGGAAAGAGAGAGAAGAGCAATGAAATTCCTGACTGTCCTTAAACTGAATCATCCATATCAGATTAATTGTTTTTACGAAGACAATGTACTTTTTGTTCATTATGGCTCATTATCTGCGCAGTATTTTCTCTTCATTATGGCTCTCCTCTTTATCTGTGTAATGTTTACTGTCAAAACAAAATCTCCGGATTTCAAAGACAATTCAAAAAGTCTCAAACTCTTGACGTGATGAATTTTTAAAATACAGAGCCTGGAATTTGTTTGGAAACACATGGGCAAGTCTTCAACAAGGTCAGAAAAGGTCTAGCATGATCAACAAAAGCCTTTGTTGTTGCAGAACGGAAAAAGTGTGTCAGAGGCAATATTATTGAATGAGCTTGAGAGCATTTTTTTCTTTTGGTAGGGCTCAAGTGAAAGTCTGAATTAAGCTTAAAGAGTTAGTTCACCCACCTGTCATCATTTACTCACTCTTACGTCACTCCTGCTGTATGACCTTTTTTGTTCTCTTTAAAAAATCGAATTTTAGACTTCTAATTCGTGACTGGTGTTTTGTTTTGCTGTATAATCTGCACATCCAAATTTGTCAGGTCACACGTCACTCTTTTGTCGAAACTTGTGTACAGAATCCGGTGATTCTAGTTTATAAAGCTATAAATATAGATATTTATCTCACAAAAGCACATCGCTTTGCTTCGGAAGGCTTCAAAATCTCAGTTACTATTCACTCCAATTTTAAACCTTGAAAGAGCTTGGAATGCCCTGACATGTTTAATATAACTTGTGTTCGGCTGAAAGAAGAAAGTCATTTACAAATGCTCCATTTACACTCACTTTTTTTATTGCACAAAACGTATTGACCCAATGGCAATTAGTGAAATGATAAATAAAAAGATCTTATTTTATTATGTAAGAAAAGTATAGTCAACGTGATTAGGAATAAGAGTAACTCAGGCACCTCTTACAATAAATCTTATGTTAAATTCACTAAATATGAAAACAGTGTAACATCTTGAGGCCAATAAACACAATCAGTATGAGACCATCAGTTACAATTACGCTGGTAAATTAACTGTTAATGAATAATGAAGACCACTACACACACAATGTGGTTTGTATTTAATGGGGTTTTGGAATCATTCTCTCTGTGTTTTAATGTTTACTCTCTTTCTCTCTCTCTTTCTCTCTCTTCTTTTCTTTGCTCTGCAATTACAGCTTCGCCGCACATAATCTTAATCAGAGAGCAGCCTATTCATTTATATTCGGGCATCCATGCATATTACCAATACAAACACATGCACACACACAAATATTCACAGGTCTTTATGGATCTGCTGAGTGCATTTGTTTATTGCCACTGGAAAGCAAACACCATCTGTTAATGAACAAACTCTCTGACCCACTTAGTTCCATTCAGTCTCTTTCAGTCTTCCGCATGCACTTGCTCCAAACAGACAGAGGTTCATAAGTGTGTCATTTGGGGCAGAAAAGAACGCTATTCTTCAAATACATAGCATAAAGTGAATCAGTTTGTGCCGTCTAATGTTTTTCCAAGGCACAGCATGAATCAATACTATCAGATTGACTTAGGCTCTTTGGGAAAACAAATCAATAAATAAGTTGTTTTCTATATGAGTCCCTTAATAGACATAAATCAAAAGAAGAACCTGAGATGTGCAATGGATTAAACGAGAGAGAGAGAAAAATAGAGAGAAATAGAGAGTGAGGTCTACCTCTCTGTTATTGAAAGACCAGAACAATATTTGTAAGAACCATCAATCTATATATTTGCATAATAACCATAATTCAAATGACAATAAACCAAAAAAGGGTTTATAAGATGTGTCCCCCAGGTTATATATTCAACAATGTTGGGAAAGCCACTCAAAATGTTGCTTACTAAGCTACCAACTAAACTACCAAAAAATTAGCTAAGCTAAACTGAAAGCTATTGTTTAGAGAAAGTATCCTTTTACACTACATAGCAAAAGTAGCTTCATATTTTTTATAAATAATATATTATTATAACAGATTTCTGTAATTTGGTGTAATATTTATTACAAAAAAATAAATAATTAAAAAAAAACTGTGTTGGCAGGTGTGTGAATGAGGAGAGAAAGTGAATGAAAAAAAAAAATATATATATATATATATATATATATATATATATATATATATATATGAAGAGTTCAGATGCAAAAGCCTCTAAGTGCCATTTTAAATTTTCTTCTAGAATGATCATTTTTATCAAGCTTGTATATTTAAGTTCAGTGATTTCACTTAATTACCTAATTAGTTGTTAATTATTTAAGTGAAATTACTGAACTTAAATATACAAGTTTGATAAAAATCATCATTAAAGAATAAAATTTCAAATGGCATTTAGAGGCTTTTGCATCTGAACTCTTCATATATATATTCATATGACTCAGCAGAAGTTTCTCAAAATTGGCTTTCAAAAAGCAGCCTATTGTCACAGTACCATGTCCATCAGATGCTTATCTGATGCAAAATCATATTCATATTGATGTACCATGGTATTTTGATGGCACGTGGTGATGAAATAGTTATTTGTGTTACTTTAAGTGCTTCTGTGTTTTTGATTGATTGGAAAATGTTTTACTTGCACAGTCGTTCTTTGTGAGCAGCACATACTGAACCTATCACATCTTGATCTCTCTAAACAATAGAATGCATTTGCAGGTTTCAATTGATTATATACTGTAAATATCCACTTCATACAGTGCTCACATTATGTGTTTTTTTAAGTATGCCATTACTGTAAGTGTGAACAGTGTGAATGATTCACATTCTGATTCAAAACAGCTGATGAAAAATACTAGACAAGCAGGGCCGGACTTACCTCATTTTGTCACAGCCAAAAGATATTTATTTATAAAGTTGTCATACAGAATTTAAGCATTGGTGTGAAATAATAATAATGGAAACATTTAATTTATCCTCATTGTGAGTTGGCCCTTCTGGATGTGCAAGCATAGCCTAGAATGCTACGCATAAATCCTGCCCTACAGACAAGCAACTTCATTGCTGAAGGGAAAATGTAATGTTATATGGTCTTTGTCAGCTACTGCTTCATCAATAAAGTAAAGCTTATTCAGAAATGTAGTTAAACTAATTGTAGTGAAGCAATTGATCATCACTGTTGAAAAAGGGCAAATATGTAAAATGTTTGGAATATTATGAAACTTTAAAGAGATATTTCACCCAAAAATGTAAATTATATCATTACTCACCTTCATGTTGCTCCAAACCTGACTAACTTTCTTTTGCAGAACACAAAAGAAGATATTTTTGAAGATTGTTTGAGGTCCAAACAACATTGGACATAATTTACTTTTAATTTTTTTCACAGAAGAAACACATATTAGTTTGGAATGACATGAGGTTGAGTAAATGATGACTGCATTTTTATTTTTGGGTGAACTATCCCTTTAAATCTGAATGACCCATCTATGCAAACGCATTTAAAAAGTTGCCCAAATTATATCACAAAGCTGAAAATGTTATTTTTGTACAAGACACAAAGCAGAGCACAGCACAAGATCTTTTGGAACAGCTCCTGGCCATGTAATGTGTCCTGGTAAAAGTCGTCCTTCTACCTGCCCTGATAAAAAGAAAAAAAAATCGATGGAATCAGGCCCTAGAGTCCAGATCAGTTTAAACCAGTGCATGGAGAGAGAGAGATAGGACAGCGCAAATGTCAGTCTTTTAGTTCCTCTTTTCCACTCTCTAGATATCATGAAATGAATAGCAGAGAGTCATTTTAAGTTCACAGGAACTGAGAGGCTGATAAAAAAAACCTAATGATTATTAAAACAACAGGGTGTTAAAAAACAGACCCATCTGTTGCGTCAGTCTTTAATCAGTTTAATCCATTCTTGAAATCGGTTTAATCCACTTTTAAGACTTGAGGTTGAGACAGTGGGACTGTTTTTAGAGCAGATGTAGCAAAGACTTCCAAGTTGCACGGAAGACTGGATTATTTTGTCACGCACTAAACAGAAACCTTTCTCATAACAACTGAGACAAATCAGACACAATTATTTGCTATATTTAACAAATAATCTTTAAAACTCACTCTGGGATCAATGGTCCCATCCCCCCAAAAAGGGCAAGAAGGGTCTTGGTTACCATGACTACGATCAGATAGGTTGGTTTTGTTGCTGTTAAAAATGTTGTCAAAAGTATTGAAAAAGCAGAAGCCATAGAAAAGACCCACATCCCTTAAAACAGACTTTGATTGATTTATGGATGAACCGATCTATAAATGAATACACCCCAGGACACTGTGTGAATGATTTACTGTCTTGTGTAGTGTATATGATACTATTATGTCTTTGATACTATGTATTTTATGAGAGAACTACTAGTTAATGTAACCCCACCTATATCGTGTCTCCTATCAAATTAATCCTCATTTAATGACTCACACTTTAGTGTACATCGCCTTCTCATAGAATGCAGTGTGTGTTTGTGATATCTATCCGAGTATAAATGGACACAAATGGCAAGGCCTACACTTGAGACAGAGTCATTAATCAGTCATTAAACCGCTTGGAAATTCCCCCTTTCTTATTGGTTGAGCCAACCCTGAAAGGTAGGACCTTTCTTAGGCTTTAAATGGCCTTTACACAAGCCCTCCTCTCTTGGTCTTCTCTTGTACGTTCAGCAGGCCTTGACTCACAACCAGCCATGTGCTCATTCAGGAGAGGAAGGACTCTCTCAACCACAACAGAATCAAGGACAACCTCAGGAGTTTTGCTCAACTTCTTCATTTAATGTTCATCACAACTCCAACCAACAACTCTTCCAACTTCCTTCCTTCTCCTGGTTGCTCTGTGGCCACCATCTGCGCTCCAGCCATGTACTCAAGAAGCAACATGACATCATGACTTTTGCGTAAACATACATGCCACTTTCAAGTTTTGTTTTTTTTCCCTAGGATGGTAGATGAAGACTCATAAATGCTATTAACCCCAGTGACGTGTAGGTTTAGGGACGGGGTTGGGGTAGGTCATATAGGATCAGCCCATTCTCACCCCCAAGACGCCGTAGGATCGCGTCATGTAACTGACGCTAAAGGGCGCCTAAAGCGTCAGATATTGAAGCATGGTCAAAAGGTGACGCCTTGGGGTGAGAATGTGTTGCATATATTTATATAGCCTATACAGTAATGTAACGTTAAGTCAACGGCGTTCATAAACATGCTGAAAAGTGATTATGCGTGTTGATAGCACGCCAAAAATGGAAATGCGAATTGGCGTGTCATACACACGCCATTTCATGAGATCAGTCTGCATGAAGAGAGAGAGAGAACTTCCAACCAGGGGTGCGTTTTCCGTACCATGACGTAGTTCGCTGATTCACTACCATAGTATGATGCATCGTTGGAAAAATCAACTAGCTAGTCACGACTTTTTCCCGAAACCCAATGTCGCAAAGTATCGTTCAACCACGTTGGTTTCGCACGTGGTGGAGTAATAACTACTTTTAATGAAACTGTTTGAGATCCAATTAACGCTAGATTTGTTTTATATAAATTACAGAAATGTCATCTGAGGACTATTTCTAATTGTTCTAATTGTTTTGCTTTATTACCAGACTCAATATTTGGCTCGTTCTTACATACTAGAGGACGTTCGCACATGCGCACTCTTCAAGCACGTTACTTCAAATCTTTTGACAAACTAAAAGACATAAATAACATTTGTATATTCTAAATAAAAGACACCGGTTGAACTGAATGTCAGCTTGCTTATTTTGCTCAAGATAATGATTTATTACCCCCAAATGTCATGCAATATAGAAACGATGCCTCTTACCATAGGTCGAGAGCTGTCGTTCAAACCACACAACTTTGCAATGCTGTTTGCAAATGTTCGTTGGAACGACTGTTTCGGGAAACACAGACTCGTTGAACTATGCTGATAACGACGGAACTTGCGACCATTGCTGGCTAACGATGCTTTCAGGAAACGCACCCCAGGTTGATTAATTGTAATATTCATTTTACTACATTAAATTAATTCTATTAACTGATCCAAATATTCACAATTAATTATTACAAGTTATGATTGATTATTTATTCATTTTGAGCTAATTTACTACATAGAGCTTCATTATTACACTGTACTTTTTAGCTTGTCAATGCACAAATGAGAAATAGATTTTTAGAGCCATGGTTCTTAATTTTTTTTTGCCTATACAGTAGCTCACATTATGAATTTACTTTATTGCTAGATTTTCCAAATTTGCTTGCCTAAAAGAAATGCCAGATGAGCTGTCAAGCGAAATTCAGTTCAAATAATAAAAAAACAAAATATTTTGAAAACTTGTGATAATGTACAGACTGATGCACTGTACAGCTATTAGGATGTCCTTGAATTCTTTAAAAATTAATTTCCACAAATACTCTTAAAATATGAATTCTTAAAAGCTTAAAAAAATGAAATCGAATTTTGTTCAACAAGTAGTCAGTGAACAGATGTATGTTGCCTTCGGATGATGTTGAGTGTCACCTTGGTGGCACAATATTAAATAAGCAGTTTAATTTTTCTATGTATTTTTAGAGGTTGCCGGTTTTACCGTTAAAACTTGAAGTATATATTTACATACCAAAAAAATACTCCAGAATGGGTAACACAACTTCTAAGGAGAATTGAGAGCTGCTCGAGGATGTCTCAGGTCTTACAACAGCTATATGAGAGACTGTCTTGTGCAGAAATAATTCTCTTTCATTTTCCTTTTCAACTTTGTCTCTTTCTCTCACTCCTGTGAATATGAGAATGATAAAATGAGAGGATGAGAGAATCTTATGTATGTGTGCTGTGGGGGAGAACATTTATTTTGCAAAGACCATATTACTGTATGTGGGTCAAGATCTGTTGATTTAAAATCTCTTAATATTTCACTGTGGGGTTTTTATTTGAGCTTATGTTGTTATTGTAATGTTTACTGTGACCTTGTGCCATGCTCTGCAGGGCTGTTGCTCAGTCAGATTTCATATGCCTGAGACAGACACACTTACATTGTGCATGATGTGTGTGTTTTTGTCCTCCTTAGAGTGATTATTGATGAGTAGATGCTGTTAAAGAGCATATGTGTGTAACAATGTTTTGATTTAGCTTAAATTATCATTGCCAGAGAGAAGGGGTCTAAAAATAATGTTTGGGTGTCAGGTTTTATGGGGGAATTTAATTGGGGAAAGTCATCTAAACTTTATATTTTTGTCTTGGGTTGAAGATTCAAATGCAGCTTTATTGGGACAATCCAGAATCGTAATCAATTTAAAAGGGCAAATGGTCAAACACACGGGAAAACAATGAGCAACAGTGCATGAAACAAAGGAAAATGGATAATCAAGAGAATGGGCAAAAAAACAAGAAATAATAAACCAGAATAACGCTCAAAAAATGCCATGTAACAACATACAAGACTTCGAAATGTAAAAGTGAATACACAAGGCTTAAATAGGCAGTGTTGTTGAGTCCAGGCAATGGACTATGGGAAATGTAGTTCATGGTGAGATAAAGCAGATGGAAGGAATGTCCTCTGGTGGAGATCAAGAGCGCAGCAGCTGGTGGTTGTGACAGTTACATTATATATGTTATTACAATTAATTTGAATCAATTTCAGCAGATTTAGCTAAAAGATTATCCAATTTTATTTAATTATTAAATTCAGTCGAGAAGCTAAAGGGTGGAATACACTATAACTTTCTAAATGAACAGCTTTTAAAATACTAGCATCATACACTTTGCCAATTTTTTATTTAAAACACAATAAAACACATGTTATTAACATTGTTTTTATTATTTTTTTTTTTTTTCATTTAACACTGGGCTTTTTTACCTTGGCATTAAATGAGAGAAAACTGGTTATTGAAGCCGTGTGTTTCTAATATGACGCCTGAGGGAGGGAAATCAATGTAATCTTCTGACCAATGTAACCAATCTCTCCATATTGAAACTCTTGCAAGTATCCTGTAAGTCGCTCTGCGCAGTGCTACAGGTGCCATATATTATACCCAACAAAAAGTGCCATCCGGCAGATGGCACGTCCCAGTCTCTTCGTCCAGCCAGTTCTTCTTAACTCCTCCGCTGTGGACGTATGCCGTTATATAAGGCGACTGCTGACAAGATGCAGCTTTAGTTCAGGGCATGTGTAATAGCAGCCGTAGACAGACAACATCAGACGGCAACATTAATAACAGATAGAGCAGAGTGCTGTTATGTTCTATCGTCTAAATTCCCAAAACACCTTATACTACACTCTCTCTCCCTCTCTCCCCACCTCCCTCTGTTTTCCCCCCTTCAGCCTTTTCAATCTGCGTAAAGACATGTTGCTGCTCGAGAATGTCTGAAATATTACAACAGCTATATGATAGAATGTCTTGTGCAGAAATAATTATCTTTCATTTTCCTCCACTGACTTTATGTCTCTTTCTCCCACTCCCGTGAATGATAACAGTAGAATAGGAGAGTTTCTCCTAGATGCATGTACTGTGGGAGAGATTATGTATTTTGCACTAGCTTTATTTTATGTGGGTCAAGATCTGCTGATTCAAAATTTCACTGTGGAATTTTTTTAGATGCCGTTATTTTAATGTTTACTGCCACCCCTTGCCATGTTCTTCAGGACTATTGTTGCCAAATCAGGATTTAATATGCCCGAGATAACAGACTTTATACTTTGTAGAGAGATAGCATTGAGTAAATGAATATGTGTGAATGTGATCGTGAATGACTGTGTCTTGGGACACATAGAGAAATTATTGATGCGTAGATTCTTTTAGGCGGCAGATGAGTCTCGTCATACATAATTACATGCAGTCACACACACACACACACACACACACACACACACACACACACACACACACACACACACACACACACACACACACACACACACACACACACACACACACACACACACACACATACTTGTTTGGGGTGCCTCGTGGGGGCACCAGTTATTTACCACATTTTGGGGACACCACTTTCCTGGCATCCTAGAGACTAGATAAACATATCAAAAAATCTAAAAAAAAAAGTTTAATAAATATCTCTCTTAAAATGTAATTAATTCATTAAAATAAGGGTAGGTGGTAATCTGGGGACAGGTCAGGTTAACACATGTGGGGACACGGGGACAACTCCTTATATGAGCATTAACAGGAAATCCCATCTGGGGACAAAACCCTGACCAACTAGTGTATCAATAAGTACACATGGATGTCCAATCTGGGGACAAACCAGTGTAATCTACAGACAAAGAAAGGTCATAATATGGCCAGCTGGCCAATTCATAATGGTACTTCCGGAAGTTATATTGGTTTGTTAAAAATAGGGTGGTTTAATTAGTTAGTTCAGCTTAACTTAAATGAACTTGAACATGCAATCTTCAACTGCAAGTCATTTCAGTCCTCCAAGACTGCCACAATCATATACTGCATTTAACTCATTCTTACACAATTCAGTTGCTACATTTACTGATTATGACCCAAGAGAGCCATACATTGAATGTGATTTTGCTGAGCAGCAAAGTTGTCAAAGTCAATCTAATTTATATTATAAAGCCCTTTAAAAAAAAGTTGTCACTGAGTGCTTTTACAAACACTCACCCTAAACCCGAGCACACAAGTAGATACACAAAAAAAATAAATAAATAAAACACAAAACCAATTAAACGTATACATGGTAAGCTAATTGTTAAAAATATGTTTGAGGTAAAATTAAGAATCCTGTAGTTAACCAGTAATAACACATTTGGGAAGGTTAGAAGATCAGAGCTACAATTCTTAAATTGTCTAACATTATGAACGTTATCAGTGGAATGGAGCTTTTGGTCTAGTTTTGAAATGCTCTAAAAATTGAACCTTTAAGTCATTAAAACAATCCAAGAGAAATAAAAACAACCTTGATACAAATTGAATTTACAGCCAAATTTAATCAGTACAGTATGGGTTCCGTGCTTGCCACCAGATATTACAACATATATTTTTTATGAAGTGCTTCGTCTAATGTGCCATCAGAAAATACATTTATCAATTTAAAATTAAATCCATAACACTATTCAGTCCCCTTTACGTTTCACATTTTTAATTAAGGCATTGGAAACTATAGGCAGTCTGTCGTATGGCTACTGTACAGTAAAACTAATCTACGCAATTAGAAAAAAATCATTTACACCAACTCATCCCCTGACACTGTTGTGAATTAATCAGAATAGAAATGTGAATTTGTTATCTTTAATAATAACGGAAACAGTTTGACATTAATGGGGGTGTTCAGCTTTAAGAGAATTCTACCAATAATGCATCAGTGTATGTGAGGAAAAAAAGAGAAAGAGATTGTTTTCATGTGCGAGCGCTGTATCTAATGATTCAAGTTCAGAAACTTCAGTAAACAGTTCAGTTTATTCAATTCAAGTCGTCAGTGGTCATTATTGCTGGTCAAGGAAGAAAATACACAACAGACACAACATTTTGCCTGCAGACTTAAAAACAAGTAAGTCCAAGCACCAAATTTACATCCAAGCACCAAATTTACAACCAGCATCGAACTGTTTCAAAGGAGAACTCCGGTCAATTTTAACATTGAGCTCATTTTTTGTACATTTGGAGTGCTGTCAGTACAGACAAAAACGACAAAATCAGTGTTGCCTACACCTTGTTATCCTCTTTATAAAATTCGCACCCTGTTGACTTCAATGGGACATGTTCTAAACCTGCTTTTAGCCTCTTAACATCCTTGATTTGTCATTACGTGTGCACAACTATGTGAGTGGTGTTAAGAGTGACCACAGTCAATCTGACTGCAGTAGATGTGAAAGATATTAATAAAAGTGATGTTAATACAGCCAGCGCACATACCCGTGTTTACTTCCTGTTTTCAGTCGAACTCCACAGTAGTCGATTTTCCGAGTTCGCACGCGATCATTGGTAACTAAATGATGTTCAACATCTGATTCGGATGAACTATCCATTTGAGCTGATATTGTCAGAACACCACACAGCACCGTCATAGGCTGACAGCTGACAGTCTGAGTCTCCACTGTTGCTTAGTTACCAATGATCGCGCGCGAACTCGGAAAATCGACTACTGTGGAGTTCGACTGAAAACAGGGAGTAAACACGGGTATGTGCGCTGGCTGAATTAACATAATTTTTATTAATATCTTTCACATCTACTGCAGTCAGATTGACCGTGGTCACTCTTAACACCACTCACATAGTTGTGCACACGTAATGACAAATCAAGGATGTTAAGAGGCTAAAAGCAGGTTTAGAACATGTCCCATTGAAGTCAACAGGGTGCAAATTTTAAAAATAGGATAACACGATGTAGGCAACACTGATTTTTGTCGTTTTTGTCTTTACTGACAGCACTCTACAAAAAATGAGCTCAATGTTAAAATAGACCGGAGTTCTCCTTTAACCCTTTCAAAACGTATTCATTAATAACATTATAATGTTATAATGACCAAAAAAAAAAACTATGGTATTGAGACCAAAAAAAACAGATGATATAATTCAAGTAAAACACAAAAACTGAATCAACAACCAAAATCAACCTTACTTTTTAGTGGTCCTTCTCTCATATGCTGTGATTCTGTTTTTTATATAATACTTCACCGCCTGCCAGTCTCGTTCACCAAGGGCTTTGGGGGCTGCTGTAATGCATGCCATGCAGTCGACTTTTCCAGGAGTAACTCCAGAGTGAATAAATTTCATCATTTTCTCTTCTACAGCCGCAATCTCCACCTCACTCCACTTTCTCTTCCTAGGAACTAATGACAAGAAAATTACATTAATTGCACTGCATGTGTTGTAGGTCCAAGACTGGATTTTTTTATACTATTCTTTATGATGTTGACCTTTTATAAATAAGCAAATAAAAACTATAGAGGGTTTTCACAGACGTCACGATCTGGGCGGTAACCCGGATGAGCGGCCATTATGGAGGCACTCGGATGTAAACAACAGCATGGATTGCACTGTTCATGTACTACTGAACACATTGTTTCACAAACAAAACACGGGAAAAAACATGTGGTAGGTGCGAAATCATACAGAGAAGGACTTATCAAGCAGGAGAGAGCGTTTTGACAAACTAAAGTTAATATGTGGTAAAGGTCCAAACGAGCTAGCTTCTCTAGCCCATACTGCAATTCTTCCTTCTATTTCTTATTCCGACATTAGCTACGTTCAGATTGTCAGTCCAAAAAGCACATGAAATCTGTTTCAAGCTACATCCATATGTGGTTTGAAATCCTGTTAACACACCAGGACATATGCCTCAGTCTGAACGATTAGATTTCGGGTGGTATGTGTCTCCCCGGGCATGTAAAATGTAAACGTCAGGTTGTTAGAGGAGACATGCTGGAAGTCGCTGCCGAAACAATGCTGTGTTGTTGCAAAGTGCCGGACGAGCAGAAAATTATTATTTCTGAAACATTTTGAAACCGGTGCAGACAAGAGCGCGGAAATAGCTGTACATAACAGCCTCCTACAGTTCTGCAGCTCAATACGCAATATAGTCCAGCGCGGCGGCTAACGTTACACATTTCCATGTTGTAAAATTTAAATAAGACAAAATCTCTATTGCATATGCAAACCGCTCCATCAGTGCCAATATCAGTGCCGTATTGCCCGAGAGCTGCATGGACTCACAAATCGGATCTGAACAGTTGCGATAAACAGTAGCTGCGTTTACATTGACCCTTGTAATCAGATTGACGGCTCAATCGGACTAAAAACCCTTCATGTAAACACCTTAATCGATCCGACTGAGCTCGATCCGACTAGAATTTCGATCGGATTGAAAGGGGTGGTTTACTCCTTTTGTAATCCGAGCGAGAGAACATGTAAACACTTGATCGGATTGAAAACCGAAACTAAAAGGACTGCGCATGTGCAATGACGTTGAAATAGCGTAATGACGCATGACACACAGAACGAGCTGTTCTTCCTGTTGAATAAAGTGTCATATAAATGAATGTTTCGTTATTAAAAAAAATTATCATTTCACTCCATGTCTGTGAAGTGAAGCAGGACAACGTCCCATCAGTCTTTGTTTTACATTCACATCCACACACGACTTTTGGGCGCGGGGTTTTACTGCGTGAAATACAATCAGCACGGAAAAACGGTTCATGCTCATCGTCTCCAGATCATGACCAGAGACGGATAAAAATTAAAAAAGACGGATAAAAAAGACTGTTGTTTAAAACAAATACAGAATCAATAGTGGACAATAGTTATGCTTATGCGTGAACAGTGGTGCATATTCGTGCAGTGTGCGCATGTCAAAAAATCAATTCCGAAAATTGATTTTAATCCGATTGTGTCCATGTAAACGTAGCTAGTGTGTACATCATTTTAGATCAGATTCCAATCGGATACAAAGATAATCGGATTTGGACTGACAGTGTGAATGTAGTCAATTAATATGTTAACATTTTATCCATAGTAAACACTTAATTTACACATGTGCTGACTGATGAGCTGATGCTGTGCCTCTGTCACCCACAAACGCCTTGTTTCATCGTTTTTTGCACTCTTCTCTTTAACTTTTGGCAGTCTATAGAGCTCGAAAGGTATTTTCCCGATGCGACTGATTAGTACGGACCAAAACTCTACCATTTTTCAGCAGAGATAATCAGCCAAATTTGCGAGTCCATTCAGTTCAATGGCATTGTTTATGTTAAGTGCCTCCAAAAATGTCCGACTTCCGGATTGATGACGCGTCGTGAAAACCCTCTATTACTGGACAGGTTCCTTACCTGATGTTACTTTCATGACCTCCGGTGTCCTCTCTGGAGATCCTTTGGAGAAACACAATCATATACATTTCTAAATCAAACTACTAATTACTGATAGGCTGTTTGGAGGAATTCTTGATATTCTGATTGAATTAAACATTTACCTGCCTGTTCATGCATCTTACCTTCATTCGTGTTTACTGGCCTGCTGCAATTCACTCCTGAAGTGCCTGCTTGAAGGCATGATTTAATTATTATTTAACTAATGGAAATGACAAACATCTTTAAAAAATGTGTTTACAAATCTTTACCTGGCTCACTTGACGTCACATCATGAGAATGATCCGACAGTTCTGTTTCATTCTCTGTCCCAGCATCAGTCTCAACGCACTCTGAAACATAGTCTTAGTATTCAGAGATATGCACAGATTCTTCCAAAGTCACTAGGACACACTTGACAGGTGGTTTAAACTCAATTAACAGGTTACATACCTGTCGGATTGATGCTGATCTGGTCAAGACCTTTCCCTCTGAATTCGTTAAGCCTTCCCTGCTCCATAGCCATCAAGACTTTGGTGATTTTTGCCAGCTGGAGTGTTCCCTCTGGTAATCTATAATATTTCCTGTGTATACGAATATCGTGTCCCAAGAAATCAGCAAGTTGGTCCATTTCGGTATCGTTCATGTTAAGTACTCTAGACATTGTTGAGATGTGTTTGCGCAACTTGGTGGACGAAAGGGCTTTTGGACATTTAGCACCACACTCCACGGCAAAGCAGCGCAGGCAGTCTGATCCACGAAATGATGTCTCGCAGCCTGGGATAGCGAACATGTAGATGTTCTCCTTCAGAACACCGCAAACGTCACGTGTTTTAACCAGCAACTCCATGGATTTGATCATTTCCGGTGCCAAAAGTACAGCTATTTTCCTTCCGCGCTTTCCACGGATTTCTACGCGACTAAAGTACTTGCATAGTGCTTGTTCAACTTCTGAGAGAGAGTCAGCAATATCACTATTTAAAGTAGATTTGTCTCGAGACTCGAATGATTGTACTGGCATCAGACAGGCTTCCCCTTGCCTTTTTCTGTTGAAGATGATCATTTGTGCAAGAGTGACTTTAGCCAGTTTTGCCCATGTCTTGGTGTTCGGTGCATTAAAAAGTGTGCTGTAGTATTCTTCCTGTTTCTCCTTTAAATATATATGGAGTTTCTTGACATCATCTGCAAATGGCAAGATCAGTGGAGCGTTGTACCTTTTTTCTTCCAGGGTATTGTGAGCATGACATGAGATCATCTCCCTCCAGCGTGTCTTATAGATGTGTTTGAAGTCCTCTGCTTTTTGAACTTTTGTTGCGTCACCACAGATCCTTGCATCACAACTTACAATGTCGGCAACCTTCATGAGGCTCTGGCCAAGTTTGTTGGCTAGTGTTGGCACCGCTATCTTATTTGTCTCACACTGAAAGCCTGTAACAGCTTTAACTGCATTAACTGTGTGTTGGAAGTTGGCTGGATCAATGTATTCCTCAAGTGATTTGAGAGGAGATACCTGCCTTCCTTTCAAAACCAGTCTCCCTAACTCACGCATTTTCTGACGGATCAGTTCATGATCAGAACGCCGGTGTCCCATGATGTTGTATTTCTGCTCGCCATACTTGAGGATACAACGGTCACTCTTTATGACATCTACCACTTCACCGTGTTTCATATCACTCAGAAGTTTCCACAGTCCCTTGCTAACTCCTTCCTGCACAGGTTGCGCAAAGGCGCAAATTGATTGGGCTCGAGTTCTACCCGGTTTTGGAAGAACACCACGAAGTGGGCACCTTTTCATATGTTTCCAAAGAAATCTTTTTTTGAAAAGTCCTTGGCAATTTGCACAATGTAAGAATTTATTTGGATTGACATTTGGAGAACTTGCTTGTTTACATGGAACAATGACACCTTTTCCTTTTCTAATTACATCTACATTGTGTGCTCGGTCCCCCTGTTTCCTTAGAATAGTCAGTTGGAGCTTTCTTTCCTTGGAGTTCTTTGGATATGAAATGGCCTTAGCAACTTCAGATTGATCTTTGTGAACAAGTTCCAGATGCCTGGCAATTTTGGATTGTGGCTTCTCACAAAAAAGACAGTAATGTTTTTTGGTGTATCTTCTAGATCCATCGTCAGTCTTTTGACTGTGCATGACTGTAAGTGAAGTTATGGAGCTTTCCCCAGATGCGTCAGATTCAGAGTTCCGGTTTCTAGGTCCCTTGTATTTTTTTCTTGTTCCATCTTTAACAGCACGACTGGCCATGGTGGCAGCATTTTTCTTTAATATACTGCCTCCCTCTGAGCTGGTCTCACTTTCACAATCTGACCCTGGCACATATTCATCTTCTGTTATTTCCATGCTGCTTATGGAGTCTTCAGAATCATATCCAAGCATTTGTTTTTTAAACTGAAATTAATCAGAATTCAGCAAATTAAATTTCCTAAATAAAAGGTCTGTGTCACTGAAACAGAACTACAATACCTCCCAATGTCTGTAGAATAAAACTATTTGTTGTATCCATAAAAAAATACCCTATATTTTAAACTGCTAAAAAATTTTTTATAAAAACAAGCATGTGTTACATGCACGCAATTACTCTAGATTAATATCTATTTGCATAAATAAATGCAAAATTAAATGCAAGTTAAACTATGAATGGGTCTAAAGCAGGGATAGGCAACTTCGGTCCTGGAGGGCCACTGTCCTGCAGAGTTTAGCTTCAGCCCTGATAAAAACCTCACCTGCCATTATCTATCTAATCCCGAAAACATTGATTGCCTTGTTCAGGTGCGTTTAATTAGGGTTGGAGCTAAACTCTGCAGGACAGTCGCCTTCCAGGACTGAAGTTCCCTATCCCTGGTCTAAAGTATCAATCAAACATTGAAAGGGTTGCCTTTTAAATGGTTACAAAAATCAGTCAAGATAAAATTAATGAATTCTCCAAACTTTTATGAACTGGGTCCATCATCTATACTTTCTTACCTTGGGATTGGAGTGGGACACATTCCCATCTTCTGCAGAGCTGGAATCTGTGTCCATGTTGTTTTGGAAGGCAACCTGTAATCAGTCAAACATGACAAATATAAAGGTAGAAGGTACTGAGAATTTTACACAAATTATATTATCATGACATTATCATATATTATCATAGACAAGGTGTCCCCATAAAGACAGTTAAAATACAGGTCAATGTCCCCAGAAGGTATCATAAATACTCATTACTACCTATGAGGTTAAAGTGCCAACCAAACTTTCAGGTTTGTTTAGAGGGTGTTTCTATCCATCGTTTGTGATAAGTTGTTTAAAATGTAGAAACTAATATAGTTATATTACAATTTGTCATTCATTACTGTAAATGCATATCATAAATATGTGTAAAAAAATCCAGTATGCCCTAACAGGGTTGGGACAAAGCATGTAATAATGCCATCCTCGCATCGTTCTGTCAAACACATTATGATAAACATTTTTGCTGGGAAATAATTATTACTACAATATAATGTATACTGTGCGGCTCTGAAACTAAATGGTTATAAAAAAAAGTTTAAAAAAAAAACGTATTACCTTATTACAGGTAATATCTTATTACCTGTGTGTCTGTTGGTGAGGGTATCACAGAATCTTCTGCTGGTTGAGTGACTGGATGCGATTCTGGGCCCAGCTAAAAATCAAATAAAAAAATTCAATGATACAGAAAGAGTGTGCAATATTTTTAACTAAAGTACATAAAATTGTAAACTGCAAAAAAAACAAAAAAAAAAAAAAAAAGTGATCATTTCTGTTATGTGTATGCAATGATTTTCCGTTCTCTACATTTATAATTAGTAGTCACTTCTCTAAAGTAATGATCCAACTTATTTGAATTGCGATGTGATTGTATTAGAATTTAGGCATGGACCAGAACAGATTAATAATCTAGTTTAATATCTAATTGCAAAATAAATGCAAGTTATCAAGTATGAATGGGTCTAAAGTATCAATCAAACATTGAAAGGGTTGCCTTTTTAAATGGTTACAAAAATCAGTCAAGATAAAATTAATGAATTCTCCAAACTTTTATGAACTGTGGCCATCATCTATACTTTCTTACCTTGGGATTGGAGTGGGACACATTCCCATCTTCTGCAGAGCTGGAATCTGTGTCCATGTTGTTTTGGAAGGCAACCTGTAATCAGTCAAACATGACAAATATAAAGGTAGAAGGTACTGAGAATTTTACACAAATTATATTATCATGCACATAATGCAATCCCTACTTAAACAAGGTGTCCCCATAAGGCCAGTTAAAATACAGGTCAACGTCCCCAGAAGGTATCATGCAAATAATGCAATACACCCTTAAACAAGGTGTCCCCATAAAGACAGTTAAAATACAGGTCAACGTCCCCAGAAGGTATCATGCAAATAATGCAATCCACCTTAAACAAGGTGTCCCCATAAAGACAGTTAAAATACAGGTCAATGTCCCAGAAGGTATCATGCAAATAATAACAAAGCCTGTAATAATGCCATCCTCGCATCGTTCTGTCAAACACATTATGATAAACATTTTTGCTGGGAAATAATTACTACTACAATATAATGTATACTGTGCGGCTCTGAAACTAAATGGTTATAAAAAAAAGTAAAAAAAAAAAAAACGTATTACCTTATTACAGGTAATATCTTATTACCTGTGTGTCTGTTGGTGAGGGTATCACAGAATCTTCTGCTGGTTGAGTGACTGGATGCGATTCTGGGCCCAGCTAAAAATCAAATAAAAAAATTCAATGATACAGAAAGAGTGTGCAATATTTTTAACTAAAGTACATAAAATTGTAAACTGCAAAAAAAAAAAAAAAAAAAAAAAAAAAAAAAAAAAGTGATCATTTCTGTTATGTGTATGCAATGATTTTCCGTTCTCTACATTTATAATTAGTAGTCACTTCTCTAAAGTAATGATCCAACTTATTTGAATTGCGATGTGATTGTATTAGAATTTAGGCATGGACCAGAACAGATTAATAATCTAGTTTAATATCTAATTGCAAAATAAATGCAAGTTATCAAGTATGAATGGGTCTAAAGTATCAATCAAACATTGAAAGGGTTGCCTTTTAAATGGTTACAAAAATCAGTCAAGATAAAATTAATGAATTCTCCAAACTTTTATGAACTGTGGCCATCATCTATACTTTCTTACCTTGGGATTGGAGTGGGACACATTCCCATCTTCTGCAGAGCTGGAATCTGTGTCCATGTTGTTTTGGAAGGCAACCTGTAATCAGTCAAACATGACAAATATAAAGGTAGAAGGTACTGAGAATTTTACACAAATTATATTATCATGCACATAATGCAATCCCTACTTAAACAAGGTGTCCCCATAAGGCCAGTTAAAATACAGGTCAACGTCCCCAGAAGGTATCATGCAAATAATGCAATACACCCTTAAACAAGGTGTCCCCATAAAGACAGTTAAAATACAGGTCAACGTCCCAGAAGGTATCATGCAAATAATGCAATCCACCCTTAAACAAGGTGTCCCCATAAAGACAGTTAAAATACAGGTCAATGTCCCCAGAAGGTATCATGCAAATAATAACAAAGCCTGTAATAATGCCATCCTCGCATCGTTCTGTCAAACACATTATGATAAACATTTTTGCTGGGAATAATTACTACTACAATATAATGTATACTGTGCGGCTCTGAAACTAAATGGTTATAAAAAAAAGTAAAAAAAAAAAAAACGTATTACCTTATTACAGGTAATATCTTATTACCTGTGTGTCTGTTGGTGAGGGTATCACAGAATCTTCTGCTGGTTGAGTGACTGGATGCGATTCTGGGCCAGCTAAAAATCAAATAAAAAAATTCAATGATACAGAAAGAGTGTGCAATATTTTTAACTAAAGTACATAAAATTGTAAACTGCAAAAAAAAAAAAAAAAAAAAAAAAAAAAAAAAAGTGATCATTTCTGTTATGTGTATGCAATGATTTTCCGTTCTCTACATTTATAATTAGTAGTCACTTCTCTAAAGTAATGATCCAACTTATTTGAATTGCGATGTGATTGTATTAGAATTTAGGCATGGACCAGAACAGATTAATAATCTAGTTTAATATCTAATTGCAAAATAAATGCAAGTTATCAAGTATGAATGGGTCTAAAGTATCAATCAAACATTGAAAGGGTTGCCTTTTAAATGGTTACAAAAATCAGTCAAGATAAAATTAATGAATTCTCCAAACTTTTATGAACTGTGGCCATCATCTATACTTTCTTACCTTGGATTGGAGTGGGACACATTCCCATCTTCTGCAGAGCTGGAATCTGTGTCCATGTTGTTTTGGAAGGCAACCTGTAATCAGTCAAACATGACAAATATAAAGGTAGAAGATACTGAGAATTTTACACAAATTATATTATCATGCACATAATGCAATCCCTACTTAAACAAGGTGTCCCCATAAGGCCAGTTAAAATACAGGTCAACGTCCCCAGAAGGTATCATGCAAATAATGCAATACACCCTTAAACAAGGTGTCCCCATAAAGACAGTTAAAATACAGGTCAACGTCCCCAGAAGGTATCATGCAAATAATGCAATCCACCCTTAAACAAGGTGTCCCCATAAAGACAGTTAAAATACAGGTCAATGTCCCCAGAAGGTATCATGCAAATAATAACAAAGCCTGTAATAATGCCATCCTCGCATCGTTCTGTCAAACACATTATGATAAACATTTTTGCTGGGAAATAATTACTACTACAATATAATGTATACTGTGCGGCTCTGAAACTAAATGGTTATAAAAAAAAGTAAAAAAAAAAAAAACGTATTACCTTATTACAGGTAATATCTTATTACCTGTGTGTCTGTTGGTGAGGGTATCACAGAATCTTCTGCTGGTTGAGTGACTGGATGCGATTCTGGGCCCAGCTAAAAATCAAATAAAAAAATTCAATGATACAGAAAGAGTGTGCAATATTTTTAACTAAAGTACATAAAATTGTAAACTGCAAAAAAAAAAAAAAAAAAAAAAAAAAGTGATCATTTCTGTTATGTGTATGCAATGATTTTCCGTTCTCTACATTTATAATTAGTAGTCACTTCTCTAAAGTAATGATCCAACTTATTTGAATTGCGATGTGATTGTATTAGAATTTAGGCATGGACCAGAACAGATTAATAATCTAGTTTAATATCTAATTGCAAAATAAATGCAAGTTATCAAGTATGAATGGGTCTAAAGTATCAATCAAACATTGAAAGGGTTGCCTTTTAAATGGTTACAAAAATCAGTCAAGATAAAATTAATGAATTCTCCAAACTTTTATGAACTGTGGCCATCATCTATACTTTCTTACCTTGGGATTGGAGTGGGACACATTCCCATCTTCTGCAGAGCTGGAATCTGTGTCCATGTTGTTTTGGAAGGCAACCTGTAATCAGTCAAACATGACAAATATAAAGGTAGAAGATACTGAGAATTTTACACAAATTATATTATCATGCACATAATGCAATCCCTACTTAAACAAGGTGTCCCCATAAGGCCAGTTAAAATACAGGTCAACGTCCCCAGAAGGTATCATGCAAATAATGCAATCCACCCTTAAACAAGGTGTCCCCATAAAGACAGTTAAAATACAGGTCAATGTCCCCAGAAGGTATCATGCAAATAATAACAAAGCCTGTAATAATGCCATCCTCGCATCGTTCTGTCAAACACATTATGATAAACATTTTTGCTGGGAAATAATTATTACTACAATATAATGTATACTGTGCGGCTCTGAAACTAAATGGTTATAAAAAAAAGTAATTAAAAAAAAACGTATTACCTTATTACAGGTAATATCTTATTACCTGTGTGTCTGTTGGTGAGGGTATCACAGAATCTTCTGCTGGTTGAGTGACTGGATGCGATTCTGGGCCCAGCTAAAAATCAAATAAAAAAATTCAATGATACAGAAAGAGTGTGCAATGATTTTAACTAAATTACATGAAATTATAAAATCACTGTTGTTCCCTATCCCTTATGCCTATTAATTACAAACAGTAATGTTTTCCATCAAATATATAGGAGGTTCGGGCTGTGGAGGAAGAGAGTAGACAAGCTAGGGCAGTAGCCATGAAACAGCAAGGCAGCTGGACCAGGTGGGGAAGTGTCCGAGGAGAGCTCTCAGTTGGAAGGACAACTGGAACATGGAGGGGCATTGAATAAAGTTCCTCCTTAGCTCTGTATATGATGTCCTGCCAACATCAACAAACCTTCAAAGATGGAGACTGACAGATGATCCCTCCTGTGCGTTGTGCAAGAGACCGGCAAACCTGGAGCACATTCTGTCGTCCTGTCGGGCAGGCCTGACTGAAGGGAGGTTCAGGTGGCGCCATGATCAGGTGCTCGCACAGCTGGCTGACGGACTGGAAAAGGAGAGGAAGCGGAAAAGAACCAAGGGCCAAGATAGAGGTCCCCGCTTCATTTGCTTCCTCAGGCCTGGGGAGAAGGCAGGCAAGGAGGGCAGATGTTTAGGGATCCTAGGTACAGCAGAGGACTGGGAAATGAGACTTGATTTGGGGAGGCAACTCAAGTTTCCAGAGGAAATTGCCGTGACCAGCCTTCGACCAGGAATCGTGGTCTGGTCCCAGGCAACAAGACAGGTGGCCCTAATAGAGCTGACAGTACCCTGGGAGGAAAGGATTGAGGAGGCACATGAACGCAAGTTAGGGAAGTATCAGTCCCTCATCACTGAGAGCCAGCAGAGGGGTTGGAGAGCCTGGAATCTACCGGTGGAGGTTCTCTACCAGGGGGTTCCCAGGACAATCACTTTGGAGAGCATTGGGGATGCTTGGGGTTAGAGGGGCAACCCGCAAGAACCTAGTGAACAAGATAGCAGAGCAGCCAGAGACAGCATCCAGATGGCTGTGGTTGAAGAGGAGCGAGCGGTGGCTAAACCAGGCTGGCACAGAGGGCGGGGGTCAGAGCGGAGTGGTATAGTCCTGAATGACCGAGGGAGCAGTTCCAGGACGCTCTGCTGTCAAGCCTCATGGAGGCTTCTAGCCCCTCATGGGCTAGTTGATGAAACACCGGTGAAGTGGGGTGCCCATTTGAAAACCCAGTAAAGTCAACAGGTCTGAACCATTCAGCTCTGCCCTCAGGTGAAGACGTCTGAAGGAAGCGGCTTCCATGCTAGCCACCCACATAAGGAGCAGGACGTAACTCCAGCCAAGTGTGGTGGCTGCGATATACCCTATTGTTTAAAGACATATAAATAGCAGTAGGAAAATCTTATTTTTTTCAATTCATGCAAATCCTGGTTTACCTTAGCCTCGGTGTTACCAGGCTGCCTTGCGCACGATTTGATTCACGCTGCTAAGGCAGCCTGGACACCATGGACTAAATTTTCCCCTGAAAAAGGGAACCAATCACAGAACGGGGAGGGATCAGCAAGACAATGACAACATCTTTGTGACACATCGAAGAAGTTTCTATGGATCCAACATGGCATCAGACGCGAAATTACCTTTCAATGCAGCTTTAAATATTGTTAAGTAGTATAGAATGAAAAAAAAATTTAAAAAACAGCAACTGTTAAACAATTTCATAAGCAAGAGCATTTGATAGACATTCATAGCGCCCAGTAAACGGCTCTGGGCATTCGTAAACCGCGTCTAGAATGAGAATTGGTCTGACGTTAGCCAGGCTGGGTTTACCTGCTACATTTTTTAGAACAGAAAATATTTTACACAAGATCTGTCAACGTACAATAAAATGACTCACCATTTTATCCAAGTTTGCCAATTGCAGTAGGAGTAAGACTCGCTGCCTTTGAAGAGCGTTTCGCTCCTCTGCCGTAGATTCATACCGGTTTTCACACCTATTGTGGTGTTCTTTTAATTTGTGAATCCTGGCCTGCAATTATTGAACCAAATATAACAATCAGTGTACCAGAATTATTGTTTAAAAAAAGAGTGAATGCAATACTACAAAAAGGTTGATAAATTAGTTTGGATTTAAGTAACCTGGAAAGGTCTTTTACTTTAGACAGACTGAAACTAGGAATGATAAGATTTTCATGTTGAAAAAATGAATTTCTTTTGTTATGTACACCAGTCCTTTTAAACAACTTAATGAAAACACATCACAAACCTTTTAAATGTAAATATGACAGGGTGCCAGCAAAGAAATGAAAGTTTGGAAACCGGACTTGTCTTTGTTACGGTCATGCGGTATGGATTAGTTATTCGACTAAAGTCAGAGTTATCAAGTCACCCTCAAACCATCATGCTCATGCTACCAACAAAAGCTATGTGTATTAATCTCTTTATAGTTTAAGTAATTACCTTACTCTACTTTATAGCACTGTTTTGATGAGAAACAAATGTGGAAGTCTTTCCTACTTATATCAAAACACCATGTATCCACATTGTTATTGTGTAATTTCAAATTTAAAGTCCAGAACATGAGAAATGCTTTAGTGTCCATTAGTGCTGTGTTGAAAAAAAATCGATTCACCAATTCTGAATCGATTTTCATATTAATTTCTAAAGATCGATCCGTAGCTCAGAAAATCGATTTATTAATAGGCCTACATTTTCCCACATTCCCCGTGGACTTTAACTTGCCGCGAGTGATCCCTATGTGTGCATTGAAAGCTTTCACTCAGCGCGCACATTGTTACGACAATGGACTTTGATTCATTAAACCGTTCATTCAACGAACACGTTCAAAAAAGCAGATTCTTTAAAATAGATGTACTGAAACAATTTCAAGGTGTTAATTATTTTTAACTTTGAGTTCCACTTAAGGCTCAGCTGAGCAGCAATGCGTCGCATGGGCAATTGCCATTGATTCAATGCGTGACTCACTGATTTTATTTCCCCGTGGTTTCCTCGTGCTGTGGGATGCTGATCCGCGCTGCTGCTGACCATTTATGGTAAATACCCGTAACGTGAACATTAAAAGGATGATTCGACAACTACTTTGCGTTCCTTTGACATGGCACGGCAAGCTTTCCGTGAATACATATGACTTCAGAGACAGACGCAGGTAATCGCACGCACTCTGCCGATCTCTCTTATTCACTGTCTGTGCGAAGCCTCTGTAGGCTACACATCACCACGATAAACAGTCTCGTTATCATTATGAACTTGTCTAACATTCAATACACATGCATGAAGTTCAAAACAAGAAGGGTATAGCCTTATAAAAAACGTTATCATCACGGTTCCTGCGGTTACTTGCAATCCTCCTGCTGATGTACCTCTGCGTCCTCTGTCGTCTACACCAGTGCAAGTTAGTGAAAGCAGTTATCAACACGGAGGGGGGATTGTTCTTTACAACAATCAATAGGCTACTACATTATTTTGCAGTTGAATGTCTATAATAAATTATTACAGGACTGTAGTTATGCAACATATCGATACTATTATTAATAATAGTATCAATATGTTGCATAGCTACAGTCCTGTAATTCAGGTAACAGCTGGAAAAAAATGCTTTTTTCAAAAACAAATATCTAAATCTCAAAGATCGGATCAGATCGAATCGAATAATGATAATCGATTCAAGATCTTGAGTCGGAATCGAATCGATTCTTGAAATTTGAATCGAAACAGCACTAGTGTCCATACTTATGTGGGCCAATATTATGCTTGAAGTATTAGTATAGCAACAAATAGATGTGGAAGTGACTTTTTGGGCTATGCAAGAGTATAGTTCAATGTTCATTTGACTTTGGTACAAGACACTGGAAACTTTGACAATCATGAATACATAGTGCACATCCACAAACTGACCGAGTCTGAGGCACTTACCTTTGAGCGCTCACTCTGCAAATTATCATCTGCAAGAACAACATTATTTGTTAGTCCTTATTGATACTTTTCACTTCCTCTACACAATAACTAATCAATCAGTCTAGAGTTTGAGACCTGCCACCAGTGATATGTGTGATGGGGTAGGGGGGGCAGTTGCTTTTACCTGAGACGGGCATGTTGGACAGGGTGTCTGTGCCAGTGAAGTGTGTTTTGGGGGCTAGGAGAGGAAACCACACAGATGGCAACAAAAGTTAAAATATAGTAAGAGGACATTTACACAGAGAAAAACATGGGACATCCTTGCAGAGGAGAATAGGTATTGATCAGACAGCACCACTGCATTTATTCTGCATATGTTGTTCTAATCTTTGTAATATAGGCATGTAATTCAATCCTTTTTAAAGGATGCATGAGCGCAACAAAAGTTAAATTAACTTTTTGCTACAACTTTGTATGTTCTAATTGTGTGTACACAGTGGGTACAAATAAAATAGACAAATCCAAAACAGAATCCACTGTGATATCTGAACTAATGCAACTCATTGAAACTGTGGAAATAAAGGTATTTGGACCATAAATAAAAACCAGTTGGTGAGATCAAACCTTTGGCATAGGAAATGCATCTCAAAAACAAATTGGCCTGAACAATTAAAGAGCAGCGTGTCAGGAAAGGGTTTGAGTTGTAGTGGTCTATACCTGTGTCAGCAGGCTGTGAGTCTGCAGTTGTGACAGTGGTGAGTTCAATCCCTACTGAATCAGCATGTACTATAGCAGCAGCAGACTTTATACTCTCAATCTACAAAGGGAAATGTTAAAAGTTGTAATGTGCAATTGACCTTTGGCTAAGCCCCGCCCCCCTTAGTTTCTGTTGCTACATCCGTCGAACTTCATCTGGGCTCTGGTTTGGTATCAACATGGCTTATGCTGTGACAGCTCTTCCTGCTGAAATGTTATCAAACTTTTATAAAGCAGCAAATAAAGTGTCCGATAGAAGTAGGCAAAAGGGGCTGCAATATGCGTTCGAAGGCTATATTCAAGACATACAGGTGAAACAACAAGGCATCCAAAATAGAGGCAAAACAAAAGCATAACATTACCGGTCACAGTCAAAAAATGAACCACTGCATTTCCTACTAATGGAGACGGAGGCTGGACAACAATATCAGGGAGCAACACTGTTCATGCAAAGCTGGGTAGGTCTCTATTCACTTCTATAGGCGTTATTACAAAGCAAACGGACTACACGAGTATAACGTTGTATTTATTAGCAGCATGTGCTAGCATATCAACAACTGGTGTGAGAACCGAAACCATAACCCAAAACATTATAAAACGGTCTAACTATAAGTTCACAGTAATGTTAGAAGCAAAAAAGATGTGCTTGTTGATCTTTGCGGGGTTTAGCTGACTGAGGACGTCCACACAGTTTAATCCAAAGACGACACTTGTCAGGATTTGACTTCGCTTTTGGTAAGGGAAAAAACGGACACCCCCCTTTAACCTCTCTGGGAAACGCGTATCTGTGTTACAAATGCCCCAGGCACAACGTTTAACTATATTTTAGATAAAACTACGACGGAAATAGCCGGCCGAGACCAACAATATGAGACGCCTATGTTGAAAGTCAATGGAGCGCTGTGAAAAAGTGTCGGACCTCTGTGGGAGCTCGTTCTTGGCTGCGCTGTGATTGGTCAATCTACATTCTAGGGCGTGGCTTAGCCAAAGGCGAATTGCATAAGGCACACCTAAAAGTTCAACAGCTGCTCCACAACTCACATGTGGGCCAATATTATGCTTGAAGTATTAGTATAGCAACAAATAGATGTGGAAGTGACTTTTTGGGCTATGCAAGAGTATAGTTCAATGTTCATTTGACTTTGGTACAAGACACTGGAAACTTTGACAATCATGAATACATAGTGCACATCCACAAACTGACCGAGTCTGGGGCACTTACCTTTGAGCGCTCACTCTGCAAATTATCATCTGCAAGAACAACATAATTTGTTAGTCCTTATTGATACTTTTCACTTCCTCTACACAATAACTAATCAATCAGTCTAGAGTTTGAGACCTGCCACCAGTGATATGTGTGATGGGGTAGGGGGGGCAGTTGCTTTTACCTGAGACGGGCATGTTGGACAGGGTGTCTGTGCCAGTGAAGTGTGTTTTGGGGGCTAGGAGAGGAAACCACACAGATGGCAACAAAAGTTAAAATATAGTAAGAGGACATTTACACAGAGAAAAACATGGGACATCCTTGCAGAGGAGAATAGGTATTGATCAGACAGCACCACTGCATTTATTCTGCATATGTTGTTCTAATCTTTGTAATATAGGCATGTAATTCAATCCTTTTTAAAGGATGCATGAGCGCAACAAAAGTTAAATTAACTTTTTGCTACAACTTTGTATGTTCTAATTGTGTGTACACAGTGGGTACAAATAAAATAGACAAATCCAAAACAGAATCCACTGTGATATCTGAACTAATCAGGCATGTGATTGGCTGAAAACAAAAAAGCAGGAAAATATACCGAGCGATCGATATATATCCCAATATCTTTTCCGCAAAAAGTGAGAGCAAATGTTCAAAGTCAAATATAGTCTTCACTGTATAAATTACACATTGATTCTTATTAAAGCTACTATTAAAGTTCTCAGTCAAGAGCAGTGAGTGATTTCCTCTGTGTTTTGTTGTTTAATTAACATTAAATAGATAGTTCTCCCAAAAATTGTAATTGTTATCATTTACTCTCTCAAGTTGTTTTAAACCTGAATAAGTTTCTTTCTTCTGTTTAAGTTATTTGGAAGAATGTGGGTAACCAAACAGTTGCTGTACCCCAGTGATTTCCATAGTAAATTTTTCCCTATGGAAGTCAATGGGGACAAGCAACTGTCTGGTTACCCACATTCTTCCAAAATATCTTCTTTTCTGTTTAGCACAAGAAATAAATTAATACAGGTTTGGAACAACATTACAGTGAATAAATAATGACAGAATTTTTATTTTGGGGTTAACTATCCCTTTAAGAACAAGCGGCTGCATTTATTATTAGGGCTACTGTCACTTTAAGACCTGTACGCGACACGTGCAATATAAAAGGAGCATTTGATAAGCAGATTTCTCTCAATTTTCTCGGTTTGCTTTGAGTTTAGACATAACCAAATGTTCTTATGTAAACCTTGTGTGTATTTGAGAGTATTAGCGAAATAATACTCGAAAGATAACTTATTCCAGCAACCAGGCGCTGTTAGACAAGCTTTTAGTGCATGTGCACGTCGGTTGTTCGCGCTCAGAACAGCGCATCAGCAGTGAATGACATGTTTAACCAGCAAGGCTTTAAAAGCACATGCAAATTAACTTCAGTGAACTCGCTGAACTGATGCAGCTGTTCTTCTGCGTTAATATTGCGAGTATTTGTCGCGTTGTACACTATGCTGTTGAGACGGAGGTGTCAGGATGGCAACTGACAGAATGCACGATATAGCTGCTACATATTTCTACAAAAGCAGTCAGCAGCTTGCTTGGAGCAAGGATCATAGCGCAAATTTGAAATATATCGATATATCGCCCAGCCCTGGTGACCTAACTGTGATGTTATTGTCAACTGACAACGATACCAGCGCGAGAGCGACTGCGATACGAAATTGAGCAGGTGAAATACGTCCTTGTCGATACTTTGAAAGGAACTTTCTGTTCGCACGTCAGCCAGTTATGGGTTATGTCCTCATATTCTCTCCTTTTCACTCCGGCTGCCGACACCCGTCCCCCTCTTTTTTTTTTCTTTTTTTTTTTTTAACAGATCTGCATGATTCACGTAGGTCAAATTTTCAGGTCGGAAAATCCGGAATTCTGGATTAATCCGGAAAAATCACATCCCTGACTAATGCAACTCATTGAAACTGTGGAAATAAAGGTATTTGGACCATAAATAAAAACCAGTTGGTGTGATCAAACCTTTGGCATAGGAAATGCATCTCAAAAACAAATTGGCCTGAACAATTAAAGAGCAGCGTGTCAGGAAAGGGTTTGAGTTGTAGTGGTCTATACCTGTGTCAGCAGGCTGTGAGTCTGCAGTTGTGACAGTGGTGAGTTCAATCCCTACTGAATCAGCATGTACTATAGCACCAGCAGACTTTATACTCTCAATCTACAAAGGGAAATGTTAAAAGTTGTAATGTGCAATTGCATAGGCCACACCCAAAAGTTCAACAGCTGCTCCACAACTCGCATGCATTTTTGCATTTGATGAGATTTAAACAGTATGCGCTTAATAAATTCCTACCTCAGGTTTCACGCTAGGTAGTACATCCTTGTTAACCTGCTAAGTAAACCAAGATAGAAACAAATTCAAATACTGCTTTCTTGTTTTGAGTGTCTGCAAAAAATTGCATGAAATATAAACTCTTCTCCTGGTAGGTGGCATATTGGATATAGAAATAAAAAGGTAACTCACCTGTGCTCTCCATGCCCAGTTTGAGTCACCATAGTTGTAACTCAATTCTTCTCCAGCTGTAATATCTTGAATCGCGAAGAGACACAAGTGTGGTTGCTCATTTACTTCTATGGTTTTCATTTTGCAATTCGGTCTTCTGTGGTCGTCGTTCACAAGTCTCCCAAGAGAGCAGTCCTCTTCAGATGCATCAATGCTGTATAGAAACATTTCTTTCATTAATATGTATTAGCACAGAGGTTCGACTATGAAGAGGCAGTATTTGGTTAATTTAAATTATTTGAGCAGGATGTACCAATGAATACAATTCTATAAGCAACTATTGTATGGAATAATGCATTTGTTAGAACAAATTGGACAAATGACTCAAACCATGTTCTTTGCCTTTTCTGAAAATAGGGTTTCACATGAGCCTAGCTGTTTAGTTCAAGTTACCAGGCAATTTACAGAGATATGCACATCTCTCGCTCATTCCCAGATATGCAGCTTAATATAACATTATGAAGGTGTACCGAAGAGCAGAAAACTGTCGCTGTGAAGGTGTACCGATGAGCAGAAAACTGTCGCTGTGAAGGTGTACCGATGAGCAGAAAACTGTCGCTGTGAAGGTGTACCGATGAGCAGAAAACTGTCGCTGTGAAGGTGTACCGAAGAGCAGAAAACTGTCGCTGTGAAGGTGTACCGATGAGCAGAAAACTGTCGCTGTGAAGGTGTACCGATGAGCAGAAAACTGTCGCTGTGAAGGTGTACCGAAGAGCAGAAAACTGTCGCTGTGAAGGTGTACCGAAGAGCAGAAAACTGTCGCTGTGAAGGTGTACCGATGAGCAGAAAACTGTCGCTGTGAAGGTGTACCGATGAGCAGAAAACTGTCGCTGTGAAGGTGTACCGATGAGCAGAAAACTGTCGCTGTGAAGGTGTACCGAAGAGCAGAAAACTGTCGCTGTGAAGGTGTACCGAAGAGCAGAAAACTGTCGCTGTGAAGGTGTACCGAAGAGCAGAAAACTGTCGCTGTGAAGGTGTACCGATGAGCAGAAAACTGTCGCTGTGAAGGTGTACCGATGAGCAGAAAACTGTCGCTGTGAAGGTGTACCGATGAGCAGAAAACTGTCGCTGTGAAGGTGTACCGAAGAGCAGAAAACTGTCGCTGTGAAGGTGTACCGAAGAGCAGAAAACTGTCGCTGTGAAGGTGTACCGAAGAGCAGAAAACTGTCGCTGTGAAGGTGTACCGATGAGCAGAAAACTGTCGCTGTGAAGGTGTACCGATGAGCAGAAAACTGTCGCTGTGAAGGTGTACCGATGAGCAGAAAACTGTCGCTGTGAAGGTGTACCGATGAGCAGAAAACTGTCGCTGTGAAGGTGTACCGATGAGCAGAAAACTGTCGCTGTGAAGGTGTACCGATGAGCAGAAAACTTTCGCTGTGAAGGTGTACCGATGAGCAGAAAACTGTCGCTGTGAAGGTGTACCGATGAGCAGAAAACTGTCGCTGTGAAGGTGTACCGATGAGCAGAAAACTGTCGCTGTGAAGGTGTACCGATGAGCAGAAAACTGTCGCTGTGAAGGTGTACCGAAGAGCAGAAAACTGTCGCTGTGAAGGTGTACCGATGAGCAGAAAACTGTCGCTGTGAAGGTGTACCGATGAGCAGAAAACTGTCGCTGTGAAGGTGTACCGATGAGCAGAAAACTGTCGCTGTGAAGGTGTACCGATGAGCAGAAAACTGTCGCTGTGAAGGTGTACCGATGAGCAGAAAACTGTCGCTGTGAAGGTGTACCGATGAGCAGAAAACTGTCGCTGTGAAGGTGTACCGATGAGCAGAAAACTGTCGCTGTGAAGGTGTACCGATGAGCAGAAAACTGTCGCTGTGAAGGTGTACCGATGAGCAGAAAACTGTCGCTGTGAAGGTGTACCGATGAGCAGAAAACTGTCGCTGTGAAGGTGTACCGAAGAGCAGAAAACTGTCGCTGTGAAGGTGTACCGATGAGCAGAAAACTGTCGCTGTGAAGGTGTACCGATGAGCAGAAAACTGTCGCTGTGAAGGTGTACCGATGAGCAGAAAACTGTCGCTGTGAAGGTGTACCGATGAGCAGAAAACTTTCGCTGTGAAGGTGTACCGATGAGCAGAAAACTGTCGCTGTGAAGGTGTACCGAAGAGCAGAAAACTGTCGCTGTGAAGGTGTACCGATGAGCAGAAAACTGTCGCTGTGAAGGTGTACCGATGAGCAGAAAACTGTCGCTGTGAAGGTGTACCGATGAGCAGAAAACTGTCGCTGTGAAGGTGTACCGATGAGCAGAAAACTGTCGCTGTGAAGGTGTACCGATGAGCAGAAAACTGTCGCTGTGAAGGTGTACCGATGAGCAGAAAACTGTCGCTGTGAAGGTGTACCGATGAGCAGAAAACTTTCGCTGTGAAGGTGTACCGATGAGCAGAAAACTGTCGCTGTGAAGGTGTACCGATGAGCAGAAAACTGTCGCTGTGAAGGTGTACCGATGAGCAGAAAACTGTCGCTGTGAAGGTGTACCGATGAGCAGAAAACTGTCGCTGTGAAGGTGTACCGATGAGCAGAAAACTGTCGCTGTGAAGGTGTACCGAAGAGCAGAAAACTGTCGCTGTGAAGGTGTACCGATGAGCAGAAAACTGTCGCTGTGAAGGTGTACCGATGAGCAGAAAACTGTCGCTGTGAAGGTGTACCGATGAGCAGAAAACTGTCGCTGTGAAGGTGTACCGATGAGCAGAAAACTTTCGCTGTGAAGGTGTACTGAAGAGCAGAAAACTGTCGCTGTGAAGGTGTACCGATGAGCAGAAAACTGTCGCTGTGAAGGTGTACCGATGAGCAGAAAACTGTCGCTGTGAAGGTGTACCGATGAGCAGAAAACTGTCGCTGTGAAGGTGTACCGATGAGCAGAAAACTGTCGCTGTGAAGGTGTACCGATGAGCAGAAAACTGTCGCTGTGAAGGTGTACTGAAGAGCAGAAAACTGTCGCTGTGAGGTAGGGGTGGAACGGTACACAGAAGTCACGGTTCGGTACGATTTCGGTACAATGGAGGGAAAAGCAAAACAAATACAAAAGGCGTTGTATTTTTTTAATAAGTTTTATTAATAAAGGCATAGAACCATAGACAATAGTTTTATATAATTAGTTTATTCATTAAATGAATAAAAAGGCAAAAAGACCTTGCGATATGTTTGGTAATTGTACCTGAAATTAAAATTATTTTGCTATATTTCAGATCAATATATTTGTTTTCCTTAATTTTAATTAACATTATTTATTAACAATGTAACATTATTCTTATCCGAATTATAACTAATTGATTTCTGTATAAAATAATACTACCATTAAAAACACATTCAATTTTCTTTTTTAATCAAATGCAGAATGTGTAAGATTAGGGCTCCGAGGACAAGAAATGAAAAACCAATGCAATATGACAAATGTCCAAAAGATGGGACCCACAGACTGTTTTGAAATGGAGTTGGATAAATATGTTTTGCTTTTAAAACAGTGTGTAAGTGATTTTGGTTGAGTGACAATTGTAGGTTATAGTTTGTGAAGAGTTTACAGTGTTACAGTTTTATTGAGACTGTACACAAATAGAAGTAAACACTTTGCAGGTTTAATGATCTGAAAAAAAAAAAAAAAGTGTTTTTTATGCTTCTACTGTTCGATCGAGCCCACCCGCGCCCACCCAATTCCGCGTCTATCCTAGTTCGACGCTAGTCCAAAGCGAATAGGACGCGCGAATAAAGCCAATGTTTGAAGTGAACGCGCGTTCAGAGCATAGACAGTTCAAAGCTAGCCGATGGTACAGATGATGTGCCCTAAAGAACCTGCGTATCTAACAGTAGTTCCGCATTACATTAATTTATTTGCACGTGTGTTTTATTTATTTTTATACCGTGTATTCTTCGTGTAAATTCGTGCACTGAACCGTGACCCCCATACCATTTTGTTTCAATAGGAATACATGTACCGTTCCACCCCTACTGTGAAGGTGTACTGATGGGTAGAAAACTGACATTGAAGTAGAACTGACAAAGGCACTAACATAAAGAGAACAACTCTAGATTTTAGACATGGCCCTTGCATTGTAACATTGCTACATAGCCACTTCATCTACTTACCACCATGTTTTACTCTTCCACTTAAAATCAAAAAGGAAAACTTTTGCAGACTCGTTGTACTCAATAGTTTGGAGCTCTGCCTGCTTCTGTGACAGTAGTTTCCCTCGGTACTCAACAACAAAGTCACCTTTGTATATGAAGTCAGTGGCAAAAACACCTCGGCCTAAGACAAAAGAAAAAGATTAAATTAGCAGTTGGTAGGCTCAGTGGTATAGAGCATGCTTTGTGTGTACGACGTCCTGGGTTCAAATCCCAGCTGCTCCCAATCGGCCAATCTGGTTAAATAAAAGGTTTAAAAAAAATAGGGCTGCAACAACTAATCAATAATATAAATTATAAAAATCGTTGTCAACAATGTCATTATCGATTAGTTGGTCTGATTACGTCATATATATATATATATATATTTATATATATTCTTTATAACAAAGTTGTCTGTATTAAGTAGATTGTGTTTAACACACAAAAGAGTGATTATCAGATCATCTAGGCCTCGTCCTGCTCGCCACAACCCTGATTTAGGGTTTTATTTAGTTATAATATGCAAAAAAATGAAAAAGAATTTTTTATCCGATTGATTAATTGAAAAAATAATCGTCTGATTAATTGATTATCAAAATAATCATTAGTTGCAGCCCTAAAAAAAAAATGGATTACTGTAATCAGGCTGGGCACAGAAGCAAAATTGATTAAAGCACTGTGCTGAGGGATAAAATGGTATATCAAATGTCTAAAAGCTGTTGAATTGTCAGTTTTATTATCCCTGTGTACTAGCAACCACCATTGTGCAGTGTGCCCTTGAGCAAGAGACTTGATCACTGAAGGCATTTCACTGATTCCAACTAAATCATCTTCAGGAGTTTAATAGGTGGTTTGCAGTCATGTGATTGTGTTGACGCGTGGAATGCAGATGGAGGGCAAGGAATGAAGAGCGAGATGGAGGAAAATCCATACTGTACTACTTTAGACGCAATTACAAGAGAAATAAACAGAAAATCGAAACATGTTAGAAGTGATCCTTACGTTATAAGGAGGACCGATTTTCAACTGAATTGAGAGATTTGCCCGCCATCGAGGCTATATCAGCAACTAACTCGTCTTACAGACATACTTTGACTTTACAAAGTTCGGAAACTGGTATGTTACACAAACAGCCACATAAGTGTATTTAAACACCTGAATAATGTAATTATAAGCCACATAAATAATGTATATTAACTCACATTTGACGAAGTGATCACTGCACACACACAGGCATTTTCCCATTCGGCTTCTCCCGACCGCAGACATAGGTTTGCAAGGCATTTTTCCTAGTGTTTTTCTGTCAATTTCTTATATTTTCCCCCCTTATGAACAACAACTTTTGGCACATGATAAAAACTCCTCATGGTTTGATCGATTTGAGCAACCATAAACAACGCAAAACATAGGCATTTTGAGTGTGTTATAGTGCTAGGGCTGGGCGATATATCGCACGATATTGTTATGCGCGTCTAATCAGTAAAGCCGGTTCCTTGATTAGCAGTAAATCACCTTCACCTGCTTTCAAACGGACGATATGAGTGTTAAATTAACACTCAAGAGCGTTAAAGTTAATGAGATAATTAAGTGATTAATTTAGTGATGATTGAGCATTATTGAAGACACCTGATGATAACAAGTTGAATCACTGAATGACAAAATCTCAAATTGTTAGTCACCGTTATGGAGATCAGTGTTTGCTTTAGTTGGGCTCTTGACCCTTATACTTTCACTTTAAATTTTGTTTGTCTGCTATTATTGATTTATGGCAGTCAAATAAACAAAGACATATGTGATCTAATAGTGTTGGTTATGTTTTGACATAATCATGCTGTGATCTGAAAAATTAAATTTATTCAGATGATTTGCTTTAACTTGTTAGCAACAGTTTTGTGGTTCTACTGCATATCTGTATTTTTATTATAGCCTAAAATATTAATAAAAATATTCTGATCAAACCATTATCTTTATTTAGAAACACAGAGATCAATAATCAGCCTGTCTATCTCAAGTGTGGTGACATTAATCAGGCATGTGATTGGCTAAGGACAAAAAAGCAGGAAAATATACGAGCCCCCAACAACACCGCATACAATATCGTGCGATATATTGCCCAGCCCTATATAGTGCTTCCTAAATATAGAAAATCACTTCCTGCCCTCCATCTGCGTTGCGCGCCATGACAATGCAGTTGCGTGACGTCACGTGAAAACAAGCTATATTTACCTTTATAGTTATTTATAAATCGCTGCTGGAGACATTGTTTATCAATCCCCGCTTGTATATGGTATTCTGCATCTTGGTTTGGACGAAGTCGTCGTCGTCTTCTCTCCATGAGTGAAAATCAAATCAACCATTAACCTAAGTAGCAAGAGACATTTAAATGCATTAAATAACCCATTGCCAATTGTATGACAAAGTAGTTCTTAGCCTGTCAGATATAACACAAGAATAATCTTTATATGTCCCGGATTGTCCGACCTTGAGAATGTTGCCAGCTTTTCTGCCGCCATAAAACCTAACCACGTGCAGTGCAATGACAACAGACCCTATACTCTATTTAACTGGCTAATAGTCATAGTGGTCCATCCTAACATACAAGCTAACTACTGTAGTGTGCATGCATATCATATAAAACACACATTTATCAATTATCAATCACATTTGTGATTAAATTATACAATACACACACCAAAAAAAAAAGGATTTATGGCATGCATTAAGTTTCAGTCGTGCCTAGCTAATCGGTCTTCGTCAGACACGTGGGTTTGTTGTGTGTGACGTCACCGCGGCGCCATTTTTGAGGTATCGCTACTGACTGTGAGCATTGAAGAGATTACGAGAGTAGAGATAACAAGTAAATAACTCGTAAAACTGCAGAAGCACAAAAAAACTGAGAAAATGCCGTACCGCAATAAACTCAATAAATGTGGCAGGTACCGTTTTTTTGAGAAATTGTGATCAATTCAGAACATAGATCCATATATGAGCTCAGCTGACTGCAGTAAGCTAGAGTGCTGATCCCGCATTGCTTTCTCATAATCATATTTGGGCATTATCAACTATCTTGTTTATAGTATAAAGGGCATATAACATTCCCAGTGAACAATTTAAAAACTATACATCTCTTAAAGCCCGAGGACAATTCACCAAGTTACTGTATCCTTCGGTAGGAATGTAAATAAAACCTGTAAAGTTAGTAACAGCAAAGATAGGTTTGCTGTATTGCTGATGATAGTCATGTTAAGGATGGTTTATTTTGAAAAAAGAATGAAAAAAACAATTCTCCAACAACAGAAAACCCTAGCATCGATACCTTACAAATGGCGGCTACGCCCATAGTGCACTTCGTTTATCACGAGTGAGACGTCACCTGACACAGACCGATAAGTCGGTTAGCTTGGTAGAGGTAGTTAGCTAAATAATTTACATTTACATTGCACATAGGCGCGTTAGCAAACTAACGTTAGCTAACATGATACTGACTTAACCCGACTGAAAAGAAAACTGTAAAGTTAAAATTATCGCTAGCAAGGCCTGCTTTGTTAATAACCTTCTCCATAATATATGGTTGTGGCATTTGTTATTCACATGAATTACAATTGAAATAAAAGTGTTTAAAAGCTTACCTTGAAGATGAACACGTTGATTGATGCAGCACCTGCTCGTCCAGTGTGTCACGAGATCCAATCATTAGATGTAGCTAATCATCCAGACGAGAGAAGCGCGCGAGTATAGGTGTGGGGGAGGGGTTGACTATGTGGGGACTCCTGTCAGATATAACACAAGAATAATCTTTATATGTCCCATATGTCCGACCTTGAGAATGTTGCCAGCTTTTCTGCCGCCATACAACCTAACCACGTGCAGTGCAATGACAACAGATCCTTTACTCTATTTAACTTGATAATTGTCATAGTCCATCCTAACATACAAGCTAACTAACGTTACTGTAGTGTGCATATCACATTATCACATAAAACACACATTTATCGATTATCAATCACATTTGTGATTAAATTACAACACACGCAAAAAAGGGATTTATGGCATCTAAGTTAAGTCGTGCCTAGCTAATAAGTCGGTTAGCTTGGTAGAGGTAGTTAGCTAAATAGTTTACATTTTGATTGCACATGTATAGGCGCGATAGCAAACTAGCTAACATGATACTGACTTAACCCGACTGAACAGAAAACTGTAAAGTTAAAATTATCGCTAACAAGGCCTGCTTTGTTAATAACCTTCTCCATAATATATGGTTGTGGTATTTGTTATTCACATGAATTACAATTGAAATAAAAGTGTTTAGCTTACCTTGATGATGAACACGTTGATTGATGCAGCACCTGCTCGTCCAGTGTGTCACGACTCACGAGATGCAATCATTAGATGTAATCATCCAGACGAGAGAAGCGCGCGCGAGTATAGGTGTGGGGGAGGGGTTGACTATGTGGGGACTCAGATAGTCTTAACCAGGACATACGCCGGTCTCGAGTGTGTGTGTATAAGATGGAAAAACTCACAACAATCAACCAACATACGCTCTTGATATTGGTTAATTTATGTACCCTCCTTTATCCAACTGAAATGTAGGTCTCTACAGTTAAGCTCTGTATTATAAAAAAGACAAAATATTTTGTCATGTTGATAAAAGAAACAATCACGTTAGTAAAAAAAACTCCTGCCTGACAATTCAAGTGTGAGGCAAGGGTTTTAAAAGGGAATTGTAGGACAGAACACATTCGATTAAAGATAATATGAAACTTAATTTAAATTAATAACTGGAAAAACTATAGTTTTGCTTTAGATTTGGCACCAGATATGGGATTGTTTGCGGTCATTTGTTGCAACTCAGTGTTGCAACTCTAAAACATTGTCAACATGGCACTTTTAAAATAAGTGTTACCCTCAGTTATCTACAGTGGGGAGAAAAAGCATTTGATACACTGGGGATTGTGCAGGTTCCCACTTACAAACCATGTAAGAGCCTGTCATTTTTATCATAGATATACTCTTTTACTCAGAGTGACAGAATCTAAAACAAAAATCCAGAAAATCACATCGTATATTAAAAAAAAAAAAAAAATCTTTTTGCAATTTATTGTTTATGACAAAATTTGATCACCTACAAACCAGTAAGAATTCCAGCTTTTACAGACCTGTTAATCTTTATTTAGGAAGCCCTCCTTTTCTCCACTTTTTATAAACTGCACCTGTTTGAACTCGTTACTTCTATTAACTGCAACGGTTTGAACTGTTACCTGTATAAAAGACACTTGTCCACAAACTCATTCATACAGACAGGGGGAATGGGAGAAGGCCATGTGGTCTGATGAGATGAAACTGGAGCTTTTTGGTCTAAACTCTAGCCATTTCTCAATATGCATTCTTGTCTGTACTTGTGTTTTTGTGAACTTGTGAAACGTCATCAATAACTGCCCAAGTACTGTTCCAATTCAAAGTTCACATCTAGCCAAGTCCAGTTCAAATGCCCGGATGTGTTTTTAATTCCACCCCGTTTACCGAGGATGCATCGAGAGGTGACTTGTGTGGACTTGAGATAGCCAGGTATCTGACATTTTCGGAGTTGTGACATCCAAGCCTTCACTTCAACCCCAACTGGAACAGCTTTTCCTCGGCTAGCCTGCTTCTGATGTTTGCCGCTGGCTCTGATGTCTCGTCTAGTGGATAAACTCTTGTGTATAAGTCTATCTTTGGTCTCGTTAAACTATAGTTTGCTCCATGGCAAAAAATCATTTTGGCTGAAGGCAAAGTGAAGTTTTATAACTTTATATATTTAGGCTATTTAACTTTGTAGCCTATTAGAGAGCTTATGTTTGAATTGTTTGCATTAATTGTGCCATTAATTGAAATAATCCAGTGAAATGTTTGAATGCACAAGGATTCTGACAACAGAATCCAATGCTCCACACGGAGGTCGGATCTCACCATCATCGAGTGCATCTGAAATTATATGAAGAAACAGAAAAAACAGCGACTAAGACCAGAAGAACTGCGGCAACACTGCTGCAGTGTGTACAAACCTGGGCTACGTTCAGCCGGACAAAACGTTGCACAGCGTTTTTTAAACAGAAATGGTGATGCGTTGAACACATTGTTCTAATGACGCAAGAGTTGCAACTATATGGCAGCTGAGAAAGGCAATTCTTTATGTTCTTTGTGAAAAATTTTCGGAGCCTGATGAAGTCGGAATAAATATGTGTTTAATACTACAAAATGTGCCCGATGTTACAGTTACTGCACCTGCCGTCCAAAACACAAGAGAACATCCCAATTGCGTGAAAGGATTTGTGGAAACTGAAAGCACATCTTACCTAATTCAGACTAAAACACAATCTATTTAGCCTCACACACTAACTTTATTTGTATTTCATACTGTTTTAATACTCTATTTTCTTTCTCATTTTTAGGAAAAGCAATTAATTACCATTGTTTATTTATACCAAATGTCATACACTTGCAACGAAGCTAAACATATAAACAACTACATCATTATGTTTATATCTTATATTTTTACAATAAACAAATGGTCAGACGTTGACGTCCGTCAAACAAATGGTCAGACACGACCAGCGCGACAGATTGCCATGACGGCAAAGGGTATTCCCGTGCGTGTCAGTGACCTTTTTTGAAGCAATACCTCCACGATATCATCCAGATCGAGGCAAAAGGGGTTACGGTATGCGGTGGAGGGATATATTCAAAATATTTTTAAAAAAAATGAAGGAGACACGACTACTATTGAGGCTAATGCTTACCAGTCTCAAGCAAAATCAGAAAAACGCCATGACCATGCTTTCTCAAATGCAACCAGCACAGCCTTGAAGATTTTGTAAACTGGTTCAGTGGCTAATTTTTGAGTTAGAAATATATAACTTGCGCTGCATATTTAGTAATTTTGCCTCCAATACAGGATTACACATTCGCTTTAACAAGCAGGTTGTTCATTACCACAGCAACCGCTTGCGTGTCATGCTCATGAATGTGATTTTCGTGCTTAAAAAGTAACTAACGTTATGCATAAGAGACGGAAAGATGCAGAGAACCATACATTATTTAAGGTTATTTCTTTTCGTTACGATATTGATATATGAACTGATGTTGTCAAATAGCTAAGCTTCATGCTTTCCCCGTTGCGAAGTGCACTCCTCTAAACTGTAGTCTACGGTGCTGCACTGCTAACTTAGCTGACTGCTGCTCTTTTTGAGAATATCATGGTATGTTAACAACAACCCTTTAGAAAATGTAAGTCCTTTGTGGATCCTCTTGATGTGCTTTCGCCGTGCTTCTTTGACTAATCTCAGTGTCTCAGTCTCACGCACGCTGCACGCGAGTTAACCATGTTCGACACATTTAACTGGGAGTGGCCGTCCACACTGTTTTTATCCATTGTAGGCACCGGTCGCGTTGTGTTTTCTGCTTTAAAAAAACACAAAGAAAACAACTCCTCCAGACAATCTCTCGGGGTACCTAGTGTCCGATTTACAAACACTGTGGAGGCACCTCTTCACCATAGCATGGAGTCAATGTTTGACGGACCTGCTTACATAGTAACGGTTGCTATGATGTGTGATTGGACAATGGCCATTTTGGGGGAGGGGCCGGCGAAAGGTCAATTACTTTCCTTAAACCCATTGTGCGAGTTCAATTTAATACCGCGTGCTTTATAAACATGTTGCTGCTGATTGGACTGCAGTTCTGACACACCCACCAAACAAGAGAAAACATATCTCAAACCCTGTTGCACATCGGTGCACACCGTTTCCAGGAAACATGATGTTCAACCCGGAAACCATAGCAAAACGTTGCGCACCGTTTGGAACTTGAACATGCCCCAGGTCAAGAACTACAGGAAATGTATGTTGTCTTTAATTGCAAACAAACGTTTTTGCACCAAAAATTAAGTTAGGCTTGATGTATCAAATACTTATATCATGCAATAAACTGCAAAATGATTTTTTTTTTAATCATACAATGTGATTTTCTGGATTTCTGGATTTCTGTTTTAGATTCCATCACTCAGAGTTTAAGAGTACCTATTAAAAATACAGACTCCTATATACTTTGTGGGAAACACTGGCGATTTTGCAGGTTATCAAGTACTTGTTCTCCCCACTGTATATGACGTAAAAAAAAAAAGCCAATGAAAGAAATCCATGTGATTAATATGCACACCTAAATGTAATCTAAGCATAAAACTAATTTTAAATGTGTATTCATTACAATTATTTTTTATTACTATTTTTAGTTAGAGTTTGCAAAGTCCATTAGTGAAGGTCTCAAGAAGAGTTTCTGCCTTCGGAAATTGCATACTTATTAGCCTACCTTAACTTGATTACCTGAAGAAGTCGACATTGTAATTGTAAATTTATTGAAATTAAATGTTGTTTTTAGTGCAGATTTCGTAATTAATTAGCACTTAATTGTTTATCTGAAAAAAAAAAAAGAATCTGAAAGCACAGAATAAAACAAAAATGGTGAAACTGACCTGACCTAATAGCTGCAGCAATATCAAAAGCAAAATGTTGGTGATATAAAAACACTGCCCATGAGCATTTTTAGCATGCGTTCAAATGAAATATGGGGCTTGAGTGTTCGTAAAAACAACAACAAAAATATTTAAATTATTTTTTTAAAAGCTACAATTGTCCCACTATCAAGTCACGTGAAGTAATGGTAATTGCACCTGCTACGAATGGGTCATAGAACTTCAAAATGAGTTTTAAATTAATCATTTTATAAACAGATTTTTATTCAAGTAAGGTTCTTATTCTAAATGTTTATGTTTGTAAATTCTGTGTGACTGTGTCGCGCTTTAATTTGCATGCGCGTGAACACTCGAGCTGCCTTCAAACACTGGAGCGGAGATGAGTTGCCATGGAAACGGCGCGGGGCGGGACCGCACTACTGCAACTGTCAGCAAAACTCCGTCTCTCGCTGTTGTTTTCACTGCTTTCAGGTGAGTTTAGTCTCTAAAACCACTAAAAGCACACTGTTCTTGACACTTATCTTACTTGTAATCGACTTGCTTCTGTTGAATATTTGCTTTAGAAATGGTTTAGTTTCTTTGAAAAAGTCTGTTAGCATCTCAACCGTTTCCAGAAGAGGTAGCAGCTAACGTTAACTTAGGCTAACTTTATAGCTTGAGCTTTTGTTTATGAAAGTTTGGGCCTTTAATCACATTTTATGTGTAGATGAGAGATTTTGATAGTTTTGTAAAGATTTTGGACGTAGCCTAAGCTAATTTATTTCTTGGACGTAAGCTAATTTATTTAGAGTAATCGTACTGTTAATCGGTGACGTCACTTACATGAATGCTTAAAAATTGCTGAAACTTGCTCAACGGTTAACAAATATTGATAAAAACTGTTCTGTGATTTCAGCAGCAACACAAATAATTCCTCTTCAACAGAGGAAAGCTCCAAAATGTCAACATTTCTGAAGAAAGCTGCTGCCAGAGAAGTGGAAAACAGACAGAGGTGAGTAAGCTCATTAAATAACAGAGAAGATTTGTTTTTTCTCGAAAATACTATTTAATGTTATCTCATTAGTATTTTTGTCAACTTGTTCTCTTTCAATTAGGACTGGTTTCATATTTCTATTTCCATCTGATTAATCGTTTGCCTCATTTAACAGAGTAGGCATTTATGAATAATTTTGGAAATAAAATATGAAAAACATTGCACTGTTGATCATACTAGTCTACTTTAATGTTTCAAAAGGAAGTTTGCTTTGTTTTGTGTGTATCAATGTCAGATGGATAAATGAATATTAGATGCAGTTCAGGGTCAAGTTTCTGTGAAAAAGAATGTGTGTAATACTCAAAATAGTTTCTGTGTCTTAATGTGTGTGTCTTTGAGTAGCGTGTACTGTGTATGCATGTATCCACACATGCTCAGGTCCAAGGGCTCGATGTTTGCAAGCACTCATGCACATGTGCACATGAACATAATGAACATGTTCATATTTTACTTAATATTTCCAAAATTATTCATAAATGCCTACTCTCTGCCCACGATTAATCAGATGCAAATAGAAATAGAAATATAAAAAAGTGGTAACTGAAAGAAAACAAGTTGACAAAAAGATTGAATCCAGAATTGGGTGATAATATAGCATAACAAGTGATTTATAAGCTATTTTTGTAGACCAGTTATTTTTGACCGGGAACACCACAAGTGTTATAGGGTTTTGAACACAACACAATGAAAAGGTAAACCTAGTAAAAACATACATTTTGTTATCCTAATTAAGAAATCATTGTTTGTTCTTTCTCTTTTCTGCATTTTACTTCTGCTGTAGCTTCTGTCCTTTTAATAATCCTGTCACTGTATAATAATGTTGGCTCTGTGACAAATGGTTTGTTGTGTTCCTAGATCCTTCCATGCAGATGCCCTGCACCATAGCAGAGTTGAGCTGATCATCATCTCTAAGGCGCTATCACCATTATGATTAGTAAGTAAAATCAAGCCAAAGACAAATTTCCACTTGAGGACAATAAAGGAACTAAACTAAAACTTCAAACATACTCTAATGTTGTTGGTAAAAAAAAATATGTGTTTTGAAAGTAGTCTCTTATGCTCACAAAGACTGCATTTATTTAATTAAAAATACAGTAAAAACAATAATATTGTGAAATAATATTTAAACATTTAAATAACTGTTTTCTATGGAGAAGCATCACATTATCCTTCAGAAATCATTCTAATATGATGATTTGATGAAACGTTTATGATTATTATCAGTTTTGAAATCAGTTGTGCTGCTTCACATTTTTGTGTTTTTCAGGATTATTTGATGAATAGAAAGGGAGAAAAAAAAATTATTTTCTATTCTTATAAAAACAATAATTCTATTGAACCCAAACTTTTGAATAGTAGTGTAAACTACCATTTATATATGTTGGGTCTATTTAACAATTAATCCTGGAGAGAGAGAAAAAGAAAGTGGATTAAACTGTTACACTGGTTTACACAAAAATAGCAATCAGCACAACTGTTTTCAACATACTCAGAAATGTTTAGGACATTTGCATTGTGAGAAGGTATAGTATTCAAATATAAAAATGCTGACTCGTTAGGTCATGTTTTCTCATTAAAATCTCATTAAGATTTCCTATTAATTGAATAGAATGTAAGGGAATAACTCTAGAATGATATGATATGTTCTTCCTGATATGTTTGGGGCCCAGAAACATGATCCTAATTTAAATCTAGATTAAAGACACATCTCTGTAGCCAAGCATTCAATTTATACATCTCATAATCTTGTACTTCAGTTATATGTGATGAAATAATAAAAAGTGCACATGATCATCTTTTGCCTGAAATAATATGACAGCAGCTATGCTAATCTTTCTCCTGTTGCTTCCCTGTTTCTTTCTCAGGATGCTCAGCAAGTTCACTAGAGATTACAGTAGCTCCAGTGTGGATCCAGCCTCACTCGTGAAGACTTCAGATGACACCAACACTCACAAAGACTTCAGATGGTGGCAACTATAGATGGACACAAAACTGCCAGATATTATCCTTACATTGCATTGGCCCGGTTTCACACACAGGGTTTAGATTAAGCCAGGATTAGGCCTTAGTTAAATTAGGATATTTACAGTAAGTAGCTTTTTATAATGTACTTCAGAGAAAAAAGAAGGAAAAAAAACATTACTGGTGTGCATCTCTTGAGACAAACCAGTGACACTGAAATATTTTAAGATATGTCAGTGCAAGTTGATTCCAGTTAAGACAGTTCAAAAATGCATTTTATTCTGGGACTATCTTAAGCCTTTTCTGTGGAACCAGGGAAGGGAAGGGAACGTTTGCATGACAGTTTTGCTGACAAATAAACAGGAATATCTTAGTATACCTAACTAAGAGAAAGAGTAAACATTGTTCTAACATATTACCAACATTGTAAGAATAGCAGGTTGAACATCTGCAACCCTTTAAAAATGATGAAGGATAGCAATTAGGACTTTAAACTCATGACTTGTATTATCTTATAGACATTACTTTGTTGCCAAAAGATGCTCTCCCAGTGAGTAGAAGTCGCCTCTGGCTGATTAAAGGATATTTTGCAATTGTATATAACCTTGAACATGCATTTTTTGTAAAGCTGTTATGAAACAATTTGTATTGTGAAAAGCACTATGTGGTTTTACTATGGTAAAACTACCAACCATGTTATTTATTTTTTAAACCATGGTTCAACTAGTAATATTGCTGTAATAATTGCTGTAAAATTATGGTAATCATGACTATAAACGTATGTTTTTAAACCTTGGTTGTTGTGAAACCATAGTTCATTTTGTTAGCAACTATGGTTTTACTGCAAATGCTGTGGTAAAACCATGGTTAATTTTCATAAGGATACAACTTATCTTATAATGTACTTGACTAATAGTCACATTGGATAAAATAATCTGATAAATGTAATACAATGTATCCATTTCATCTGTTCACTGAAAATTAATTTAATAAAAATAAATTTGCAACTGCTATTGAGACTGGTGTACATTGCTTTTTTATCCATAGCCTATAACGTTAGTGAATTTTGGCTACCATGAGTAACTGATTATGAACCGTGGACCCACCGTGGTCCGCCAGAACACACTTATTATAAACCAGCGGCAAAATAGCGGACCACCGTCGGGAAGCGGCGGCTGACGCTGGAAGTCCTCTAGAATAACGATGAGCAAAACGCCAGTGATGGCGGGCCCGCTGGACTATATCTCATCTACTGCGCGAAACCGGATCATCACCTTTTGCCACGCTAAATCTAGCTGTCAGTCAGTGAAGTTATGCTGCAGAGTAAATAGATTTGACATGATGACATCAAACGATAGTTTGGACATTATCTGCGCCGACAATATGTCTAAGGTAGGATAATAATTACATAATCTACGTTGTTTCATAGCTTCATCATTACTTTGTATTGGCCGCTGTGTGTATTGAGTGGACAGGCTGTACCTACGGTAATCACGTAGCCTATGCTATCTTGTTAGCTAGCCTAAGTAAGCTATCATCAACGCGATCTACTAACATGATTCTAACATAACATGAATTACAACATGGGTTTATAGACAAATCGTAGGATCGTCTATATTCATCATACTTTATTAATTTACTATAATACATAATTGATTTCCATCAAAAGTTAACTTGAGATAACTTCCTTGTGTCCAAATATGGCATTTATTGATACGTAATATCTGGGATTTATTTATTGTGCACAATGCTGTACCAGGACCGAACCATAGGGGGGAACACGTCTTCTTAGTTTCCCGCCATACATGTAAATATGAGGCGGAGATTTATTAAATATGCACACTGCAGTACCAAGACCCGGCTCCAGGGGCAAATCCGAGTACACACCCTCACACTCCAACACTGGTAAAACCACCTTCTGGGGTCACAAGGAAGGAACTTAGAAATTTGCACAGGCTATATTAGCATGCTATTTTCTATCAGTTCCAATGGGCGTCCTTATGGGGACACAGATTTTGTCCCCAGTTGGTCATCGTGTCCCCATATGGAAGGTAAAAAAACACCTCCATGTCCCCAAGAGGTAACATAAACACACCCACACACACACGCACACACACACACACACACACACACACACACATAAAAGAACATTTGGTCCTAATACAGATGCACTTGCACTTATATCATATATAATTAGCCTCATTTAAATTACCAAATTTTTAAGTACAGCCTGACACTCATCTGACTTGACATGCGGCCACACATTGGGACTCTCAAGGGATTTCAAAGTACTTTTGCCTTACCCAGGTGAAAAAAAATTCACTAAAATACATTTTATTTAAGTGCACTTAGTACACTTCCATAATGTACTTAAAGTGTTCTATTTTCACACACTTATTTTCAGGGGCGATTCCAGGATTTTAGAAATCAGGGGGCACAGGGGGGACCAAGAATCAGTCAGAAGGAGCCCATGGAAAATCAGAAAATTCAACTGGAAATAAATATTTGTTTAGAAAATATTAAGCACGATTTCGAAAAAATGTCCAATGCCCAGTGCCCCAATATAAATGGTATTAAATGTGACACTAAACAATAGTCTGAAAATCCTTTTGTATTTTACATGGATTGGACCATCACTCAAAAAAAAAAAAAAAAAAAAAAAAAAAAAAAAAAGATATGTTGGCTTCAATTAACTTATTTATGTAAAAGGGGTCCTTAAATTAACTTTTTTTATATCAACAGGTTCCACATAACTGGGCTACGTTAAACAAACATAATTTGTTTATGTAACTTCAACACACTCAAAAAATGATATGTTGGCTTTAATTAACTTTTTTTATGTCAACAGGTTCTGATATGTTGGCTTTAATTAACTTTTTTATGTCATCAGGTTCTGGTAAGTTAGCTTTAATTAAATTTTTTATGTCAATAGGTTCTTCATAACTGGGTTAAACAAATTATTATGATTTGTTCATGTAATTTTAACATAATGGAATTAAGTCATTTTAAGTGATCCAGGTACTCTAAGCAGTGTTAAAGTTAATGAGATAATTAAGTGAATAATTGAGTGATGATTGAGCATTATTGAAGACACCTGATGTCAACAAGCAAAATCACTGAAGGACAAAACCGGAATCTTAAGTCACCATGGTAACCAGTGTTTGTTTTAGTTGAGCTCTTGACCCTCACTTCATTGACTTTATATTATGTTTGGTTGCTGTACATGAGGTATACCAGCCAGATGAAAAAAAAAATAGGAAAGGTGATTTGATGGTCATGGTTGTGTTTTAACATAATCATTTTATCACAATCATTTGACCTCAATCACTGAACTCATATAGCACCCAACTTAAGTTTACCTCATGGATTATAGCAGCACCGCCATTGTAGAGCATACAGTTTTTAGCCTTTATGAAGAAATCCAAATAATCAAATCAATCAAAGAGAAACTTCTAAAAAAAAATGTAGAAAACCCACAGAAATCAAGAATCAGACTGTGAATCTCAACAATGGTGACAATTACAGTACAAAGCATGTTCCAGTGCATTCTGGATGCCACCAATCAAAACTCATTCATATCTCCCATCATGCATTGCTGCATGAATAAATAATGAGCTTATGTTCAGAGGTGATCTGTTTGTCACCACAGCTGAAATTCATACGCCAATTCTTAAGGTCTGTGTGTGCCTGCATACAGTTATTTGTCAAAGTTTTTTTTATTATTATTGATATTATTATTTTTATTATTATTTTATTATTATTTTTTTATATAATTTTTTCATTTTTTTATTATTATTGATTTGACCATTTGGATTTCATTGAAAAGGCTAAAAATGGTATGCTCTACAATAATAGTGCTGCTTAAATCCATAAGGTAAACTTAACTATATGAGTTCGGGTCAAATGATTGTGAAATGATGATTATGTTAAAACTAGGGATGTGCATGAATATTCTACTACTGAAAATTTTTAATAAAAATGTATTACAAAGTTTTCATTTAGACCCTAAACATTCATATTAACTTGTATAAAAATGCCATTATATGACCCCTTAAAGTAAAAATGGTCTTTTACTTGTAACGGAGTTCTGTACTTGTAACAGATCTGTACTTTCACTCAAGTAAAAAAGTTTTTCCACCTCTGCACCTCTATTGGGATGCTGTCTAAGTTGGCAATAAGGACGCATGATGGGTATAGACCTGTTATATTATCAGATTCAGTAAGGTGGATGTGTATTTTGTATCCATTTTTTCTCAGTGTCTATCATTCCTGTCACCTGTTGTCTGTGTGACATCTCACTAAAGTTTAAATGACTATTCAAAATATTTTTAAACCTTTAAATAATCTCTCATATTCTACACATACATTGTAGACCTGATAAGCTGCCAATCAAGTCCAAAGGCAGTAAAATAAAGAGCAGACTTTGATGTTCTTTCTTCTCCTTATCTCTTCTCTTTCTTGTGCGACTTTTGACAACAATTTCAACCTGTGGTGTGCCGCTGGACATGAGAAAAATCAGACACTATGGAACAGGAAATACAGAAAATCAGAGAGGAAGTAGCTCTGATGGAACTTCACAGCCCTGGAGGAGAGAATGAAAGTATACGGAGAGGTTGTGTGTGTCTGTGAGAGACAGAGAAAATGAGTGTGTGTGTGCGTGCGTGTGAGCGGGAGTGATGGTCGGCTCCTGTCGTTCAGTCTCTGTGGATCTGGGAGATCAAACGCTGTTGAAAATGAATCTCTTTATATGTCTCTGAGGGTAGTGAGAGAGACGCTCTGATCAAGGAGTGTAAGATGTCTGTTGGCCGGATCAATAACAGACTCATTATGGTGCCAATTTTACAAAAAATCTACGAAAACAAAGATACAATTTTAGAATGTGGTGATAACTTTTACATTATATTTATATATAAAAAAAACTTTGATTTCTTAGTTTATTCAGAATTGAGTTTTTGCTGAATATTAATAATAAATGGCTATTCAAGTCTTTCTTGGAGATAAAAAATTTGGTCCCACTTTATATTAAGTGGCTTTAAGTACTATGTACTTACATTGAACAATTAGTAAGTATTATTGTTTTCCTGTTGTATTGTAAAACACTTTTGCTGCTATTGAGGTGTGATACGGGTAAGGTTAGGGACAGATGTGGTGGTATGGGTCGGTTTAAGGGTAGGTTAAGGTGTGAGGGAAGGGTCAACTGTGTAATTACAAATGTAATTACATAAAGTAATTATAGCTGTAATTACATACTGGTATTTTTAAAATATAAGTACAATGCAAAAACATGTATGTACACAGTAAGTCCATTGAATCAAATTATTAATTTCAATGTAAGTACATAGTACTTAAAGCCACTTAATATAAAGTGGGACCAAAAATTTGGATGATGGTTTCCATGTTCATTTCCATGCTGATACAAATGAGCATAGACTGAAGCTTTCAAAATGAAAAACGAACATGAAAGTATTATAAATGTGGTCCACATAACACACATCCACAGCAGACTAGTGGAAGCAGCCTTGGCCAGCAACATGCCCAGCGCATGCCCACTGCCTATTTTGGAAAAAGAGAAGACAATAGCCTTTTTTCTTTGTTTTCTCTCTAGACAGGTACTGTTTTTCATTTTTTCATCTTCCTACTAGGCAGCCAAGTTTTACTGAAAGCCTATTTTGCCAGTGGTAAATGCATGGACCATTTCTTTTGTTTTTGTATTCTTTTTCAAAGCTTGTTAGCTTTCGTCTCCATTCATTGTAATTACATCTAAAACGATGACCAGTATGAGTAAAAAAATAACATAATTTACAATTTGGGGTAAACCATCCCTTTAAAACGATATAGAATTCTGAAACACCGCCGTTAATACATCCACGGCACATCTCTCCCGTGAACGCCATCTAATGAGCGAGAAGCCTGGCCTTTAGCTCACTATAGCTAACACTCATAGCTTTCATTTCGGAAAATGTCACATGTTCAAAACCGACACAAAACAAATTGAGGTCCGTCGTTTCGTTGAGGTCTGCACTGAAAGATCCAGAAAGAAATGAAAGCAAGTGGGTTCCATTGATCTTTCGCAGTGTGAATGAGAGTGAATGAAATTATTATGACCTATATCCTCCAGGCCGGCCAAAAAAATAAAGAAATCATTCAATCTTATCCACACACTGTCAAGACACAGGCGTGTGTAGCCCTGTTATTTTAGGATTCTTCTATATTGCCGTCAAGAATGAATTCCACAGGTTTATGCGTAAATCACAGTTCCTCTCTCTTTGATATAAACATTAAAGTCTTGATCTGTCAGAGCCTGAGGGGATGGAGAAGCTTACCCTCTCATTAAACACCCATCTGCAGAGTATCACCAGTCATTAGGATTACTTAACTAATTTCATGATAATTTAACAAATGAATTCACGGATGAAATATTAGATATTATAAGGGTAATGTCTTGAACCACTCAGAGTCATTTGGAAACACCCTGTTTTGATGAACTCTTTCTTTCTTTGAATGTGTGTGTAGACGTGTAAAACACTCCAGTGATCAATGGGAGGCTCAGAAAGCTGCGGTTCCTTAAAGCTGGAGGTATTTTGTAGCTTTAGGAAGCTCATAGTGTCTTTGAAGGGCTCTTCATATGCTAATGAGGGAACTTTAATCAAGGGTTCTCATTAAGGTCGCGTTTAGAGCTCTTGTGGGAGCTTGTTAAGGTAAACCTGCCCCAGGATTACACCTAATTAACAAACTCTAAACCAAGTGGAAAAATGACCAGCGTGGAAGACTAGCAATGGGTTTGTGAATGCAAAGGGGAGTTTTTCCTCTAAATATCTACTGAATATTAAGCTCCGTCTCCTGGGTGTTGTTTGAAATGCTCCTGTAGTTTTATCTCCATAATGACTCCATCAAATTACCTTAGCTCCGTGTTACAATTTCTCAGCTCCCTATAATCGTCTGGTTCAGGTGAGTTTGAGGGCAATAAAGGCAGCTAATGTTTATTTGTTTTTCCCTTGTTATCTTTATGCACCTCGGACGGGCATCCACACGCGTGCGTCGCTCGGTGGGTTCTCACTGGGTGTTTAAACCTCTCACGCCGTGGCTAATTCTGACTGATGTTCTTCAGCAGCACTCAAATATGTAATTAATTCAACTGAGCCAATTAAATCCTCATCTGACTTACATCTATAAGTGTTGTGCGTGTGTGAGACTCATTTTTGCATTAGACCCTTGGTCAGCATTACCGGAGCCTTTGATTTTTTTAGGACTCCATGATCACAGGTTTAATTTATCCAAGGAATTTCGACTTTCTCCGGTCGGCTGCTTTGCAACGATTGTATACTGATGGATCTGCGATATGACTAAGTCATAAAGTAGAGGCAGCCGATCGCCTCGGGCTGACCTGCAGCGAGACTGATAAGATGGCTTACATATGGTGAAGAATCATAATATCTCTTATACACATTCAAAAACAAAAATCAATTAGCTCACATTCTGTAAACATGTGTTTTAAATAAAGCACACCTTTAATTGGGAGCCTGATATTTTCCCCACAAATGTGAATCTTTTTACGTGTGTCAGTGTTGCACTTGTGATTGAAGGCCTACGTGTGTGTGTGTGTTATTGATGTAAGAAACCCAAAAAGAGTTTTGCAGATCAATTCTGCATCTAGATCAACTCAATCTTGTCAAGTTGAGCCTTGATATTTGAGGTTTCTGCTATAATCACGATGACTGTAAATAAGCACACAAAAGTCTGATTTCTGGGACACAGAAATTTCTCACACCTCTGCATCCCCTCTCTCTGTATCACTCTGTTCTCTCATCCTTGAATCGTTTCATCACCTCATTCTTAGAATTCATCTCACACATCATTCATCTCTGGAAAGGGGAAAATAACAATATACAAATATATTTATGTGGCGAATTCTCACCCCGAGAGCAGTGAACCAAAAGCAGCATATCAAAAACCGGTGACAGCGGCTAAAAAGCATGAATATGAAATGGGTTTATGCTTACACATAGCATTGGTGTAGTCACACCAAATTTCATTTGGTTAATTGTGTCATTGTGAACATATGGCTCAGATGCTTTTGTGCATCATTGAAATGAATAGTTCAGATGCAAAAGCCTCTAAATGCCATTTGAAATTTTCTTCTTTAATGATGATTTTGATCAAACTTGTATATTTAAGTTCAGTAATATCACTTAAATAACAATTAATATGTAATTATCATTGCCATTTAAGTGAAATTACTGAACTTAAATATACAAGTTTGATAAAAATCATCATTAAAGAAGAAAATTTCAAATGGCATTTAGAGGCTTTTGCATCTGAACTCTTCAAATGCAGATCCTGTCTTTGCAAAAGTGTGGACACTCAGTAAGAATTGTTTCATTTTCTTTAATTGAATCATTTGACTTTTTTTAAACGTATGTTTCATCCAGCTACCCTGCCGTAAATGTTTGAAGACGTTAACGCCATCATTTCTTACTGATCTCTCCATGTCTTTCTCTCATACGCAGTGAGCTGCCTCTGACTTCATAGGTGTGTTCCCGTTGTGAAGACTGTTCCAAAGGGAAGGCAATTTAATTATGCCTCTCCTCAAGATACCTCATTTGGCCAAATTCGAAAAGGGCGTTTGCACTAACAGTGATTTGCACTGTCAAAGACACATTCATTAATTTTGAAAGAGTGAAATGCTGATTTAAAAAGAAATAATTGAACAGCAGTCCTCAAAATTGGTTGGCTGATTTGTAGCACTGGGACTTCACTGAGGTATCACTCCACTACAGACAGAAGCTGTGCTTTATCAGCGAGGGATGTACAGTAACTCTTTCTGCAGGTTACTGATGTATTAAAGGGTTAGTTCACCCAAAAATGAAAATTCTGTCAGTATTTACTCACCCATATGTTGTTCCAACTCCGTAAGACCTTCGTTCATCTTTGGAACACAAATTAAGATATTTTTTGATAAAATCTGAGAGCTGGATCACTCCTCCGTCCATAGGCTTCTTGAGGAATTGAAACTTGCCGGCCTCGAAAAGTTATTAAAGACATCGTTAAAATAGTCCGAGTGACTACAGTGGCTCAATCTTAACTTTATCAAACGACCTGAATACTTTTTGTGCGCAAAAAAACAACAAAAATAATGACTTTATTTCAACTATTCATTTACTTCTCTCTCTGCCTCGAGTCAGGTTACTAGTTTAATAAAGTAAGCTTCTGTTATTGTACGTCACATGCATCATACACATGACCAGCGTCGGCCAATAGTGAGCCTATACGTGTGACGCAGCTCTACGCTATCACGCTACGTTAATTGACTAGCGGCCCATAGAGAAGGAAGTGAATAGTTGAAATAAAGTCGTTATTTTTGTTTGTTTTTGCGCACAAAAAGTATTCTCGTTGCTCTCATGGATCTAATGGTAGTGTGAACCATATCTTTGGGATGAACGGACACCGAGGATAGCGCAGATATTGGGTCATTGACAGGCAATTTTTTTTTTTTTTACGGGACAGCCACTTATTTAAAATTGGAATTTATCTGAAATAAAAAAAAAATCTTTAGAGACTTTGGGGATATTGTAAGTAGTGCAGGAAATATATCACACAGTGCAAGTGATTTTTGGATATTTTATTACAAAATTATTACATTGTACTCTTATGGTCAAATAAATGCATATTTGGTGAGCATAAGAGACTTCTTTGAAAAAAAAAAAACCCTTTTGGTTTCATTTTATTTTGATGGTCCCGTTAATATGTTGACTATAGGTAACGTTGCACCTATATGTCAATTAACTCTCAACAGGATTGGTAGGGTTAGATTAAATTGACATGTAGTTGCAAAATTACTTAGTCATTAAAGTGTCTGTTGGACCATCACAATAAAGTGTTTGCAGATATTATGCATACAATCTACTAATACTATAAAAATATGAGAGTTAGTTGACATGTAGTTGCAATAGTCAACCACACGTTCAAAAGGGTCCATGAAAATAAATTGTTACCAAACTATTTTAAATCTTAATAATTTTTTACAGTTGTTATTACTTGGTATTAACTTTCTGTTTGTTGAACTGCTGTTTAGGGTTAGGTTTGGTTTGTATATGATAGTTATGGTTTGGTTTATATTATATTATATTATATTATATTATATTATATTATATTATATTATATTATATTATATTATATTATATTATATTATATTATATTATATTATATTATATTAAAGATATCATCTCCTTACCTTTATGCTGCCTTTAATGGACAGAGAAACGGAGTGTTTTGTTCTTCAAATATTGCTTCTAATCCAGGAGGCTTCTTGTGGACTACAATACACTGTTGTTGTGCTGTGTTGTCTGAGATGGTGCTATGAATAAAAAGATGCTTTTTCTTTGAGTGTTTATATTTTTGAGTCTGTGTGTTTTCCATTTGGCAAGTGATGTTTAAATGGATGTCAAAAGAGAAAGCAGATGAAATGGTGCACTCTCACAGCACATCATGAACAAGCAACACTAAGTGGGTGCACACACACAGTTTTGTGTGGAAAAGACAGCAGGGGATGGAGATTATCACTCTTTAAGAGTATACACAGAAGAAAAAATCCTTCACTTTCATTCGCCAACATGTCATTAAAGGATTAGTTCACTTAAAACTTTTGCTGATAATTTACTCACCCGCATGCCATCCAAGGTGTCTATGTCTTTCTTTCTTCAGTCGAAAAGAAATTAAGGTTTTTGATGAAAATTTTCCAGGATTTTTCTCCATATAATGGACTTCAATGAGAACCTTGAAGGGTTCAAGGTCCAAATGACAGTTTTATTGCAGTTTCAAATGGCTTTAAACGATACCAGACGATGAATAAGGGTCTGATCTAGCAAAACGATCAGTCATTTCAAAACTTAAGTTTTATAAGTGCAAATGCTTGCCTTGCTCTGTTCTGTGAGACCTTTTCAACATAATTGCGTATTATGTGGCATCATGTACGCGCATCACAGAACAGAGCAAGGCTAGCATTTGTGCTTATAAAACTTAAACTTTTTGTTATTTTTTTAATGACTGATTGTTTCGCTAGATAAGACGCTTATTCATCGTCTGGTCTCGTTAAAGCCCTTTGAAGCTGCACTGAAACTGTCATTTGGACCTTGAACCTTTTGGGGCCCATTGAAGTCCATTATATGTCGAAAAATCCTGGAATGTTTTCACCAAAAACTTAATTTCTCTTCGACTGAAGAAAGAAAGACATGAACATCTTTGATGACATGGGGGTGAGTAAATTATCAGCAAATGTTTTTTTGAAAGTGAACTAATCCTTTAACAACCGTCAGAGCTGCAGATACACCACATACAGATTAACATTTAAGCTGTTTAGAGAGGAATATCAGTCTTCTGCTTACTGTGTAATGTAGCTCTATCTATCTATCTATCTATCTATCTATCTATCTATCTATCTATCTATCTATCTATCTATCTATCTATCTATCTATCTATCTATCTATCTATCTATCTATCTATCTATCTATCTATCTATCTATCTATCTATCTATCTATCTATCTATCTATCTATCTATCTATCATCTATCTATCTACATATGTCTCTGTGCTTACACTCTATGTCCATCAGGGCTTCAGGGACATGGGTGCATCCAGCAGTGTTAGAGGACCACGATTCCTTTTGGTTTCATTGGAACCAAGATGTAGGCTATGTGTGTGTGTGTGTGTGTGTGTGTGTGTAAACCCAGCTTTATCCATTACAGAACTCATCGTGGTGGAGGCCAAAGGTTCCTCCTGCAGAGAGGGGGTGTAACCTGTTAAAAGCAGATAGAGAGAGACAAGAGAGGGAGAAATGGGAGCTGGTGGAGGGGGCTCTGTTTGTAATGAGCTTGGCGTGTGTCCAGTCTCAGAGCTGTGAGCTTAAAACTCTTTGTCGGGTTGAGTGAGGTTTCAAGGTGTGTGTGTGTGTGTGTGTGTGTGTGTGTGTGTGTGTGTGTGTGTGTGTGTGTGTGTGTGTGTGTGTGTGTGTGTGTGTGTGTGTGTGTGTGTGTGTGTGTGTGTGTGTGTGTGTGTGTGTGTGTGTGTGTGTGTGTGTGTGTGTGTGTGTGTGTGCTTATGGTCCATGGGTCTGATCTCATCTCTGAATTACATAAACGCTCTCTCCTTCTATTCTATCCCAACTTCTCATGCGGTTCCCCCAACTTTTTATTCTCTTTTTCCAAGACAATTACTCTCTCCTGTCAGGACAGGCCCTCGTGTTTCTGCCTTTTTTTTATACTGTGCAATTCACCTGCCTGCTTGTCTGTCCATATGTCCATCTTGAAGTCTCCCTGCCGGATTGCTCACTGTGCGTAATTGTTTCTCGCCTTCTTGTTTTTCCTTCTTTGGTGTCTGTGTTTATGCCCATGTATGTCCTGTCATCTCTCAGTCAAGCTCATTCTCATTTCCTCCACCAGTGAAATCACTGAGCCGCAAACAAGCCGATCTTAACAAGAAAATCTAAATTCACACCCACCCCCCTTTGCTTATGAGAGAGAAAGAGAGCGAGTACAAAAATAAAGGAACAGAAAAAGATGACAAGAAGGTTTTATGTCATGTAAAATGAGAGATTTATCCCACATTAAGAGTTTGCAGAATTTCCCGTCATCATGCCTTCACTCTGATCAGACCTGTCTGTTCTGTAAACTCAGTTTAGAGAAGCTTTGTGGGCTTTGAGATAAAAGAACTAACAGGGATAATCTTACACACACATACATTCTTTCCAACAGCCTTGACAACCCTGAGAATTTAAAAAAAATTATTTAATTATTTCACGTGTTGACTCGTCTACAAATCTGACATGTATTTTTTCCTAATGGAACATTTCTCTGCTCTGTATTTTCAGATAAGCTGAAGATGTGAGTATACTTGTCTATGCCTGTGTGTGAGTACCCAATGGTTAAAGCCTTTAAAATTTCATTGCTTTATATTGACCCAAATTTCTTGCCAGTTTTTTTTTTTTTTTTTTTGACGATGCCTTGAAGTAAAGTGTAAATAAAAGACTGATGTCCTAATGCATAAATGCACCAGTAAAATTTCCATTTTATGGAGAAGGAAATCTAAAGGAATCACGGTCACTCACTATCTGATGCTATGAAACCTGTATTTTATGAGCCAACCTTGGCTGTGCAGTTGTTAGTGGTTGTGATTGATTATAGTTTATCTCGTATCTTTCTGACAGCTCTCTCTCTTAGTCTTTCTGTCTTTTCTACTTATGGTTCTTTTACCTTGAAACTTTAAAGACAGGGTGATAAAAGGCTTACAGGTAAATAGCCAACATTTCACACACCACAACATCAAACAAGCTCTTCTGGAGGAATCCCTAAGGGGAACGTCACCCGCCAGAAACGGTTCAAGCACTGACACCACACCGCTGACACACAAATGAGACATGACTTTCTGAGTTGCCTAAATTACTAGGGATTAAAGCATTCAACAAATGCTAATAAGAGAACACACAAGTCATTGAATAATTTTGTATATTCTGTAGTTCTGGTCTACAGAATGAGAATGAAAATGAGAAATGAGTTCTGGCCTGTGATCATTTGTGTCCAAAGGGATAGTTCACGCAAAAATGAAAACTCTGTCATCATTTAGGCTACTATCCCTCAACAATTCTTCTGTGCAACACCTTTTTTTTTTTTTTTTTTTTTTTTTTATCTGGGGTATTTGTGCATACAATAAAAGTCAAAGGAGCCCATTGTTTTTTGGACCCCATTCACTTCCATATATGGACAAAAAAAATTCTTAATTATTAGACCAAAAACAGTAGTGTGTATAAGTCTACATATGACCCCTTTAGCGTCATTTTAGTCCATAAACCAGTTGTTTGAAGGATTTGAATTATATTAGCCAAAATTGTTTGAAGGACTTTAATAATAGCTAAATTAGTTAACATGCATACAACCATTTCTGTCATAAACATGTCATGTTATTCCAGCAAAGTTTAGAAAATCTCAAATGCTTTTCCTGTAATTCTGAGACACAGATGCCCTTTACCTGCCATCACTCATAAGATCAGTATCGTGCCTGCTAAAGCCTGTCTGGGTTTTGTGCATGTCACAGGCTGGCTCATAGCCTGTGGTAAAAATGAGGGGACACGAACAGGTATAGGCCAATCAAAAAGGTTCTTGAATGTAAACCAAAACTAATAACTTTAAACAAAGAATAAGGAATGATAGGTGAAAATGAAAGAAATGTAAGGTGTATGTAAGGTGCTAAGTAACACAAAAGAACAAACAAATCATACCTGGAGGAGCAGAGAGAGAGATGAGATTGGTCAGTGAAGCAGCATGGTTACCCTGAGCCTAGGTGGCTCCAATCACTAATGACCCTCCTATGCCTACAATAGGAACCGCCCCTGCAAGGTAGAGGAGGGGCCATGACCATAGATATCCACAATAAAGGCTAGTGTCTTACAGCGGAGTTTCTATCGGCCATCTTGTCACAGGCAAGCTGACGTAAGATAAGTGATCAGCACAAACACAAGCCCTGCGTCCCAATTCGCATACTATCCGTCCTAAATAGTATTCGAAAAAAGAATTAGTACGTCCCAAATCGTAGTATGTTGAAAAAGTGTTTCAAAGATACCCGGATGGTCTACTTTTTCCGGTCAGAATCTGAAGTGTAGATCGATGCACACTCTAATGGCTGATATTGCCCACAAACCACTGCGCGTTGGACGAGGATTCGGTTAGAACTACAAACACGAGTAAAAAGTGTAGTCGATACGGAGGACGCGCGAGTCCCCGCGGTTGTGTAGAGAGGTTTAGATGAAGAGCTTTGCGTGATTAATTATCAGTATCTAACCTGACGAAAATGAATTTATTCAATGTTGTCCACATTATATTGCATTTGCAGCAGCATTGTGAACTTTTGTAAAGACACGCTTAGCCATTACGTTTTAAATGCATCGTTATATTCAAATTGCAAACACATGAGGAGAGCAGGAAAGACCCACAACTGGCAGATGAACGTGCTCCCCGAAACGGTAGGAAATAAAATTAGATAGAATGGAGGATTTTAACTGTGACAAGATGATTGACAGGGCAGTTTACGGTGACAGGATGCACGCAGCACGCGACAGAGCTGTCCGTTAAAGATGACGTGATAGTATGTCCCAAAGCTTGCCTACTCCCCAGATAGCAAACTGACATTGAATCAACGTGGAAATATGACATCGAAAAAACGTTGATCTGACATTGTTTTGCTCATCGAATTAACGTTGAACCAACGTCAGACGCGTCATTCTTTCAAAACTAACGGAAAATCAACTTGAAATCAACGCGTTGTTTCAACGTTATGAAAGCAAACCAATTTTCGATTTTCATTTAGCTTTGAAGAATGCCGCGTCTGACGTTGGTTCAACGTTAATTCGATGAGCAAAATCAACGTTGTTTCAATGTCATGAGAGACGTCGTTTCCACGTTGATTCAATGTCAGTTTGCTGTCTGGGTCTTTTGCTACACACTCAAAAGTATGTACTTTTTCCTCACAAAAAGAGTACATACTTTTAGGGCGTAGTATAAGTAAGCGAATTGGGACGCAGAAAAATACTCTTATCTCATTGAAATCTTGATGGATAACAGTTTGGTTTCTTCCAAACCTTATTAATTTGGCTATAATTCTGGATGATTATTTATTTATGCACTAATTATTCATAAGTATGCAGTGTCATAACTTCATCTCTGACGTTTATAACAAACTAAACCATTTGAAAATCGGTAAAACATTGAGCAAGTTATAGTTATTTAAAAAGTACATGCACCATTAAAACACAATGTGACAAGATGGCCGCCAGGTGCAGACATCGACCTCCATTGGCCAGCAGCGTGGACGAGATCTAGCATTTATTGTGAATATCTATGGCCATGACAGTGCATGATGTGTATATGGTTTTCATAGATCCCTGTAAAACAGGTCTGTCTGTCATTTCAGCACTGGTAAAAAAATGTTTACCAAATACATTTTATGTAAATCAGTTATTAATCATTTTTTGTCTTTTCATACTGCAGTCTGCTTACTTCCATTTTGTATGCTGTAACAGCATGCATAAAATGTCTATAAAGTATGAATTTCAAGATATGATCATCTCTTTCTGGGGTATAATTGGATATTTATCACTCAGTTGCTATAAACACTAAATTATACATTTTTGAATTTGTTTTTTTGATTGGTCTGTTCATGTCTGTTTCTAGATTAGTTCTCACTTTGTTCAGTTCATGTTTCCTTGTGTCTGTATTACTTTCACCTGTTCATCTATTATCTCTTTAGTCATGTCAACTGTATCTTGTTTCTTTGAGTAGTCTTTGTGTATTAAACCCTGTGTTTTTCGGTTCAGTCCGTGTTCAGTTCTATGTCATTATTGATTGTTCTGTTTCTGATCCTTGATGTTTTTTTTTTTGTTTTTTTTTTGTGAATAATGGAGGTTCTTTCAAAATAAAGACAACTGCACTTAGATCCTGTTCCATCTCTGCTGCAACCAACTCTGACAGTAAATTATATATGAAACAGCTTGCATTAAAAAAGTAGTATGCTAGTATGCAACATGACCTATCACATGGGTAACACTTTATTTGAAGGGGTGTGCATAAGACTGACATGACACTGTCATAAACATGACATAACACCTGTCATGAACATGAAGGAGTCTTTATGAACGTTTATGACTTTTGTCATTAAGTGTCATTCGGTAAATTATGACGCTTAAGTTGACATTGTTTAAAATGTCTTTGTTATGACTAATTGTAATTCAGAATTCAGTGTTGGCATACAGAGCAACATGCAAAGACCTTGTTTACAGCTTTTTAGAGCTTGCTTACGTTTCACTCATCAAGTTGCCACATTCTTGTTGTGTATATTACGTGTTCTTTATATTCATCTTTATTTCTAAAGTCGCCTCGCCAAAATACGAATAATACAGCGTTTTTAATAGTTTTCGAGAATCCATGGGAACAGGACAACGTTGTCGTTTGTATGCAAAAAACGCAATGGAAAAACGTGTCCGTTATTAGTACATCGTTGTCTTGTAAACATACGAAAGTGAGGCAGAGTCCAGGGTGAGCATGAACTAAACTAAATTTCCCATCATTCTCAATGGCAGTACAAGCACATAAAATATAAATAAATAAAGAAACAATTGCGCATCGTATGTTTACAATTGTTCTTTATTTTGAAGCACTTTATTTTGAAGTTTATTTCACTTTTAAAATCCATCTTGTCCTTTTTTAGGAAGAGAAAAAAATAAAAACATTTAAATGGCCCATCGAGTGAATTTTATTCCAACCAAAATCACACACACAGAAATACACATAATCTACAGTATCTGTTATGAATTTCATATCACTATCCATCACATTATACCTCGATCACTGCCACTGATGGAAGATGCAGAGCATGCACTGCAGGCCCTGCGAGTGAAAGATCCACCCTTGAAAGTAAACACTTCCACACCAGGCACTTAACATTAAAAAATGCAACATAACATTATGAGACAGACAATGTGACAATGTTCCTAAAGTGCATTTGTGCATCACTTCTCTACTGTTAAGAAATTCATCCAGCCCACACACAACACAAATGTGCCTCGTGGTCTGTCACAAGCCACGACTGATGTTGTTTATGTATGAGGTTTATGAACAGCAATGTGCACTCAAGCCGCTGGCTAGGGGTGTTTGATATGATCAAAATCTTTATCAAGATATGAGTAATTTCATTTCAAAATAACTATATATATAATGGTGTAGAGAATTTGATGTCAAAATTCATATCACAATTTTCAATATTACAAAAAAGAATACTAGCATATTGACACGAAAGTGGTGATACAATATAAACAAAACAGATTACAAGCATATAGGAAAATAAACTACTATAAAAAAGACACAAATTAAATAGACCTACCTGAAAAGTAATAGTAATCAAATTAACAAAAACACTGCATAGTCTTCACTGTGTAAATTAAAGTAAGAGATTTTCTCTCTTTAGGTATTTGATTAACAGTGGGCGCCATGAGCTAGGCAGGCCACTGCCCTGGAAGATTTCACCTTGGGTGTGTCAAATACGTAGCCTACATGGATTAAAAATGAATTTTGTTCATTTCACTTCGTTCTTAGGAAAAAATCTTTTTTCATTCAGTCAGGTTCCAGACTGAAATAAAAGAATGGAATAGTGTTAAATTCACTTTATACAGTAAGCCTAATGAGAGTTTGTGCCAATAGGCTAATCTTTGAAAATAACAATAAAAATTGCAGAAAGCAAGAGACAGATGCCGTTGTAAGCTTTTTAGCTATTTAACTTTTAACTGGTCTACAGCAACCGTCTGCACAGAAGTGCTTTAGATAACGATTTTAAATTCTTTTAGAGCTCCTTGGATTTAACCCACTTTAATTTCCTCATTCGCTTGAAAAAAAAACTGCAATAATAAACTGCATATATACAAGTGTTTATCCATTTTTATTATAGTCTAATATATTAGATGGCCCGAGCATCAAGTTTGTGTTTTTTTTTTTTTTTTTTTGTCATGTACAATAAAGAAATGGTATTTGTTCCCAGGATATTAGCATGAGCAATATCTCTGTGTAAGGCTTCAGTCACATGTATATCCAGTTGAAAAATACAAGCACATAGCGACACACAAAAATTTTGGTTCTTCAGAGGTTTCATATTTTAGAAATGTATTATATTGTTTGTATGCGTGTTTGTGTGAAGCCTATGTTTTTTCTCTGACTTGTCAGCTCAGAATTTAATTGCTGTGGGAAAAAAAATTAATTAAAAGTTTCAACGCATTCTCATCCCAAGGTGTCATCTAACTGAATATTTTGACCATGCTTCAATATCTGACGCTTTAGACACCCTTTAGCGTCAGTTACATCTAACTCACGCTAAAGGGTGCCTAAAGCGTCAGATATTGAAGCATGGTCAAAAATGCTTCCCAAGCCGTCGGATTTGTGGGAACCACTGTGTGGAAACAAATGACTATCATTCACTTTTTAAGTAATTGTAGTTGCCATTTATAAGCATATTAACATGTCTATAGGATCTGCCATGATTTAAGAATCCTACTAGGGCAAAATGCAAAAACAATACATGGCTCGTAATGGTTCCATAAAGTCCCATTTGAAAAAGCTCTTTAAAAATAGGTGCCATATACCACCACAACAAGTTCCCCTATGATTACGAACCAAAGTCACTTTACATTTATATCAACTCTCAGGAGAGCGTTTCTCAACTGTTGCTTCAGGATCCAGATTTAGGACTTAGACCTGCTGTTTGTGAACCACTGGCTTAAAAAATACCAATTACAGTTTTCAAAAGATGCAGTAGTAAATCTATTAAAAGGCATTAATCTTCATTGGAATCACTGTCCCTGTTAAAGTGCCAGTACCTGAATGTGATGCTGTTGCATAACCGGTTGAGACTGACAGCTTTGATATTTATGACACAGGCTGATGAAAGAGAGAAATCGGCACTCTGCATGGGTGCTGTGTGTGTGTGTGTGTCTATATTGATTGCTGGGCTCTGATGGGTTCGCTGTTGGTGGTCGTCTAAGACTTAGTACACACATCTCTGTTAATAAGGTCATACTAGCCACACAAGCATACACACACACACACAAACACACAGCACACATGCAGTGCTGATTGCTCTCTTTCAATATTGTTTTTTCATGCATGTGTTGGCTTTATGGGGACTTTTCATATAGATAGTAATTGTTATACTGTACAAACTGTATATTATATCCCCTAAACCTACCCATCACAGAGAACATTCTGCATTTTTATATTTTGAAGAAACATCACTTAATGTGATTTATAAGCTGTTTTCCTCATGGGAACCAAAAATGTCCCCAGAACCAACCACACACACACACACACACACACACACACGTGTGCGTACGCACACAGTCTTCTCTGATGCACAGCCTTATACAATAACATATAATTAAGCTCTTTCTATGAAAAACAAGATAATTTGCCTTTGCCAGCTAAACAGCACATATCTACTACGCTATTCAGTATTCAAACCAAATGTTAATCTCCCCCGCCTGGACAATTGTTAGATTTTAAAAGATTCAGAGGGGATGTGTGCAAGTGCAAATTCATCAATGCAACTCAAAACATTTTTCACGAGTATCTTGGTGTTCTGCTCAAAGTCACGTTACAGTGAGAGTCTCGTGGAGCTTGTTGGTGGTGACATTTAGGCTTGTAAAAATCAAACTGCTTTTTAGTGTGAGTCTTTCCCCTTCGCTTGCTCTAAAATATAGTTAAACCGTTATTTGCTGAGAGAGAGAGTGAGAGATGGATGTTCCTAAATTGTCTGAAAAGATCAAAAACAAGATCTACTGGAGAAGAACAGTTATTCATCTGAAAAAAATGTATACTTCATATTCAACTTCACATTCTGAGAAACCATTACTGCTTTAAACATATTCATGAGTTGTCCGTACCATAGGATTTGTTTAACTGCAGCCTATAGGCCTACATCTGTTTAACTGCAGTATAATCTGCAGATTATACATATATAAACTGCATATATATAAACTTTATATATGCAGTTTAAGTTTATATATAAACTTATATATAAACTATAAACTTATACATGTGATTATACATGTATAAACTGCAGATTATACATATAATCATTATAATAATCATAATAATTAAATAAATAAAATGAAATAAATATTTAAGTAGTTTAACAGTAATTTAGTAATTATTATTATTATTATTATTATTATTATTTTTATTTTTTTTTGCTTAATGTAATTTATATAGCAGGGTGTCTATTTTTGGTTTGACTGTAAGTGTTCTAAAACATATAAATAATTCATATATTAAGTAATTTAACATGACTTTAGAATAGTAATTTTTACACAAAAATGAATAGTCACAAGACTCAGTGTCTGGAATGTAGTCTCCAGTCCCATCTCCTGATACTGCAACTTTTCACTGCTGTCTTTCTCTCTGTCTTCCTCTCTTTCTCTCTGTATAACATTCATTCCTTTTACTTATTTCCTCTTCCTCTATCTCTTACTCTTAAGCTTCTGTATCTGTCAAGGCCTCGAGAGGCTTAATCAGTGTCAGAACGGCCTTCACCAGAGCCTCCAGCTGTGGACATATTAGTTTACACACACACGCACACACACACATACACACATATATCACATGTCTTTTGTTTCCCTGCAGAGGAAATTGTTCAAACTATCTGGACACAGAATTAGACTGTGTCTGAGAGGGTGCTGGGGGGAAGCAGAGGACGCACAAGCACGCACACACAGACACACACACCATATGCACACATGAGATAACAGCTATACATGAAAAAAATTCTGATATTTTGTCAAAGTTTACTCTTGGTAGAATCAATCAACCAATGTTGTTGACAGTGTTATTGATAAAATACAGAGAATATTGATGCCTCATAAGAACAGGTGGAATTGAAACGTGAACGGCCAGATGTTTAGTGAGTATAGGGCACCCTTTAGTGGACGAAAGAGGAACTGCCGCGTCGGATAAGAAATAATGTTGATCTTTGTTGCATAAATGACGTTTGAGATAAAACAAGTAAACATGACTGAACTTAATTTGTTTAATTTCAATGGCTGAGTAACAAAATACATTTTAATTGGTCGGTGGCTCATTCGGAACCGCTTAAACCATTGTAGAATTATTCTAATGATGACCCGATTATTACTGAATCAGAAACTACAACGGGAACAAATCCAATCACTTATGACTCTTATGACGAGGTTCTTTTTTGTCAGAGGGAAAACATGTGCTGCATTCGGAACCACATTCTAATATTAGCCTACTCTATTTTACTAAATATTTTGATGGCAGAAATGTGCAGTGTGCTGTTCCAAATTCAGCAGAGCTCTGTCACAAGTAGCCTAGGTAGGCTACACTTTATTTTCACCTGGGATATTTTTTATTGGGGGGAGATTTATTCTCAAACGCTATTTCTAGAACTTCATCAAAATGCTCTAAATTGGAGTGAATTCAGTGGCTAGTGGAAACGCACCATTCAGATTCTGGGATTGTGCTCCTATGTGAAACTGTTAGGCTACAGTTTCGCGTCCTTTCAATCAAAATGAAACTGCCTCGCACCGCGATGTGTGTGAATCCAGTAGACTACAGAGCAGCTTTCACTCACGTTGTAGGCTAATACTTTGCAAAAAAAAAAAAAAAAAAAAAAAGTTGCAGAAACAGGCAGTGTAGCTAAAGTGAGTTTTTCCATTTTATTTCCTGTTCAAAACCTCACAATGTAGCCAACTGTAGCTAGATATGTTATTGCAAGACCAGTTTAAAACCTTGGCATTTGCATTTCATTTTTCAATTGTCTCTTTATCTAAATTGATATCGTGTCTTTAAGTGAAACAGATGTTTATTACGTCATGTCCGGAACTGTACAGTTCACAAGTTTAATGTGTTTAATAAAAATGTTTAATGTTGCATACTTGCAGCAGGTTATCTATAGCCTACATCTGGGTTCACAATTTATCATTTATCATTTGTAGAGTAGGCCTAGCTAGTATTGCAAAAAGGGGTAACCATGATTTTGTTGAGTTTTTTTGTAACGTTGATGTGACATTCTGTTGTCAGATAAATGTATAGGCCTATGAATTATTTTAAAGTATATTTAAATAATAATAATAATAACTGAATGTAAATATTCACATTATTTTATTTAGGATGGGGGGGGGGGCACTCTGAAGAAAGTTTTGTAGAAAAATGACATCAGGCTATCATTAATAACTGTCTATGACAACGTGTCACACATTTTTGAGTTTTTCTACTGAAGAAATTTTCATAGAATGGCCAGTGCAGTAGTTGCAGGTGAACTAGTCTCTCCTGCTGACAAAACTGAATTCAAACACTTTGTGGGTGTGCTTTGCTTGTTTGTTCATGCAATCATGATGAGCTTAGACAAGAAACTGATGATTATATGTGTTGTCCTTTTTGACCTTTCACTGCCATAGCCTATCATAGCCTATCTGCAGGTAGGCTACACCCACTCACAGTCACAGAATAATATGTGCCTGTCTACTGATTTCAATTGAAGTGAAGCTGATTTGATCAAGAAACATCAGACCATCTGACTCCCACTCAACAAATTTCCCACTCTTATTTATGTTATTTTGTGATGCTATGCAAGATATTCTTGTGGTCATGTCCACTCTGTGTTTATTAATCGGGTGATTCAGACGTTGCTAGTTGTACAGTAACTTTCCGAAAACTTCTAGTCACCTAAGCCAATTCATTTTCATAATCCAATCCTTGACGAGTAGACCTCCCAAGCCCCGCCTCTTATGCTAATGAATTCGCTGAAGGGTTTTAGTGAATGGGAGCGCGTTTGCATGTGTACCGCCGCTGTACAATAACACACCAGCGAAGTATCTGACACATAGTGCGAGTTACTTTATTTTCACAGCTGTTGAAGACGTTTTTCAGGATTTCATTGTGTGAACATCGCTGAAATGGGTGGGCAAGTCACCCGTACCGCTTTAGGTGAGTGACAAGGAAACATGCGTGTAGCATAATCCATAATTTCATATTGACTTCGAGGAATCTTTGTGAACTGATATATAGAGCATTTTAATTATTTTCCAAAATACTTTATAAGGAAATATGACTGTATTTTCCCAAATTATCTGAATGAATTTGTTATCTGCCTTACATGAGCTATTTACCTTATTGTTAGCCTTAAAAACGTGATAAACAGAATAATTGTTGCCCAAACTCTTATGAAACATATTTGTAGGCTACTGCATGTCGATCAATAGGCTACTGATCAACAGTTTGTCTTTCAGGGAGCATTTATTGTTTTATATATAGGCCAATACAGTGTATATATACATAAACTAATTATAATTGTTATATACAGTATAATTATTATAATTAACTCTAATCCAAACCTTAAAGAATATGTTTTGGTATTTTAATAATAATTACTGTAAAAACATTATTCACAGTTTTGAGCAATTTATATAAAATTTTTGCCCCAAATGGACTATATTGTTCCCTATATTCATCAGACACCTATTCATAGTTTTAGATGTCTGTTGTATGTTTTGCTCTTTCTTGCTGTGAACAAGAAAAGTGTGCATTATAAACCATTTCAAGTTTATAACCACTTAGTAAAACGAAGCTGACACCGACTCAACCTGACACTTAGGCCAGCAATTGCCTACAGCACTGAGAGAACAAGTCCATAAATATAATGGGATATGACATTTTTATCAGGAGAAAATTCCTAACATCTCTTCAAACCAAGAGGCAAATAATGGATATTGAAATCTGTGATTAGTGACTATGAAAAATTTGTGATGGTTCTGAATGTGCAAAACGTGTAGTTATTTACATTTTTCAAATGTTTTTTTTCTTGGTTATGCAAATGTTAATGGAACATTCCATTTCCTAATTTTGCAAACATAATGGGAATGTTACTTTTGAATGTTCTCTGAACATTCAGACACATGTAACATAGCTGCAGTCTGTATAGCTTTTTAGGGGGTTAAAAATGATCCAAAATACATATTTGAGAAAATGCATAACCAGACAGTGTTCAAAACTATCTGCTTGCCTTAGCTCGATTCAAAGCGGTAAGATTGTAATGTTTCATGTGCCAAGTTTCAATGTTTCAAATGATCCAGTGGTACTGGTGGATTTCCGTGGGAGATTCGAGCATGTCTTTGGATCATTACGTCATATCCAAATAAAGAAGAGTCTCGGCTAGTAGTAGGCTATATTGCTCATTACGTCACATCTATATAAAGAAGAGTCTCGGCTAGTTGGCTATATTTCGTGTAAGGATACTGGAGGTTGAGATATAGCCTTTTCTCACACTTGATATAATTAAATTTATTAATTTGACGTTTAGTGTTATGGAATAGAAAATATCATTAGTTCAGTAAAACCGAATGTAGTTTTAAAATCCTCACCATGAAAACAAATATTGGTTGTCATGACAGAGAGCTCAGACTCAGAATATTATTTCTATTTATGTCCCACTTGGCTACGTGTGTGTGTGTGTGTGTGTGTCTTGATTCCCTATTTACTCATACACCTATAACTACATATCCTCATTTGCCCTCACAGAGCTTATGTGTGGAAGTAGAAGTATGCAGAATCTGTCTTGCGCTTGTGCAACTAAAGTTAAAGACCCACACCCAGTGAAATGTCAACAGCAGTTAATTAAAGAGAAAAATATCTCTGTAACAAGACTGTGTCCTTGACTTAATGCTTCGGAGAGGCCTGGGAAAATATGAAAGGGAGTTGAGGAGCAAGTGTTTGATCACAAGCCAGTTTCGTCTGTGAGAATCAATGTGCATCGTATATGTTACTTTAGGCTGTTTGTGTAATTTATTTATTGTCTCATTCATCATCATGGAATTGTGTAAGATCTACTATCCCAAACTGGTTTATTACATTTTATCACTCAACTAAAATACCTTGTACCTGTATACCATGCACAGCTCTTTTTAATGCATTATTCTGATTGGCTGACTGACATTCTAAGCTGTTTATACACATTTTATTTATTTTTTTCATTTCAATGACTTGCCTAATAGGTATGAAGTAGTTCTAAAACTGATCGTTGTACAATTCTAAATCACAGCAAATTATTTAAGTTATTCAAAATAGCAATCCTGTATTTGTTTGTTTGTTTGTTTGTTTGTTTTTGTTCAGTTCCGTAATTCTGGGTTGTACCGGACTACAGAAAAAAAAATACTTTAGCAATGGCAAAAAAATATTTTAGTAACATATTTATATATTTCACTTCAAGTTATGTTTATATATTTATAGCAGCAATATCTGGTAATTATACCGTTATAATATAACTCAGTAGACAACTGTATTCTGATAAAAACTTATAGTTGAAACAATGACATTCTTTACTGGTGAATTTGTAACACATTCAAACTGCTTCCATTCTCAAACATTACAATTGTGTCAAAACCTCAGATTAGTCAGCTATAACTTTGCCCTGGTAAAATGAGAGTTCATGACAACAATGTTCAGTAAACTGACTGAGGCTTGCATGAAATCAAATGTATGACCAAAGAATGAACTAGTCTGATGTTGAGTTGAGATGTTTCTCCAATGTGTAAGTATTTGTGTGTGTGGAGACATAACCTCATTTTTGGCAGCCTGAATAGTTCTTTCTCTCTCTCTATCTCTGTGTCTCTTTTGTTGTCTTTGTTCTTGATAAAGATTTTCATTCAGAGATGGTAGACACTGTGATCTCTAAACACAGCACAAAGCTCTTAAGTAATAACAGTAGCTAGTCAGAATGTACAGTACATTGTTGCGAATGCCTAAATAGGCAATAGCCTTCATATTTAGCAATTTAACTCTTTTTTTGTCCATTTCTCAGATGGTGAAACACTTCACTGCCACCCCTTGAAGGCGAGCATATACCCACAGGTGCCAGCCCTCCTGCCGCTCTCTTTCCATGCCAACACTAAAGGCTCTCAGATCATGATGGACAAGACACAGCGCAGCGTGTGCCGAATTGCCAGCTTCTGCAATGCCATCACCTTCACCAACCGGCCAATCAGAATCTATGAGCAGGTCAGGCTAAAGGTATGGTACTCTCGCCCGTTTCCTCATTCCATCCTGTGTGGTCCCAAAATAGCCCTCACATATCCCTCCTTCATATCACTCCATCTCAAACTTTCCAGACGAAGGGAAAACAGAAAGATAATGCTAAAAATGCTAACAGGTGAGGTTGTGCTGTTATCTTGTTTTGGTAAATGTGGTTGTTTGGGAATGAAAAAAGAAGAATCTGTTTCTGATAAATGCTTCTGCTGGTTTTTTGTAAATATTATTTTAAAAATGTGTAATTTTTGCTAACTTTCTCAGTTTCTTAGACGTTTGGCCTTTTCTTTTAGATCACAAAGAGAGAGGGATGTTGGAGTGGTGCCCTGCGTTTGGGTTTCAGTGCGGTGGACCCGTCAGACTTGTGTTCAGCGTGGCTGCCACGGTTCACCTGTCCAGATCTGGTCAGCGAGAGGGGATTTTGGGCCCGAGCACTTCCTGAGGAACAGTGTGAAGAAGGAAACATTCTTTCCTTCTGGTTGGATAACGAAGGACGAGTGTTTTACCGGGTTAACGGCGGCTGTCCGATCTTCTTCTTCAGCGGTGTCCCTGCCGGAGAGCCAGTTTGGGCGCTCATTGACATTTATGGGCTTACACAGGGAGTACAGCTACTTGGTGAGTTCACATTTCTCTTATACGAAATATCAAGTCCTGTCAAGTTCTAAACCAAGAAGTCATCAAACTGGCTGAAACTGGTTTGTCTGACATCTCTGTGAAATAACTCTCTATGCAGATCAGATGATGTGCCATTCAAAGTTTGCTCCAAGTGGAATTGCTGAGCTCCAGGTCGGCGTGTAATGTGGGCCAGTATCTGAGCTGCGCTTCACTGAGCTCCTGCTGATCGCTTGATGAGTTGTAAAGTTCACAGAGGCTAGTTTGTGTTCCCTGTGCCGAGCACATTTAAACCATTTAAATTCACAGCATTTAAAAATAGAATCCTAGATTTATACACTCTTATCCTAATTACAAAAACTGCCCAATGGAAAAAAGATTGGAGAGATTGGAAAGTTGCCTAGCAACACTTTCGCTTCAAAAATGAAAAACGTATGCTGGGGAATAAAACAAAAAAGTGAGACTGAGAAAAAACTATTAGTGTTGAACAAAATCATTGAAACTCAGTTATTCCATTCACAAGTTTTATTTAGATACTGAAACAAAGTCAGGTTTAATTAAGCTAATTAAGCGTTCAGTGAGCCTGCATGCAGATTCAGAATTCAGTTGTTTTTGTTGTTTGGTATTATTAATCAGCAAATTTTTAAAGGTAAAAAAGTTTTATTTTAGGTAATTTCTTCACCTAAAAAACTGATCGGCAGCTATAAAAGGTTAACAGTGTTTGGAAAGTGACTTTATTATATGTTAAATTACTGTTCAACTACCATTTTGCAAAATTAGTTTTCTTTTAGTTGTAATAGAATACCACCAATGCACAAAATTTACTCTAAATATTATCTTGCTTCATTAAATCTTACATTATTTTGTGTATCACTACCAAAAGACGACATAAAAAAACAGGTTGATGTACACTACCGTTTAAAAGTTTAGGGTCAGTAAGGTTTTTATATTTATTTATTTATTTATTTATTTGTTTGTTTATTTGCTCACCAAGGCTGCATATATTTGATTAGTAACAGTAATGTTGTGAAATATTATTACAATGTAAAAAAACTGTTTTCTAATTCTATATTGTTTTGAAAAGATCTGAGCTACTGTCACAGTCTCTCTCTCTCTCTCTCTCTCTCTCTCTCTCTCTCTCTCTCTCTCTCTCTCTCTCTCTCTCTCTCTCTCTCTCTCTCTCTCTCTCTCATATGTTTGAGTAAAAATAAATAGTCAATGTTTCCACAGAGTCAGACAGCAGTTTGTGTGTGTGTTGAAATCAGGGGTCAGTATTGGTGTAACATCAGTTAACCATGCAGCTAGACTATTTTAACATTCATTATATAACCCGATCTCAACTTTAAAAACGTACTAGACACGTGCAATAAACACAAACATCAAGCCATATTTTGCTAAGTTCTGTTATCCAGCTAGCAACATCCTCTGTGTATTCTAGCTAATTTTCAGTTGCACTTTGCCTCTGCATAAATAGACAGTTGGTTTATAGATGAACCATCGTCACGCAATGTGCTCTCTCACATTACCTCTGGCGCTTCCAAAACGTGTTTAGTCAGATGACCAGATGCTGTGACTAAAATCGCCTCCTCTGGCATTTTGTCAAAGTGTTTCAATTTTAGATGGAAGGTCCCTTGTACTGTAGGTCATCACATATTACCTACAAGTAAATTTCATCCTGTGGATATAGGATTTTAATTGTTAAATATCAGCATGACAGAAATAGTTTAAAATATTGAAAAAGAACCAATGCACATGCCTCGTTCCTTCTTCCGTTTCATGACCCCAGTGTCATTGAAGCTTCCATGTCTCAATAATTCCTGTTCAGACTAGTCAGCGTCAGCTGAAGGCACTTTAGTGGATGGTAGCGACGTCAAGCCCGGAAACTAAAACAACCCTGAGAGGAATATCTACTGCGTCTGAGGAGGTTTCTGCTGATGCGACTGCTGTGAAAGTTAAAGCAGACCAGTAATTTCCATCACTGAATCTCTGGTATTCTCATCAATGGCTGTGCAGCATGGATGGCCAATGTTCTTACTGACTGAGGTGAAGATGAAAAACTACCCAGTGCAATTATACTGATGTTGCTGATTACAGGCTATACATGAGCAATAGAGTTTTACAATATATGAAGAAAATATGAATTGTGCTTACCCATGCAAAACTTACAGCCACAGTGCTAGGGTGTTGTCGTGGATTTCAATATTGAAAATATTTGTGGAAACCGAACGTTGTCACGGCAGAAATGGCATTACATTTTTGAACGATAGTGAAAAATGTAACAATTGGGGAAACTAGAATGTAATTATGGTTGCTAGGGTTTTCTGGTAGGTTGCTATGTAGTTGCTTATTGACAAATGGGGTGGGCTCATGTCCCTTGTAAGTGTAATCACATTACTAAAAAAGCAGTGTTTGTTTGTTTTACAGACAGCAAGATTGTGCCAGCTGAATATCTTTGCCCTGCTTTGACTCATGAAGGGATGGATGACTGTCATCTGTCAAGCAACTGCTCTGAGCTTGACCTCCAGGACGGTCTGCCATCCTTCTCAAGCTCCCCAAATGCCCTCAACTCAGTGTTGTCACGTCAGCTGAACGATGACTTGCATTTTCACTGTGTCCATGGCAACGGTCTACGTCTGCTGACAGAACACATAGCAGTGCGTTATTATAACAGACGTGAGGATTGTGCTCTAGTGTTCACGCATCGACCGTTGCGCTGTGGAGAGTGTGTGTTCCTAAAGGTCTCATTGAGGTCATCTGCCCTGAATGGATTTTTGTCTTACGGATTTACTTCCTGTAACCCGGCCCATATTAACCCAAAGCACCTGCCGGTCAACCCAGACGACCTGCTGGACCGCAAAGAATTTTGGGCTTTTAGCTGCCTGACTTCATCACTTGTGGGCGGGGATATCATCGGTCTCCGGGCAACTGCAGAAGGGGAGGTGCTTGTGAGTCATAATGGAGGGAAAGCCTGTAGAGAGATATGTGTGGATAATTCCACTCCTCTGTGGATGATCTTCGATTTACACACTCACATCAAGCAAATCAGCATTCTGGGTAAAAAATATAATAAATATTATATTTTTATTATTATAATATAATAATTATTTTTGTACTGAACAACAGTCATGCATACAGTATGTTTGACTTTTTAAAAAAATATATATATATATATTTTTTTTAATAATGTTTATAAATAATAACATACATCTTTTTTTCTAGGTACGTCCTTTGGTTACACTGCATCCAGTTCAGAAACACAGAAGTCCATCTTTAGTGACGCCAGTCACACCTCAGCCAATCAGAGACACAGAACCGCAGTCATGGGCTTTACTGACATCTTTCAGCTCCGCCCACAGAGCCTCAGCAGTTCTGCAGGTGTGTTCCTGTCTCTCATTGTTATTCTTTTGTTGATTTACCAAATTCTTTAATGTATTACTCATTGCGGTTTTCTATGTGGTTGTTGTGATCTCCAGAGACAACATTCAGTTCTATGTCCTCAGAATCTCCAAATACCTCGTCATGCTATGCGATTGCTGGTGAAGAGTGTTTGATTTGCTGTGAGAGGGCAGTGGACTCAGTGCTGTACGCGTGCGGACACATGTGTGTGTGCTCAGTGTGTGGTGGCAAGCTGACGGAGATGTCAAACCCGTGTTGCCCCATGTGCCGCAGCCCAATCAGAGACATCATTAAAATTTACCGCAGCATGTAACCTGCCAACAAACAGGATCCCAGTACCTGGATGGTTCCGATGAGGCCCTTAACAGGTCATTGTCTTGTTCCAAAAGGATTTCCCACATGTCCATTTTAAAGGCTGCTTGTTTGAGCTCTGCAAGGAAGAGGCACTAAATGGCTGCTTAAAACGACTAACCAAAAATGCAGAGAAAACCCAGAAGTGACTGTGCTTATGCGAATGGCACAATATTTATACATGACATTTTTAATGCAATCTCAGATTCTATAAATCATAATTATTATTGCTAAATGTGCACAATGGAAAGTCGCGGTACTATGAGACTAATTCTGATTTTCAGTTTGATAATGTCCTAGTAACTTCATACAAAACTTTTCACATATTTTTTTTTCAATGTTTGTTCCTCCTCCAACTATTCACATTTGTAAGAAATAAATATTTGTATACTTTAAAAAAATCCAGGGTAAGAATCTATGAACTGATTTGTGGATTTGATCTGTTGCTAATTATTTATTTTTTTTCTGCAAAATATTAAACTAACTAGAAATGTTTTTACATACCAGACATTCACAATAATGTAAGTGCCAATAACTTTTATCTATGCTCCTTGTGTAATAAAACCATTACTTCAATGATATTCAACAACAGAACTTGTTATTTTTTTGTTACTGTGAATATATAAATATAATTATAGATTTTTAATTGCATACAATTTTGTTTTTATTTTAAGCATTTGTATTCTGTATACATGCTTGTTTACCTGGTTTTGTGAAAAATGCCGACTTACTGACTGATTTATGTATTAATGCACAGACACAAACACACAGAGACCATAGAGCTATTGTGATTAAGATGGAAAACAGCACTTGGACATTTATTATAAGACTCGGTTTGAAAATGAAGTGATTTAATAGGAATTAATAGCACCATGTTTAATTACACAAACGAAGAGACATTTACAGATAGATAGATAGACAGACAGACATTCTGAAAGTGCATATAGTCTGTAAACAGACCTTGATATATTTATTTAGTAAAACAAAAAAACAAAGATACATTTTAAAAGAAGCTTTCTGCAGCACAAGACCAGCTAACTAAATAACTAAAATAACAATAACTAAAAGCCCGTTCAGTGACAACAACATCACATCATCCAGCAAAAGCGGGAGAAAACTGCATATAAACAAGGTGTCAATCAACAGTTGGGACTTGGTCTGTTTGCGTTTCTTTTTATATGAAATAAAAAGAAAACACATTTTGATTGGGGTCACGGTCAAGATAGAAGAGTGTTTAAAATGAATGGGAAATCATTTATTCTGGTATCCTTTTTTGTTTCTGATGGAAGAATCAAAGAACACTAACTCCTCCTCTCCAGGAAGTTGGAAGGCACCCATCCCTTGCGTGTTTTAGCCGTGTCGAGCACACGGCAGAACCACCATCCATTAGGGTTTCTCTCCAGGACCTCCAGCCTCGTACCTGCAGGGAAGCTCATGGTCTCTGCATCACCGTAGTAATCGGCAATAGAAACATACTCCTCGCGCAGGTTGTTGTGGATCAGATGAGGTTTAGGCTTCACCATTGACACCGGTACCTTACGCCTCATGCTCTCGGTATTACCTACACAGGAAGAGGACGTTTGGTCATTGTAGCTATCTAATGCGGCATGATTAGTCACCATGTCGTTCCTCCATCCTGTGGGAGTTGTGTGCGTATTAGTGTTGTCCTTAAGGACATTTTGAGGTCTGACGGCGAGCTGTTTCACGCCAACCCTGCAGTTCTGCTGGTTAGATCTGTGTCCACCCTTCAGGCTTTGGTTAACACGCTGCTCGTTCTTCTCCAAACTTACACATTTACCCATCTTTCCAACATCTACCTGCACCGAAATCTCCAGCTCAGGAGCTGCACACCAAGACGTCTCAGAATTAACCTTCTCGGTGGTTTTGGCTTCTATACCACTTGCTTCCGTGCTTTTGATTGGCTGAAGATAGTAAGTGGGTGCCCATCCCTCTTCGTTCCCCCAGCGGACGAACCACCAGCCGCTCTCCTGCTTCTCCAGCACCTCCACCGGCACTCCTGCAGGAAAGCTGAGCTCACACGGCTCTTCTCGTTGGTACGCTGCAGTAGTCCGGTACAGGAGTGAAGATGGATCTGACAATCTCATCTGGAAATCATCCCATGAGCCATTTTCTGAATCCTCAGATGTGCAGGAGGTCCTGAACTGTCTCCGGCCTGGTTGCTCCAGGTTTCGGTGGCTTCTGAGGGAACTACAGTCTTGGTTTGCGGGTTTCGGACGCACGGATGGTTTGCATTTAGACTCATCAGCCTGCTGTTTGAGGTAAGGTTGCTTTGAGTGTGCGTAGAGTGTCGTATTGGTGTCAATGCCAGGCTCAATTGTAGGGGCGTCATATTCCGGTGGATCCCACATAGATGCCCGATGGGCCGCAGAGGGCGAGTATATGTCAGAGTAACTGTCCTTACACTGTGGCACAGATCTAAAGCCACCGTTCGCATATATACCCTCATCATCCTCTTCATCCCCCTCGCCCAATGTGAAGGAAACGATGCGCTGACACAGAGGAGGAGGGGCTTTAGTCGGCGCATCTCCTCTGAGAAACTCCAGCTCAGGGTCAAATTCAGGGCCCACTGCTGGAACATCATATTCTGGTTCCTCATACACTCGTGGACTTGCTAGGCTCACATCCTCAGACTCAACACATGAAAGCGAGTTCTGCTTTTTGATTGGCGGAGCAGGAGGTGGGACCTTGGGGCGGGTCAATGTACTGGTTTGCCGGTTCAAGGTGGGCTTCTTGCGTTTGTCAATGTAAGAACAAGGGGCCCAACCCTCCTTCTCTCCAATCTGGACATACCACCAGCCTCCAGAGTTCTTCTCGATGACCTGTAAACATACACAGCTTTTAGGTCTTCCATTGAGATACTTATACAGTATGTAGTGTTATTTGCAGCTAATTAGGAACAATTGGCTCAGATGTCACACTTTTGACACTAGTGAATATTGTACTTTTTTTTACACTGATATAAAATAAAAATTAATTTTGCAATAAACTATAAAAAAGGCATTTTCAAAAACATCACTACTGTTTGGTTTCTGTAAGATTTTTAAAAATATTTTTGACAAAAGTCAAAAAACATTTATTATGCTCACTTTAATATATTTTAATGTGATGTCAATGTCAACAATTGCATTTTCAGCATTAATACTCCAGTCTTCAATATCAAATCATACTACAGTAATATGCTGACACATTTATTATCAATGCTGTTTTGGCTCCTCAATATCTTTATGGAAACTGGTACATTTATTTTAGGATTCTTTAATAATAAAAAAGTCCAAAAGAACAGCATTTACAGTATTTTAAATCAAATTCATTTGTGACAATATAAATGTCTTTACTGTCACTTTTGATCAATGCATCCTTGCTGAATATACATTTTTTACTTTCAAAATAAACATAGCCTACTGACCTCAAATCTTTGAACGGTAGAGTATTATTCTACAAACCCCTAAACTGTAAATTAAAAATAATTCCATGTAGGCTACTGAACAGTGTCGTACGTCAGCTTTCTGTCCTCCGTTGAAACTGATCCCATCTGTCAAGCAGGACCGGAACTCAGCGATGGTGTAATACTCGGCTTCAACGGTAGGGGGATCTGGGGGCTGCGGTAACTGAAATCCCTGAACGAGACGAGAAAAATATGCTGTTCAGCATAATACAAACCACAAAATGACCTATTTGTGTGTGTTGTGTGCAATGAAGAGAAAGAGGAAAAGAAACATGGAGAAAGGGAAAATGAGAGAGACATACTACTGACCAGGCTGTTTTCTCGACGGGGAGGTGGTTTTTGATTGTTTGATGGGGATCCTGGATTCAAAGGGAAAACAAATCAAACACTATCTTTAACACATTACACGGAAGAACAACTTTGTAAACAATCAAAAGAGGTAGAAAGGAAAAGGGCGAGAGAAAGAAAGAAAGAATCTCACGGGTCTCAACGCTGTGGAATCTCTGAGGTGCGACTCGAGCAATGGCAGGAGATGTAGGGACAGATTTGGTCTTTAGTGCGGACGGTGTTGAAGACACATTTGCTTCAGAAACAGATGCAGATACACAAGCATCTGGCACTGACACAGACACAGTGCTCTCTGAGACAGACAGACGCACACTTGAGTCTGTGTGCTGGTTGACCTGATCATCCGAATCTCTCTCTGAGCTGCTGCTGCCCATGTTAGCAGCTGTGCTAATGCTGCCGTTTCTGTCAGTGTGTGTATTGTTACTGTAAGCATCAGTCTGCTCTGCATCGCTGTTGTACTGTGTATAGGTGTCAGTCTGCGAGTGCATGTATGTGTTTGCTGAATGCATTAGTGTGTTGCTGTTAAGGTGTGCATTGGTGTCAGATTGTGTATGCGAGTGCCGTTCGTTAACGGGTTTCTTGTTCAGGAGGTTGCTGATCTCCATAAGGTTTCCGATGATTTCCACCTGACCATGGACAGCTGGTTTGTTTGTCTCTGTTGCCTGGTTACCAGCCATGGCACCATCTTGCATTTTCCTCAGGTAAGCAGCTGGGGCCCATCCCTCCTTACCACCATAACTGAAAGGGGAAACCATAGAAAGTGAGTACAGTTCAAATGTTTGGGGTCAGAAGTAAATATTTTTTTTTTATAACTATTTTCAATTATTAATTGAATTATCCGCTTTATTTAGCAAAGATTAAATGGAACTTTCTATTCAAGAATGAGTCCTGAAAAAATGCTTTCAGATTTCTGTTGCCACATGGTTTCCACAAAAATATTAGGCAACACAACTGTTTCAACACAGATAATAATAAGAAATGTTTCTTAAGCACCAAATCAGTATTAGGCTACGTTCACTCTACAAGCCTTAGTGCTCAGATCTGATTTTATTTATTTTTTTGTATAGCTGTTTACATTGTTGTTTTAAATGTGGCCAATATCAGATTCCAGTGTGACCAGATCATGGTTTGACCTGGACTGTCCCGAATGCACACACACACACACAAAAAAAAAAAAAAACGATAACTAGATGTCACACAAGGACATCTGTTACGAACTGCTCCGAGACTGGGAGATGTAGATCCAAATGCAGCTTTATTTGAGGGCAATCCAGAGGCGTAATCCAATGTACAGGCAAGGGTCATAAATAGATAGGCAGTCCAAAACAGATAAACAAAGAAACAAACAAAACAGGCAGGGACCAGAGGCAAGAGAGTAATCCAGGGAACAGGGCAAGATATCCAAAACCAAGAGACCAGAAAACCATAAGAATGCTCAGAATTGCAGTGAAACACTTAAACAAGACTTCGCGGTGAGTGACTGAATGAACAAGGTATATATAGCCAGACTAACAGGATGATGAGACAGGTGAATGCAATCAGTGAATGAGGTACAGGTGGATGTGATCAGTGATGATGAGTCCGGGCAGTGAGTTCTGGGAAACGTAGTTGTGAGGGAAACATGAACATCTGGTGTGGAGTGCCCTCTGGTGACTCTCAAGGGCACTCCACCTGGTGACCGTTACATAACCCCCCCCCAAAGAGCGGCTTCCAGACGCTCCAAAAACAGTTCAGGAGGGAGGTGGAGCGGAGGCGGATCCGGGGAGGGATGGAGGGCCAGGCCTGTGGAGCAGAATAGGGCCTGGAGACTAGGACGGAAGACCAGGGTGGAGCAGGCTGTGCGGGCGGCCAGGGCGGAGCAGGCTTTGAAGGCGGCCAAAGCGGTGGAGACCCCTCGGGCGGCCACGGCGGCGAAGACCCCTCGGGCGGCCACGGCGGCGAAGACCCCTCGGGCGGCCACGGCGGCGAAGACCCCTCGGGCGGCCACGGCGGAGAAGACCCTTCGGGCGGCCACGGCGGAGAAGACCCTTCGGGCGGCCACGGCGGAGAAGACCTCTCAGGACCAGACACCGGCTCGGGACCAGACACCAGCTCAGGAACAGACACTAGAACAGAGATGGTCACAAACACAGAAACAAACACTGGCTCGGGAGCAGACACTGGGTCGGCCATCTTGTCCGGAGACACTGGGTCGGCCATCTTGTCCGGAGACACTGGGTCGGCCATCTTGTCCGGAGACACTGGGTCGGCCATCTTGTCCGGAGACACTGGGTCGGCCATCTTGTCCGGAGACACTGGCTTGGAGGCGGCCATCTTGTCCGGAGACACTGGCTTGGAGGCGGCCATCTTGTCCGGAGACACTGGCTTGGAGGCGGCCATCTTGTCCGGAGACACTGGCTCGGAGGCGGCCATCTTGTCCGGAGACACTGGCTCGGAGGCGGCCATCTTGTCCGGAGACACTGGCTCGGAGGCGGCCATCTTGTCCGGAGACACTGGCTCGGAGGCGGCCATCTTGTCCGGAGACACTGGCTCGGAGGCGGCCATCTTGTCCGGAGACACTGGCTCGGCAGAAGTGACGTGAAGCGTCTCTGACTCGGCAGAGCTGGCGGTGAGCGTCTCTGGCTCGGCAGAAGTGACGTGAAGCGTCTCTGGCTCGGCAGAAGTGACGTGGAGCGTCTCTGGCTCGGCAGAAGTGACGTGGAGCGTCTCTGGCTCGGCAGAAGTGACGTGGAGCGTCTCTGGCTCGGCAGAAGTGACGTGGAGCGTCTCTGGCTCGGCAGAGCTGGCGGTGAGCGTCTCTGGCTCGGCAGAAGTGACGTGGAGCGTCTCTGGCTCGGCAGAAGTGACGTGAACAGGCTCAGACTCGGCAGGGCTGACATGGAACTCTGGCTGGGCTGTCTCAGCAGGACGAGACTCTGGCTGGGCTGTCTCGGCGGGACGAGACTCTGGCTGGGCTGTCTCGGCGGGACGAGACTCTGGCTGGGCTGTCTCGGCGGGACGAGACTCTGGCTGGGCTGTCTCGGCGGAACGAGACTCTGGCTGGGCTGTCTCGGCGGGACGAGACTCTGGCTGGGCTGTCTCGGCGGGACGAGACTCTGGCTGGGCTGTCTCGGCGGAACGAGACTCTGGCTGGGCTGTCTCGGCGGGACAAGACTCTGGCTGGGCTGTCTCGGCGGAACGAGACTCTGGCTGGGCTGTCTCGGCGGAACGAGACTCTGGCTGGGCTGTCTCGGCGGAACGAGACTCTGGCTGGGCTGTCTCGGCGGAACGAGACTCTGGCTGGGCTGTCTCGGCGGAACGAGACTCTGGCTGGGCTGTCTCGGCGGAACGAGACTCTGGCTGGGCTGTCTCGGCGGAACGAGACTCTGGCTGGGCTGTCTCGGCGGGACGAGACTCTGGTTTGACGGTCTCTGGCTGTACGGTCTCTGGCTGGAAGGTGAGCGGGGGCTCGGCAGGGCTGACGGTGAGCGCGGGCTCGGCAGGGCTGACGGTGAGCGGGGGCTCGGCAGGGCTGACGGTGAGCGCGGGCTCGGCAGGGCTGACGGTGAGCGCGGGCTCGGCAGGGCTGACGGTGAGCGCGGGCTGTGGAAGCTCTGCTGAGACGTGACGAGGCTCTGGAAGCTCTGCTGAGACGTGATGAGGCTTTGGAATGAAACTCTCTTCACAAACGGAGACCGCCTCTCTCCAGTTCAGACCCGAGAGATTGGGGAGCTCCCTCGGGTTGACCTCCTTAGCCCCTAGCTGGTAACACAGCTTAATAGCCTCATCACCGAGAGAGCAGGAGGCAGCGAGAGGAACAAACCCCCAGGTATACTGGAACAGATCACGGCTATCCAGGGCCAAGGCCGCGATCTGACCAGCAAACTCCCGGATTTGTGCTGCTGGATTCATTTGTTGGTCGGTTGTTGCTGGATCTCGGTGTGGCGAAGTCTTCTGTTACGAACTGCTCCGAGACTGGGAGATGTAGATCCAAATGCAGCTTTATTTGAGGGCAATCCAGAGGCGTAATCCAATGTACAGGCAAGGGTCATAAATAGATAGGCAGTCCAAAACAGATAAACAAAGAAACAAACAAAACAGGCAGGGACCAGAGGCAAGAGAGTAATCCAGGGAACAGGGCAAGATATCCAAAACCAAGAGACCAGAAAACCATAAGAATGCTCAGAATTGCAGTGAAACACTTAAACAAGACTTCGCGGTGAGTGACTGAATGAACAAGGTATATATAGCCAGACTAACAGGATGATGAGACAGGTGAATGCAATCAGTGAATGAGGTACAGGTGGATGTGATCAGTGATGATGAGTCCGGGCAGTGAGTTCTGGGAAACGTAGTTGTGAGGGAAACATGAACATCTGGTGTGGAGTGCCCTCTGGTGACTCTCAAGGGCACTCCACCTGGTGACCGTTACAACATTAAAGTAAGTGATTACACGTTTATTTTATAGTGTGATTTTATGTGCCAGTGAATTTATGTGCAGGCAATATTAAAAACAAAGACAAGGATCTGAAAAAAGAGTTTTTAAAACTTCCTAATACCTTTCCAAACTGTCTTGATAACTTCAGGAGTGTAAAATGTTTGAAGTGACTCCCATGAGGCCGAATTATGATGAATGATGCTCTAGAGAGTGAGGTAAAAGTCGCATGAATTCCAGTATGACTGTTCAGACTATGGTCGCATTGCAAAACATGACCTGAATCGGATTTAGTGCCACATATGGAAGTTGCGCAAATCGGAATTTAGAAATATCAGATTCCTTTCGCACTGCCATGAGAAAAAACAGATCTGAGTCACATGTGAGCAAAAAAAAAAAAAAATCGAATTTGGTCTAAATGTAGCTTTAGAATGATTTCTGAAGGATCATATGACACTGAAGACAAGAAGCACTTTACCATCAAATAAATTACTTCAAATAAATGATCATAAAAATTTCATTTTTTTTTAAATATAACAACCTAGCATAATATAACAATACTGCCTAATATTTCCGATCTTTCATTGACTATAGTATAAATCAAAGAAGGTCAAAAAAGAGAGTTAAGAAATAAATCCTATTACGAGACAAATTAAGTTTTTCTAGTTGTTTACATTGCTGACTGCTTACCTAGCACATTTTACAATCACATTTACTGTTTCTGCAAAAACCCAATAAATACAGAGTAAATTCCAGCAAAAGAAACCAAAGCAAGTAGCTCAAAGAGAAGAATAAACATGTGAAAGAAGTTTACCGTATGAACCACCAGCCCTCCAGATTCCTCTGGATGACCTCAACAATGACGCCACTCTCAAAGCCCAGCTCATCCTGACTCGAACTGCTGAAGGACTGAACTGTAATATACCACTCTGCTACGAACAAAAGAGGAAAGAGAGCACATTGTATACTGTCCAGCAACTTGATACACACTTAGACAACCAAATACAATGCTTAGACTAATTACAGGGGAGAAAAAAACGTATAATAAATGCATTTTAAATCTGTGTAGGCGTCTTGCTTCAAACTCTGAGGTGTATGCTTTGGTTCTGTTTAGTTTCAGTGAGTTTTAGTTTGGTTCTTTGGTTTGCCTGTGTTCTTGTTTTATCTATAGTTACTAAGGTGATATTAAACCCCTTAGTTTTCTCAGTTCTTGGTTCTAAGTTGTATATGAATTATGTGGTTGTGTTTTTCCTGAGATTTGTCATTAAAGACTACTACAGTAGTGTCAACTACTACAGCCACGTTACAACATACAGTACCCTCAAAATTATGCAACACTTACAGTCACATTTAAACATTTCATCAGGCTTTTAACACTTAACATATTTAACCTAGTGTCACGGGGTGAAGAAACACTCGACAAGGCTGGCTTTGTGAAAAGGCCCCAGAGGGTGGATTTATTTACAATCAAATAAAGTTGGTGAAAGAAGTTCAGATGGCTTGTGGTGGCTGGTGCTTTAAGTGCTCTTCCGTGCTCAATTCAAATGAAAGTGGGTTTCCAAAACGTGCTCCACAAATGATGGGCTGTCGGTCACTCGCTGCTTTCTGAGGAGAATAGAGAGAAAGGTTAGACCAGCACTTCCATTCAGTTCGAGACTAGTGTCTGTCTGTTTGCTAAGCATGTGCTGCTTATGTGGCTGTGGGCTGATTGGGAGCAGCTGTGACCGATCAGCCAGCGATGAGGACGTGCAGGTGTTTTGTGTTGGTTGCCAGGGCGACGCTGCTTCCTCTGAGGGTGCTCGTCACATTCCCCCCCCCTAAGCGTCGTTCTGGTCCTGTGAACGAATGGAGACAGCAGGGGTGAACTATGGGGAGGGTTGGGAATGACCCCTGACAGACCTGCATAAGCTGTCCAGATCCGTGAGAGGCCATCGGCGTTCGCGTTGGCGACCCCGGCCCGATGTCGTACCTCAAAGTGGAAGTCCTGTAGCGCTAGAAACCAGCGAGTCACCCTGGCATTGGTGTCCTTGGTGCGGGCCATCCACTGCAGGGAGCGTGGTCTGTGACCAGGGTGAACTTGCGGCCCAGGAGGTAGTACCGGAGCTCCAGGACTGCCCACTTGATAGCCAGGGCTTCCTTCTCCACGGCAGCGTACTTCCTCTCGGCCGGGGACAGCTTCCTGCTGATATAAATGATCGGATGCTCCTCACCTTCCTGGATTTGGGACAGGATGGCTCCCAGTCCTGTGTCGGAGGCATCCGTCTGCAGCAGAAAGGGGCAGCTGAAATCGGGAGCGCGGAGTACGGGTGAGGACGTAAGCGCTGCTTTGACCCGGGCGAAGGCCTCCTCGACCGCTGGGTCCAGCATACTTTCTCTGGCTGCCCCTTCCTGGTCAGGTCTGTCAGGGGGCGGCTAAAGAGGAGAAGTTGGGGATAAAACATCGGTAATAACCCGCCAACCCCAAGAAGGCTCGTACCTGGGTCTTCGTCCGGGTTTTCGGGGCAGTGTGGATGGCCTCTACTTTCTTTTCCTGCGGCCGTATGAGGCCTCGTCCGACTTGGAAACCCAGGTACTTGGCCTCGGAGAGGGCTAGGTGACATTTTCGGGGATTGGCGGTGAGTCCAGCCCGCCGGAGTTCTGAGAGCACCCTCCGCAGACGATCCAAATGTTCCTCCCATGCCTCGGAGTGGATCACCACGTTCATCTAGGTAGGCCGCTGCGTATGCCTGGTGGGGCCGCAGGATGATGTCCATCATTCTCTGGAATGTCGCAGGGGCCCCGTGCAGGCCAAAGGGAAGGGTCCGGTAATGCCAGTGGCCACTGGGAGTTGAGAAGGCAGTCTTCGGCTTAGCAGCTTCAGAGAGTGGTACCTGCCAATAGCCCTTGGTGAGGTCTAGGGTGCTGATGTACCGGGCCCTTCCGAGGCGGTCCAGCAGTTCGTCGACCCGAGGCATAGGGTACCCGTCAAATTCAGAGACTTCGTTCAGGCGGCGGAAATCATTACAAAAGCGGAGGGTGCCATCCGGCTTTGGGACCATTACAATGGGACTGGACCACGGACTCCGGATGGTTCAATAACCCCCAACTTCAGCATTTGTTGGATCTCATCCTCAATAGCCTGCCGACGAGCTTCGGGATACGGTAGGGCCGTTGCCTGACAATGACTCCAGGGGATGTCTTGATGTCGTGCTGGATCACGCTGGTCCGCCCGGGCTGGGTAGAGAACACATCCTGGAACTGACTGACCAGGTGCTGCAACTCCACCTTCTGGGCAGCCGAGAGATGAGGGTTGACGTCAACAACCACAGGTTCGGTGAGACTCAAGGCAGCCAGCTGGTCCCGCGTCCCGACCCACTTCTTTAGGAGGTTGACATGGTAGAGTTGGTCCGCCTGCCGCCGACCAGGTTGCCTCAGCCTGTACGTGACGGGTCCAATTCTTTCCAGTACCGTATATGGCCCTTTCCAGGAGGCCAGGAACTTGCAGGCAGAGCTGGGGACCAGGACCATGACGCGGTCTCCGGGCTGGAATTCTCGTGGTTGGGCTGCCCTGTCATAGTGGCGTTGCTGCGCTTGCTGGGCCTTGCAGAGGTGTTCGCGGACCAATGGCATTACTCGATCGATCCGTTCTCTCATCTGTCGAACATGTTCGATGATAGTACGATGAGGGGCAGGCTGCTGCTCCCAAGCTTCCCTGGCGACATCCAGGAGTCCACGTGGTTGACGACCGAACAAGAGCTCAAAGGGGTGAACCCAGTTGAGGCCTGGGGAACTTCGCGGATTCCAAAGAGCACGTAGGGAATCATGAGGTCCCAATCCCGCTTATCCTCTGCCGTCACTCGTCGAAGCATCTGCTTAAGGGTCTGGTTGAACCTCTCCACGAGTCCGTCCGTCTGGGGGTGGTAGACTGTGGTCCTCAACTGTTTCACCCGTAGCAGCCTGCAGAGATCCGCCATCAGCCGAGACATGAACGGGGTCCCCTGGTCAGTCAGGATCTCCGAGGGGAGACCGACTCGGCTGGCCAACAGGAACAGCTCCTGGGCGATGGACTTTGCGGTGGCCTTACGTAGGGGCACTGCTTCTGGGTACCGGGTGGCATAGTCGACGATCACCAGGATGTGTTCGTGCCCCCGGGCAGACTTTGGCAACGGCCCAACTATGTCCATTCCAATCCGCTCGAAGGGCACTTCGATGATCGGCAACGGGATGAGCGGGCTGGGGGGAGGGGTCCGGGGCGACGTGACCTGGCAAGTCGGGCAGGCTTGACAGAACCGCTTCACTTCGGCCTCTAGGCCCGGCCAGAGGAAACGGTCGCGGATGCGCTGAGTGGAGTTGGCTGCCCCGAGGTGTCCTGCCATGGGATGGGAATGCGCCAGCTCTAGGATGGTTCCGGTCTTGGCTCTAGGAACAACCAGTAATTTCTTCTCCTCCCCCTCCGCTGAGCGACACAGTACAGCAGGCCATTCTCAACGACAAAATGCGGGAGAGGGTGGGGCCGGGGGAGGACGTCTTTTCCATCGACGGCTCGCACCTGAGCCCAACAATGCTTGAGCCGATCGTCCTCCCGTTGTTCCTTGGCAAAGGAGCCCCCTCCCGCAGCCTGTTGGTATACATCATAAAACAGATTAGTAATTTGGGAGGGGGACTCACCATCTCTCCCGCTGTCGGAGGCGAGCAGGGCAGGTCGACGGCGGGGTCCACGAGGCCGTCTCCGTCTTTGACGGTTCCCTTCTGGGCTGGCAGTCTGAGTAGCGGCAGTGAGCAGTCTGTCGAAGCCGGGCCAATCTCTTCCAAGCAGTAGGGCCACCGGCAGGTCCTTCACCAGGCCAGCCTCCACCGGCCAGGTACCTTGGGGTGACGAGATAGTGATTCTACGCGATGGTACTTGGCGAGTGTCTCCGTGCACACAGGTAATCGGCAGGAAGTTCTTCTGGCCGCTTCGGGGCCCACACAGCCGCGACTGGATTAGGGTGACCGCACTACCCGAGTCCAGCAGGGCCCGGAAACTTTTCCCTTCCACCACCACATCTGCTTCGGGGGCTCCCGATGGTACATGCTGGTGAACGATGCAACCCGCTAACCATGCTCGCGGGGGTGACGGTGGTTCAGCACTGGGCATGGGTTCATCTCGCGGTGGGAAACCATCGGTCTGCTGGCTGGTCGTGGGGTCCCTTCGAGCGGGCGTCGCTCCTGGACCACCTCCGGGGAAACGGCAGCGCTCGGTCCCCAGCCTCACGGTGATGGATGGCATCCGCCAGCTCCATCGCCTCCACAAGCTCCAGGATGTTGGTAGGGTTCCTCATCCCAACCGCTTGTCGATGTGCACGGGGTAGAGCGCGGAGGAGGCGATCGACCACCACTCGTTCGACTACCTGAGCTGCGGTGGGGTTCCCTTCCAAGAGCCAGTGTTGAGCAATACGGCTGAGCTCGGCTGCTTGCGCCCGGGCCGGCACACGGGGCTTGAACTCCCATTCCTGAAACTGCTGGGCAGCGCAGATGGAAGAGAGGCCGAGCCTCGCCAAAATTTCCTGCTTGACTTTATTATAATCTTCGGCATCCGTACGGGGAAGTGAGAAATAAGCCCTTTGGGCTTCTCCGGTGAGGAGGGGTGCCAGCGCACGTGCCCACTCATCCTCGGGCCATGCCTCATTCTTAGCGGTGGTTTCAAAGACCTGCAGGAAGGCTTCTACGTCGTCATCAACGGTCATTTTCGGCAGCAGGCGGGTTGCTTGGGCGCGGGAATCAGGTAGCGGAATGCGCTGGGTGGCGGAAGCACCAATGGCGATGAGTTCTTCCTCCGTCCTGCCCTGGCGAGTGGCAAGATGTTCCACAATTTGTTGCTGGCGGATGCTCACTTCAGTGAGGCGTTTTAATATTTCCTCCATTGCGGGGATGAGCGTGCCGCTTTCCGCCACCTGTAGTGCACAGGAAAAGAGAAAAAAATTCAGAGGTTGGGGCGGTGAACTTGTCGGTGATTCTTCATGAACTTGCCCGCATTCTCCACCACTGTCACGGGGTGAAGAAACACTCGACAAGGCTGGCTTTGTGAAAAGGCCCCAGAGGGTGGATTTATTTACAATCAAATAAAGTTGGTGAAAGAAGTTCAGATGGCTTGTGGTGGCTGGTGCTTTAAGTGCTCTTCCGTGCTCAATTCAAATGAAAGTGGGTTTCCAAAACGTGCTCCACAAATGATGGGCTGTCGGTCACTCGCTGCTTTCTGAGGAGAATAGAGAGAAAGGTTAGACCAGCACTTCCATTCAGTTCGAGACTAGTGTCTGTCTGTTTGCTAAGCATGTGCTGCTTATGTGGCTGTGGGCTGATTGGGAGCAGCTGTGACCGATCAGCCAGCGATGAGGACGTGCAGGTGTTTTGTGTTGGTTGCCAGGGCGACGCTGCTTCCTCTGAGGGTGCTCGTCACACTAGTCATTCCCCAGATCGATTTCACACTTGCATAGTAAGAGGGAGTAAAGTTTAATGTGTATTTGTACGGGGGGAGGGCTCAGAGCTTGGAGTTCAGCCCGACCCAGAGTACTCCCCCCTGTATGTAAATGGTTAAGGACTAGAAGAGTGGAGAAAGGATGCTGCTAAACTGTTAACGAATTGAAGTGAGACTGCTGAATATATATACACCTATTACCGTTTCCACTCGTGTTAAAGGCTCCGGCGCAAAATGATCCTTCGGTCTAATAGAGTGCCAAAGTGATGATGTCACTTTGTAGGCCAACTCAGAAGTTATCGGCGCATGGGTTCCCTCGATCGAAAAGTTATGCATTTTCCCCATAGACTTTTGGAAAATCGCAAAAAGTGTTCAACAAAGAGTTGTGACCCTTACATGTTTTGTCTATCAATATAGTCTTTACAAGTTAATCCAAAATGTAATCATTTTGAAGCCTATATAAAGTAAAAAAAAAACACAACCAGACACAATAAAGTTTAGAAAAACACAAGCAGGTTATAACTGGTGTGTTTTATATCATAGATCAAAACGTGAAAATATTTAGAGGCTTTGTTAACCACAGACCTTAACCAGATCTCAGACGATTTAGCAAAAACACATAAAAAAAAATAAAAAAACATAGACTGTTGCCCCGTTAACTCTGCAAAAGCGGTGCTTCCTTTACTTGCCATTAAAAGTTTAGATTGATGATAACCCAGGGTTAAGCAGTGTGGAAAATGTATTGAATTTTATATGCAAAAATCAAACCTTGTATTATATGCTACACCTTTTCTCCTGTAGTAAGTTTTTTTTTTTGGAATTACTTCTTTTAACAAACTGGTCCTAAAGTCAGTGGATTTATGAAGTCAGTTCACACAGGTGAAGTTCATCACATTAAATATGAACATGTTCCACTGACATCTGACAACAAGAAATCCCTTTTGCCTTAATTTCGAACAGTATGTCTGTTTTATCATATCAAACTGAACAAACTTTGTGAAATGTTCTGGATAAAGGTTTGTTTGTGGTATATATTTAAAATACATATGGTTTGATATTTTGTTGTCTAATGTAATAACATTCATAAATAATTTAAGGCAACTTTATGTAATGCTTGTGTATTCAGTTTGTTTGCTATTTTCAATTTTCAGTGGAAAAACCAATCAAAACATGCAGACACTGCAGAATCTAGTCTCCACATCTAGTTATATTCTCTCTCAGTAATATAGGTCAGCGTGTGTTGGACCCAGTTGTACAGCAAAAGCCTTCTGGACCAAGAAATGGAAAATCTGACATCTTTGCTGGAATTTCCACTCCCAGGCTGTTAAATGCTCGAAGAAAAGTGTGTGTGTGGTGTGGAGTGAAGGGGTCCCTTGACTACGATCTGATGACTGAATGGTTTTCATCTAAGCAAGACTCTATGTGCTGACAAGGCAAAAACTTGCATCCATAACAGACTTAACCAACAGTTTTCACCCATAAATCTCGTGAAGCAAATGGATGGAAACATGTTAAGAGTTAAGGGTTTCGCAAGACAAAGAAAAACAGGACATTTGGCAGCTGCTTGTTTCAAAAAAGCCAGCAGCTCTGATATCTGCTTTAAAAGACCAGCCTTGTTTCTTTTTAAATCAGTTTAGCAGCAGCGTGGGTGAATAAATATGTAGTTTAGCAGTGTATTTTTGCCTTACTCTCTCCATTCGTTGCTCTGTGGCTGTCTCGACGTCCTGTGAGGGAGACAAGGTATGTTGCAGGAACCCAACCTTGTTCTTCAGCCGTTCTTACAAACCACCACCCTACAGAGAGAGAGAGAGAGAGAGAGAGAGAGAGAGAGATTCAGTGAGCGCATACCACTGATGTAACTGATTCCAGCTGTTCTTTTGAATTAGGTCACATCCTCTCTGTCTTAGTCCTGAGCACATCAACATAAACAAAAAGAAAAATCAGATCATTAAACATTATTTTTAAGGACAAAGGATTTGGCAAAATGCATCTGTGATTAATGTAATAGAAACCATTTTCAGGCCGAGGACCCCTTGGTGGATAGAGAGGTGAAGCAAAGTATGAATATGGATGTTGTACCCCTTTAGTTACACTTGAAAGCTATGATGATCTTTATTGATGTGCAAGTCTCATACTTTAATTTATTGGGAGGGACTATGAAACATTTACCTGAACTTTACCTTCTTAATTTTCACTTCAGATATTAACAATATCAAATCTTTTTAATGCTTACGCCTTATGTTATACCGTTGAAAAGTTTTATGTTTTTATTTTTTAAGGAAGTCTATTATCCTCATCATTATGGCTGCATTTATTTGAATAAAAATACAGTTTAAACAAATTTGGGGAAATATCATTACAATTTAAAACAGTTTTAATGTATTTTCAAATGTAATTTATGCTGGATTTTCAGCATCATTACAGCTTAACTGTGCTACATTTTTTTAAGAATACAAAAACGTTAAAAAGAACAGCATTTATTTTGAAACAGATATTTAATGCATACTTACAGAATAAACGTATTCAGTTCTTTTTTTAAAAAAAAAACTGTGTATTTTACATAATTTACATTATATTTTACAATACATATTTTTAACCCATGAATCAATATACTTCACAAATGTTTAGAAAATACCCCCCAAAAAATAAAACCAAAAAAATGTTTATGCTTATCACAAGAACGTTGTCACTATAGTTGCACACACCTGCCTTGAGTTAGTGCTCACAGCTCACAGTTACTCATTAGAGCAAACAAACTAGGTTGCCAGATCCTCAGTTTATTGTGCTGTGTAAAAAAAAAAATCTCTTAAGGACCTTTACATAGCATACATCATTTTGCAAAAGCATCATATACTGAGGAAATGTGAGACATATAAACATATGAAGAGTTCAGATGCAAAAGCCTCTATGTCATTTGAAAATTTCTTCTTTAATGATGATTTTTATCAATCTTGTATATTTAAGTTCAGTAATTTCACTTAAATAACAATTAATAGGTAATTATCATTGCCATTTAAGTGAAATTTCTGAACTTAAATATACAAGTTTGATAAAAATCATCATTAAAGAAGAAAATTTCAAATGGCATTTAGAGGCTTTTGCATCTGAACTCTTCATATGCAAATGGCTCATATAAGTTCAGTACTCCAGATTACTTCTACATACTGCATTATTTTTGTTGGAATAATAGTGCACATACCTTCATCTGTTTGTGTGTGTGTGTGTGTGTGTGTGTGTGTGTCAGGATATCAGGATATTCCAAACAAATGTAAGATAGAAAGACATGTTAACAGAAATTAGAAGTCACTAATGAGGAAGAAAAATCAGACATGGCAAAAAAAAATAATAATAAGAGAGTCAAGTGAAAGAGAGTGTAATGTATTAAGCTCATAATGACTTAAACATAAAGAATTCAGCGACACACACTCACACAAAGACATCTACAAAAACAAGTGCCCATACACATATTCTGCACTTTTTCTGCAGAGGAAATATTCTGGAGGATCCATTAAGACGGTCTAAAGACCTTCACTCAAGTACAACGCGCTGACTGTGGTGGGATTTTTCAAGACACACATATAGCTACACGCAAACTACTGCTCCAAAATGACACAATATCATTGGTTTCCTCACTACTGGTTGTTTAATTGTCTGTTTTTGCATGTGTACGTTTATTTGCAAATTTCAATGCAGTATTTTAGTGAAAAGGTCATTCTGAATTCTTTCCAGATATGCTATTTGTTTAAAACACATTGTATGCTGAAAACTTTCCATTTCTAGTAAACCAAGGAATTGTTCATTTAAACTCTAGTAAACTAATCAATGTTTACTTTGAAATCTTGACAATAACTAAAATTTTCCAACATCCAAATAGTTGTAAAGCCAAAATAAAAAGTTCTGTCCTGAAACTCAAGATGGCGCAGGCTAATTGGTCCATAACTCAATTTGTCAGCGATCATATTGTTAACTACATAGCGCAGTTGATTGGTCGCTATGGCATCAGCAGCCAAATGAGCTGCGGCTCAACATCGAATGCTTGGCCTTGTATGTTGTTAGCGGTCTGGAGTATGCTTTCAAAAACCCCAGCTCCGCCAGTATAGATCTGCTATAGAGTTATTTCATGTATGTTATACTCTATTTGCAGCAGCAGCTTGTCTTATATGCTTACAGCAGCATGACTCTTTGCATGTCTTTTAAATTAAATTGGTGATTTTGTGGTTTTCATAGATCCTTGTTCTCTCATTTAGCTTCCAAAAAGGTCTTAAACTAATTTAAAAAATAAGCACAACTGCCATGAAAGACGAATCTCAAATTATGCTGCAGAACAAGATTATCTGACTTTAGACAAACTTGTGGAGTTCATGCAGCTTGAGTGCTGTGTTAAGAGAGTAATGTAATGTTATTTATATAATAAGTAATTAAAAATGTTGCATTACATTATAAAATGTAAAATACAAGCATGTTTACACATGGTCTTGGACTTTTGGACCCCACTGTACATATATGAATGTGTGTCACTCACCGCTCTCACTCTTTTCAATCACCTCAACTCTCTCTCCTGCTTTCAGGCTGATTTCTGTATTCTCTTGACGCTGATAGTCCGCCGTCACCACATACACACACATACACTCCTCTGCACCCAAGGCTTCTCCACGCTCTTTCCCTGAGGATGATGGAAAAAAACAGGCTGTGAGCCAGCTGCCTCCCCGCCCGTGTCCACCTGAACTGCGCCGCGCCATTCACCAACACCAACACAGCCCAAGCCAATCAGCACGTGGTAACAGATCAAGGGTCATCCAAGAATCAACAAAAACACAGGCCCAAAGAGGCTCAGATATGTGGAGTTAATGTCTCAACATTCAAAAGGTTCAGGTACAACAAATCCAACTATTCATCCCGCCTTAAAGTTCCAAGGTAAAAGCTTTTGAGCAAGCACAGTTCAACCTGAAGCACATCCTACCAGCCCCGGGCCCAGGGGACCAACCAACGACAAGACTCATAAGGGCTCTGGCGTCTCCTCTAAGAGGTTCAGATCCCTTCTGCAGCAGGACACAGGCCTGACTGAATAAAGAAATGGAGCAAAGGGGGAAAAGAAAGACAGAGAGAAAAAGAAAAGGGGTAGCTGACGAAAGGAGTGAAAGATGAGATGAGGAAAATAAACCAAGAGCTAAAGGCTCAAGGGGCGGGGAAATTGAGAAAGTGGGAACAGATGCCAATCAAATGATGCTCCACCCCTTTAAAACTGTTTAAACAGAAACATATGGCCTATGAAAATAGAGCATACTCACACAGTCAGCACATACTCACATTCTCTCTAATTTTCGACAGATTCCCTGAAACACATCCTACTGCCAATGCTCTCTGACACAAAAAGAGCACATTTACATTTATTCATTTTGCTGACACTTTTATCCAAAGCGACTTACAATTGCTATATATGTCAGAGGTCGCACGCCTCTGGAGCAACTATTGGTGTCTCACAGTGAATTCGAACCTGGGTCTCTCACACCAAAGGCATGTGTCTTATCCACTGCGCCATCACCACCCCAACACTCATATGCTTCTCTATTTTTAAGGGGGGGGGGGGGGGGACTATATGCCTAATAATGGTTATTATTAGCATTAACATGATTAGAATTGGTTATTATTAGCATTAACATGATTAGAATTTATTAATCTTTAATGAAATTTCTGGAATGTATGCTATTTTGAGGGGGGGGGGGGGGATATATATTTCATTAGAATACAATAACTGACAATAACCCACTAACCGAATATGAATAACCGTCAATGAAAAAATATAATAGTGTAGTTCCAGCATCTACCAGCAGGGGCTTTACAGTACATGGTCATGACAGAAGGTGAAATATTGTGTGTGTGTGTGTGTGTGTGTGTGTGTGTGTGTGTGTGTGTGTGTGTGTGTGTGTGTGTGTGTGTGTGTGTGTGTGTGTGTGTGTGTGTGTGTGTGTGTATATATATATATTAGAGCCCGACCGAGAAAGGAAAGGCCGATACCGATACAAATATTTCTTGGTTTTAAAATCCGATATTCCGATATTTTTTTTTCCGAAACGCGCAACAAAAAATGAACAGATTTCCCTAACATTAGTTATTTGTAGTTATTTATGAGTTTTAACTAAAATTATATGATAATGCATTTTATAAAGAAACTTGTTTCTTTTATTGTCACAACAGAACAGACTGATGAATGAGTGCCCTCTGGTGGACAAACTAAACAACTCCAACACTCATGACATGGTTCAAGCGTGTTTCGTCCGTTTTTATTTTATTTTTTAAATATTCATTTATCGGCCATTATAACTGCCGGAAAACGATAATTTGGAAAATGCCTAATATCGGCCGATAACATCGGCCTGCCGATATATCGGCCTGGCTCTAATATATATATATAGCTATTTCAAATAAATGCTGTTCCTTTGAACTTTCTATTCAACAAAGAATTCAACAAAAACAGTAAGCAGTGTTAAAATAAAGTTGTCAACATTATTGACAATAATAAGAAATGTTTCTCGAGCAGTTCAGCACGTTTGAAGGATCATGGAGGGAGAGTGGAACAGCTGATGCTAGGGAGAGGTAAGTGGTTGCTTTTATACTCAAGCTGTTGATTGAAAGATCAGATTGGCTCGCTCCTCCCTAACTTATGTTTAGGAACTCAATTTTATCACTGATTTTATTTTTTATGGCCAAATCACAATCATGGTGATATTCAAAACAACAGCACGCTTTTATGTGATATTGCTTATATGAATTTAAATGATGTTAAAACTATTATAAACATATTCCGATTTGGAACATTTCTGCATGCTGTTATTCAGTGTGATCATTTCTTAAAATTTGTATTTTAGCCCTAATTTTTCAACCCTTCCCTCAGACAAGGAGTTTGATCAACTTTTAGTCTTCCATGTACCGACAAAGGAACATTTTATTCCCTTTTTTACAGTCCTGCTTTCTCTCTGTTTTGCTCTTAAATTTTTCTCTTTCGTTCCCCCCTATGGCTCCCCCTCTCCTCACTCCTCATTCCCCCATCGGACTGAAACCACTTCCTCTCTGCCACGTCAACAGCCTCCCTCTGAACTGCTTTTCCTGAAAAAAAAAATCACAGAATCCCTATCTCTCTCTCTGACTATCTCTTTTGTGTTCATTACTCTCTCTCACACTCTCTTTCTGACCCCCAAATCATATTTTACATGGACTATGTCTTTTGTTGCTTATTTCTACAGGAATTCAGCTGACCCATGAGCAAACAAGTACAATGCACTTTCTTACATTATAAATCCTACAAATGTAATACTGCACACTAAATTGCACTTATTTTATTACATAAATATGTTGCAACTCTGCTGGGTTTGACATGAAAAATGGAATGTGTGATTAAGTTGCGACTTTGCAACAAACTCAGGAAAAAGTCGGAGTAATTTTAGGGTATGAACACTGTATGCTTATGTGTGGTTCTGACCAACATATGAATGCTTTTTGGGACAACATTGTTGAAAATGTCTTGCTAGAATCACTCTAGAAGAGAAACCAGGGATCTCAAAATCTATTTTTAAAGCTTAGGTACTTTTTAAAGCTGAAGTACTTGACACACCATGTTAAAATCCAGTACTTATAGCTCCAAATGCTGGAAAACAAACGTGATGCTATGACCAATGACATCAGTCTGATTCAACAATTAATATTTTTGACTGAATGCACAAGCATGACTGAACATTGTTGAGTCATAAAAAAATAAATTGATGTGTGTTGTACAACAAACAATATATCCAAACTAATCTGAAGTAACTTCACAATGTATTTTAATTAACTTCATTTTGGGGCTTTTCTAAGCAAATTTTGTGATTAATTTGATTATACTTTTAATTGATTGGCAGCCCTAAATTAACATATAAAACAATTGTGGATAACTTGCAATGATCAGTACCAAACAGAAACAATTTACATAACACACACTAAAAACAACAGAGCTCATATTTGTTCTCATTCTTTCCAATCACCCCGAGCAGGAATTTGCACTGGCCTACATATCACATCCACACACATTATTATGTCTACTCTGTGTTCATAATATTATATGTAACTGTGGAATAGTAAACAGATTATCTCTCTTTATGATGCACACACAATAATATTGGGATAGCAGGCATGTACAATATACACAGGCCTTAATTTGAGGTAATAATTGCATCAATAATGGTATTTCACTGTGTAATTGTGCATATTATCTTGCAGAAGTAACCTGCATGCCTTTGACATCAGCAGTCCAGGGGATCTTATCAAGGACATTACTGTACAAATTGATTCCAGCAGTTGAAAATATGTGCTTCCCATAATGTAATGGTAAAGCAGCTTCTCTTCCGAGAGGTTCTCTCATATTGTGTAAGTTAGCTTATGCTATGGGAAAGATTAATCTTTTCGAGATATTGAAGCCAAATAATTATCCTTAATTTTTGTATTCATTGTCAACGCAGTGCAGCAGCTAGCAGACCAAGAGCAGGCTGTCTAGCGTGCTCAGAGGCTGCCCTGTGGGAACTGCAGCAGCCTACCACTGAGCCTGACGTGACGTCACATCCAATAAAGGGCGCTCGCCCCTGTACAGCATCTAACACAATCTCATCCCAAGACGTCATACAACTGATGCTTTTGACCATACGTCAACATCCGCCGTTTTAGGGAACCCTTTAACGTCGGTTAGATAACGATCCTGGGGCGTCATCCAACTGACGCTTTACCTTTAACGTCAGTTAGGTAACGGGGTAGGTTTAGGTCTGGGGTAGGGTTAGGATTAGATAATGCCATCTAACCGACGTTTAAGGGTTCCCTAAAATGGCGGATGTTGACGTATGGTCAAAAGCGTCAGTTGTATGACGTCTTGGGATGAGAGCATCATAGCCCGCCAGTATGGGTCTGGTTTAGCGTATATAAGCAGGGCTCAGAGGCGGTTTCTCTGATTTTTAACTCTTCAGCAAAGCCCTTCGCATCGCTGGATCCGAGAGAAGCCGTGTCGCCGCCTGAGGAAGCGAAAAGCCAGCCTAGGACAGTGCCGAAGAAGCCGGTCACCACTGCCTTCAGCCATCCGTGCGAGCTACACTATCTGGCGTCGTATCCTTTTAAAGGGTTAGTTCACCCAAAAATGAAAATTAAGTCATTAATTACTCACCCCCATGCTGTACCAACCCCGTAAGACCTTCGTTCGTCTTCGGAGCACAAATGAAGATATTTTTGATTAAATTTGAGAGCTGTATAACTACCACATTGGCTCCTAAGGGACTGCCTCTTGACTGCCCAGAAAGTCAATGAAGAAAATGTTTAAATATCCCAAGTGACTACCGTGGCTCAACTATATGTTTATCAAGCGGCGCGAATACTTTTTGTGCGAAAAAACAAACAAAAATAACGAGTTTATTCGACTATTTCTTTTCTTCCTTGTAGGCCAGAACGAGACTTCCTTATAGATTTCCACGACGCATGCGCGAGATTTGCGATCTGCTCACACCAGCTTACACCACTTCAGATCGCAATTCTCGCGCATGCGTCGTGGAAATCTATAAGGAAGTCTCGTTCTGGCCTACAAGGAAGAAAAGAAATAGTCGAATAAACTCGTTATTTTTGTTTGTTTTTTCGCACAAAAAGTATTCGCGTCGCTTGATAAACATATAGTTGAGCCACGGTAGTCACTTGGGATATTTAAACATTTTCTTCATTGACTTTCTGGGCAGTCAAGAGGCAGTCCCTTAGGAGCCAATGTGGTAGTTATACAGCTCTCAAATTTAATCAAAAATATCTTCATTTGTGCTCCGAAGACGAACGAAGGTCTTACGGGGTTGGTACAGCATGGGGGTGAGTAATTAATGACTTAATTTTCATTTTTGGGTGAACTAACCCTTTAAGCTCTGTTGTGTTCGACGCTGCAACACCACCTCTATCTAAAAGATCAGCGAGACGTCTTTTTAAAGATGCTTCGCACTTCCTGTGGCTCACGATTACTAATAAACACTCTGGCCAAAGTGCTGAGATATCACAAAACGTTCCCCATCAAAAGCGATTGGGCATTGTATACGAATGTAAGTCTCTTGCCCACTCCCAAGCGCGCTCGCTTACTAATAAACACTTCGCCCAGGGCGCCGCTCGCGCATCACAAAGTGATCAAAGAACACTCCCCATTCCCAGCAATCGGAATGTCACACATGAAACATCATGCCACCGCTGTCAGCAAGCCGCCGTATCCAAGCACCGAGGGCGCCCGCGCCGCACCTGAACCTCCGGTTCGGTTTCACGGCTCCACCCAGTGTGAAGATCAGAAAAATCAACCAACTAGGAAAATCCTTGCTAACGTTCGCCCGAAGGACTGGTTTATTTCTCTCGATTTCAAAAGATCGAGGGCAGACCGGCCTTTTGCTCCTCCACATAAACTGTCTGGAAATGTTGGTGGTCGAGAACGTGCTGAGGCGTTTCCTCCAGTTTTTACAAGACCACCATGTTCTAGTCCGCTCGGACAACGTGTCTGTAGTGTCCTACGTGAACCATCAGGGCGGGGTCATATCCTGTTTGGTTCCCGGAGCTGAGGCGGCTGTCACTTCCAGCCCTGTGGCCTACTCCAGTGAGAACAGATCTCCTCTCTCAAGCTCGTGGCACGATCTGGCATCCCCATCCAGAGCGCTGGTCTCTGCACACATGGTTGATCAACAGATACCTGTTGTCCTGCCAGATGGAGTAATGAACACGATTGTGCAATCCCGAGCTCCCTCAACTAGAAAGCTCTACGCTTCTAAACGGTCTGTGTTCTCCAAATGGTGCACCGTTCGTCTTCCCTCAAGAGCTGTTGGACAAGGGCTGAAATATCTGAATCTGAAATATCTCTCGCTCAAAAATGTTTTTCTGACAGCACTGTCATCATTCAAATGTGTGGGGGATTTACACGCGCTCTCTGTCAGCGCTGCGTGTCTCAAGATTGCGAGAGCGATACCAACCTCCTCTGCCCTGTCAAAGTGCTGAAGATTTACATTGCGCACTCCGTCCCTTTCAAACGCTCGGAGCAGCTTTTTGTTTCGTTTGGTGGGTGCACCAAGGGTCTCGCCGCCTCAAAACAGAGCCTGTCCAGCTGGATAGTGGACGCTATTGCTGCTGCTTTACTGCAAAAGATCTGCAGTGCCCTTTGGGCATCAGGGCTCATTCCACTAGAGGCATGGCCTCATCGTAGGCATGGTCCAGCGGAATTTCTATTCATGACATGGCGACAGGATGGGCCACTCCATCTACATTTGTGAAACTTTATAACCTGGAAGTTCCTGCCTTACAGGCTAAACTTTTGTCAGTCTAATAGTGTGAATGATCTGCCCGCAGGCTACTATCACATGACTAAGCTATTCTGGTTGAGCCGCACTATAATGTCAGACCGGCTATGCTGCTCTGCATTTCCCATGGGGTGATTATGCATGTGTCGGCCCACTTTGCTAGCCCCTATTTTTCCACTTATCTTGTTCCCTGACTCGGGGACTCATGGATTGGATGCTTGGCGCACACTGCTTTGACAAAGGGTTCCCGTAGGATAAGCTAACTAACGCAATACGAGACAACCTCTCGTAAGAGAACATGTCGGGTACTTAACATAACCTCGGATCTCTCTAGAAGAGGGAACGAGTATTGCGTGACCTGCCGTGCTCGCGCCACAAGCGACATTCGCTTCAGTTGATGAAAACCAGAGAAACAGCCCCCAAGCCCTGCTAATATAAGCTAAGCCACGCCCATACTGGTGGGCTATGACCAGGTTCAGTGGTAGGCTGCTGCAGTTCCCGCAAGGCAGCGAGCACGCTAGACAACATGCTCTAGGTCTGATAGCTGCTGCACTGCGTTGACAATGAATACAACAATTAAGGATAATTTTTTGGCTTCAATATCTCGAAAAGATTAATCTTTCCCATAGCATTAGCTAACTTATGCAAAATGTGTTCCCTCTTCTAGAGAGAACAGAGGTTACGTTAGGTAACCGATACATTATCCTGAGAAAACACTTTTCATTAGACATGCAGGACAACATACTGCTAGGTCATCCTGAAAAGGTTGTCAGACTTTCAGAATAATTGTTAAGAAGTTTTGTCCCTTGTCTACAAGGTGCTAAGCATGTGCCACACCCCCTCTTAGCCTATTAATCTGCATATTAACTCTAGCTCCAATCACCTGACTTCTTAACCAATCAGGACTCTATATCTGGCTTTATTAACTGCACCTGTGACCACAGCATCTAACTTTGTAGCACATGGATGTACTGTGCAGAGGACTGAGTTTTTCTCCTTTGTGCTTTTCCTGCGTGTGTGTAATTGACTATGTAAGTGCCTTTTGTTTTATGCTTGGTATAATTTTGTATTCCTTAGATTTATCTTTAAAGGTGTTTATTCTTATGCTTGTTTAATTTCCTGTTTAGGCATGGTCTTAGTTATTTAGATAACTCATATATTGTTTATTGTAACAAATGGTGTATTCCTATGTTCCTTTGTAGACACCACACGCACACAAAGGCAAATAAAGAATTGATTGATACCTGAGTGACTAGACTGGACCTGTTCTTACCGACAGCCCCATTGGCTTCAAGCTAGCTACCTTGTTATCCCCCCACTCCTTTTCAATAATGGTGTATAACAATAACCAGTAAGGTTCAGGATAATTAAACTAAGCTAAAACAGATAGAAATCATTATCAGATACGATCTAACTTATGCAAACACACAAGGAAGCTGCTAATGTTGAATGTGGGTTATTCTGGAACTGCCCTCAAACCAACATGATACAAAAATACCAAATAAAATAGCCTTACAAACCCTGGGTCAACTGCCAAATCTAAGTACAACAGCACAACCTAGTGTACAAAGAGTAAGACCAACTCTGTATATTCTCAACTCAAGTTCAAACTCATGTGTAGGTAAAACAATATGTAGATTGCTTTACACTCTTAAAAATAAAAAAAAATATTCAAAATGGTCCCATGGAAAACATAAATGGACCCTTTCATTGCACAAACAGGGTTTTTTTTAATGCATTACTGTGAGAGAGAGAGAACCTTTTGAAACTTTTTATTTTTACAAGTGTAGAATATTTTATATTTTTCTGTTAAATAAATCTGCTTATTACATGCCATAGAAGGTAAAATATAATCACAGTAGCCATTATCAGAGCAAGAAAACTGTACAGAAATTACAGTTATAGAGTAGTATGAAATAATCATTATTGAGATCATAGAGACGGTTGGCATTTAAATGTTCTTTTTTTAAATCCCTAAGAAATTAATTAAAAAAAGACGGGTTTTTTTTATATATATATATATTTCCAGAAAGTTGTATATGCTTCAATGACAAAGTCAGTGCACATATAGAACTGAGCGGTCATTAACAAAAATGATTCAAATGTGTAATGTGATAATTCCTCTTCCCAAATTGAGGTCACAATGTGAATCCTCACCACTTAATCAAAATTACACACTTGCTGTTCCAGAGGATTCCTGACCAATGAGTATGTTGTTGTGGTGACCACACTTCTTCCCACGACTAAAGCCACCAGAACTAAATACATGATGAGAATTATGCTGCATCTGGCTGAGTACAAGACATTTGGAAATATGCAGTGTTCATGAATTCAACATTTTAATGTACAGTAGGAAATATGAACCGCCCTGGTAAATAGCCTACTTCTATAACCTGGCATGAAAATTTGACTAATGATTAAACTTGATAAGCTATTATATTGGTCTAATATTGAATAATAAATATGTATTTGTTTGTTTGTTTTTATTGTTGGTTGTTGTGAGATACAACTCTTAATCGTCCATTTTTATTTATTTATTTATTTTTTTAGTATGGGCACCACCATATGACTAAACACAATATACAACCATCAGTTGACAAACTTCCAGGAAACGCAACAAAAAACTTTCATAGCTTAAGTACTTAGTGCATTTTCAGTACATTACATTCAGGTATGGCGTGTAAAACAAGATAATTACCTAATGATAAGAAAGGTCGGTATCGATACAGCAGTGAGTTTCGTAGCCACACCCAAGGGGCGTGTCATGTGTGACGACGATTCCTGTTTACATGCTTTTGGGCGTCACTGGCAGCATGGTGACTCAGAAACAGAAGGCTGATGTGGCTCGGTATTGCAATGAGGATTTTTTAACAACTGGATAATTTAAATAACCACAAGGACAAACAGGGTAAGACAAGACAGACGCATATTTATTATATAACCAGCAATTCCCATCCACAAATCACACTCATCCACTGTAACAGAGAACCAAAGTCAGATTTGTCAGTGCTTTTTTTCCGTCATTTGTAGAGTCGTTTGAGAGTCAATGCTTAATCTATGTATGGGATTATTTGCTATTTCTTTCTGTTTCCACGTGGATATAATGTACTCACCTTCATGTTGTTTGAAACTTCTTGTATGATTTTCTTTTTTCCGTGGACCGTAAAACCCAAAAAAGATGTTAAGAGGAACCGCCGACAGCCGTAGTCACCATTCAGTTTTGTAGCTTTTCCATACAATTAAATGGTGACTAAGACTGTCATTTTGTCTGGCATCTCCTTTTGTGTTCATTCATTGTTTGGTGAAGTGTCCATAGAACAATTTGGTGTTATTTATTTTTAAAGGTTATCTTTGGTTGTGCCTTTGGGACAGGTTTAGTTTCATAGTCATTACTGTCAAAGTCAAGAAAGACTCACGCGCACCCGGTAGCCTACATCGGACACCGGAGCCACGGCTCGGAAACTGGGATCAGTGCGTGGCCACGCTCAAAACGCGACTTTAATCAAGTTTAATTGGCTTTTTAATTTTGAAGATATCAAATGTCTACTAGGCTAAGTAACTTAAATGACGCCACTCAGGAGTTTCGCGGTCAGACGCAATCCTTTGTGTCTTTTGGCGCCTCTAGCGTCCGTAGTTAGTGCAACATCTTTCAAGATTTATTTGGGTGATAAAAAATATGTTTATGTTTGCATTTTAAACTATTAAATGAGTCTCAATGAATGCTACCCACTTGTTGTCTGCCTTTCTTTCACTATCTAACCCAATTTTTTATTTTATTTTTTTTCTGTAATTTGTTTGTACTTTATACGTTTTGTTGACCTAATTTATTGTTCTGCAAAACTAACCTACAAAGGCATATGTCATGAATATTAAATAGTTTATCCAGAAGTCATTTAACATATTTTTTTTTAAGTTTGTTGTTAGGAGCTCGAAATTAACTTTTGACATTTAATTTATTATCTTCATTCTGCTGCTGTCAGTTCCAGAATGTTGTTGGTTCTAATCCCCATAGATTATATAACAATATTTTATTTTATTTAAAAAAAAAAAAACTGCTGATGTGAGATAAAACTCATCCAAATGCCTCTGGATTTGGTAACAAGAAGTTGTTTGTTCATGCAGTGTTGTGCAAGAGGATGAAGCTTCCCTGAATCAATAATTGCTCTTGGTACCGAGTGGCGGTATTCTTGTGTGTGTTTGTGTGTGTTTACACACACCCAATGATTGTAATCATTTTAATGTGGCGGTTTTAGTTGAGTATTATTTAGTTAAGTTGTTCCACTGAATGTCGTGATGTTTTTTTAGTCATTCTAGTTCCAGGAGTTTCATGTGACAGTCAGTCTGTCATTAAGGCTCAACAGATCAGTAAAGTCTACTACCAAGACAGTAAACATGTACAAACAGTACATACCTGTCAAACGCATTACATGCTAAAGGGATAGGGCACCGAAAAATAACAATTCTTTCATCATCATCTATAGCATAGATAGGAATGTTGGCTTATTTGTAGCTCATCCTGTTGAGCCAGTAGGTCTAACAAAGGATCTAGGCCTACATGTGTTATGTAAATTCAGCATGTTTAGGAACATCGGTATAATCAGATCTTGTCTGTGTACAAATTGCAAGTCCTTTGGCTTGATGACAGGTGTAAACATTTGAACTCAAATTAAGACATCATCTCCGTAAACTCAAGATCTTAAGTTCCTTGTAGTTGTCTAAATGAGTATTTATTGAGATCATACAAGTGAAGAAACTAGTTCACAATGTTATTTAAGTCAGCAAGCACCAGTCATGAGGTTTGATCATTTAGATTTAATTCAGCCTAGCACACTGATCAAATTTTAGACATTCATTGAACTGATTACATTGGTTACACATAGTGATAAGATAGTGTCCTTTGTGTGTTTGTTAGAAACTCTGCACTTTAGCACTCAAGCTCCAGAATCAGCAGAATTTTGCATTGAAGATTGCATGAATGATACAATTACTACTGATTGTACACAGACCTTTGGATTCGGAGAGAGAAGTTAAAGATGTTCCGCTGTAGAGAGTGACTCAATGAGACCAGGGGTGTAAAAAGTGACTGTCTGCTTAGTCAACCCCAAAAAATCTGTCATCATTTACTGTTTAAAACCTGTATGAATGACTTTCTTCTTATGAGGGTGAGTAAAAAATGACTGAATCTATCCCTTTAAGGAACCTCTGTGTAGTTAGGTTCGTTTTTGGCGTTTACATCACAAACAGAAAGACAGATTGCAAAAGAATGGAAAAGAAAGCAGGGAACATAAGACACTTCAAAATAAAAAGTGGAACCAGCTTAAAGGCGGGGCTATTTGTTCCAAAAATATATTTTATTATAATAATTATTATGCTGGTTGAAAGTCCTCACATCCTGATAGCAATCACTAAGTTTAGTGACTATTTATTTACTGTATATGTATGTATATACATCGTCTAAGGCGTAAAACCATAAAATGTTCGTCTATTGCATTCAGTCTGATACTATCTCCTACCGGCCTGCACCATGTTCACATAGACATCACACGTCATCAGCACGTCTCATGCTATGCAGAGTTAGACAGATACAGACACTGAGCACCACAACCGAAATCTCAGCCACCTTTTACAGTTCCTCCGGTACCAAAACATCGAGCTTATGCTGCGTTAACGCCATGACCACTGTAATTTGGGAGAGATGGAAACCCATGACATTACATTATGTGCTTTGACTCATGAGGTAGTTTAACGCCATCTTTCGTGATGCTTTTGAAAGCTTTTTCTCGTCCCTGCTGTTCGAGTTCATGTGTTTTGAAGGAAGTGTGGCATTTGAAGCGCTCTGAAGGAAGTTATGCTTTCAAAGTTAGCTTGCTATTGTTAGACTCTATGAAAATTGCCCACCCTACCTTTAACTTTCATGCAACACTAAGAACATAATGTCTGTCTCTGCAGGTATGCCGGGCTCCAGGTACGTTGGTGTGGAGAGTTGGAGCAGTCAGCAGGTTGCTGGCTGGCTTAGAGAACAGGGGTTTCGTGAATATGTGGATCTCTTGTGCTCTAAGCACCGTTTGGATGGTGCCAGCCTGCTGTGTCTTACTGAGACTGACCTGCGGTCTCCTCCGCTGGAGCTTAAGGTGCTGGGTGATATCAAGAGATTGATGCTGGCTATGCGGAGGCTACAGAGACAACACACAGTCCTCGTGGATTCAGGGTCAGAGGTCAGTGCGTTGTCTCCCATACACACTGGCGGAACAGGCCGTGCCGTCTCTAATGGCTTCACAAAGCGAGAGTCAGGAGACCACCAACACTATAATGGGGCGGTCACTACAGTTGGTAGTGAACACACTTACTCAAACGGGAAGCGTAAGCAGCATTGTGGTCGGTTTGACCCGGAGTACTGGAAGACCACCCTCAGTGCTCTCTATGCCATGCTGGTGTGCGGAGTGACATCATTTGTCATGGTGCTAGTGCATGAAAGAGTTCCTGATATGAGGACGTACCCGCCACTTCCAGACATATTTCTAGACAGGTGAGTTATATATGGATGTATATGAGGTGGATGTATTTTTGGGATAAGTGTGTTATATTGCTCCATATATTTTAATTGCATTTATTTAAACCTCTTTTCCAAAATGTATTTCTATTAGGCAGTTCATGGCAGTGAATCAAACATTATTTAATCAAAATAAACATATAATGTTATTTAAAGATGTATGCAGTATATCTAATATAACTGTTACTATGCAATGATATAACTGTTCAGTACTTGGATAATGTACTGTATAAAATAATTGAGGAAAAACATTTTTAAATATTAATTTCTTAGGGATAGAATGGAAAACGATTCTGTATTTTATTTTACTGTTACGTCTTTTTATTTTGAATGTGCTTAGCAACAGTGGGCAAAATTAGGATTCCTCTGATCAAGACAAAAAAATCAGAATTTTCATTTTAATCTGTGTTTGATCAGTATCTTGTTTTTCAAATTTGAGTGTTAACATCAAGAATTATGACTCTGTGTGTCAGTGTTCCCAGAATTCCCTGGGCCTTCGCCATGGCTGAAGCATGTGCAGTGGTGCTGGGCTCCATATTAGTGCTGGTCTTGTTGATGCACAAACATAGGTAAACGCACAGAAAATACCAACCAGCACTTAGTTTACTGTGGTCTGACAACTGTTGCATATTGTGTAAATATAATCTTCTCAGAGACAACACTCTTCTTTTCAGAAATTAGCTGGTACTTATGAAAATACTTCATTACTATATGACAATCTCTTGTAAATGTTATTTTCATGTTTGATACTCATTAAACAGAGAGGCTTTTTGTAGATGTAAGTTGATGGGTCAAATCGATTCATATTTTTAAAAAATCTTTTTTTTTCTTCCCATTATAAATAATTTTGATGTTTAACAATCTTTGTTGCACACTGCACAGTGACTATTCGGTTAGAGAAAGGGTTTGCCTTTGCAATTTTGTTTATGTTGATGCACTTTAAAGCTGCAGTCCAAGATTTTTTGGGGTTAAAAATGATCCAAAATACATATTTGAGAAAATGCGTAACCAGCCAGTGTTAAACTATCCGCTTGCCTTAGCTCGATTCAAAGCGGTAAGCTTGTAATAATGTTTTTAATTCCAGTGGTACTGGTGGATTTCCGTGGGAGATTCAAGCATGTCTTTGCATCATTACGTCACATCTGTTCACATAAAGAAGAGTCTCGGCTAGTAGGCTGTATTGCGAGGGAGGATGTTGGAGGTGGAGATTTATAGCCTTTTCTCACAGCACTTGATATAATTAAACTTTGCAATTTGATGGCGGATCCAGAAAGGTTCAAACAACAATCATCAATAACAACTAGAGACTCACCCGCTGTAAAATGTAAATATACTTTGTTCGGATTTTGGAGTGGCAACAGAAAAAAAAGAGACTTCAACCGGACCCATGCGAAAACAAGGATACATAAAGGAAGGACATTACATGTAGTCAGGCAATGCTTGCTTACGTTGTTAACATTAACAATTTGAAAACAAAGTATAATTTGCATGGTTTTACGTGATAACTTATTAGCAATTGTTAGATTTAATCAGCGTGATTTACTGCAATGTCAGAACCAGAACAAAAGTGGATGTTTCGTACTACTTTTCATAGTTCCAAAAAGAATTATCTGTGATTCTGAATGCCAGTATCCACACCGACGTGATGATTGACAGCCTCACACTCTCCTCAAACACTTGAAGTACAACTCACGTAAAGTTGATAATTCCGCGAATGATTGCAATTGCAGATTTCGAACAGAGATGGCGACAAATAGGAAAAACGCTGGACTGCAAAATGCAAATATATATATTTACAGTTGGAATCGTAAATCGAGTTTTTTATTCAAATCTATGTAGACTATAGTGTTTGGTTGATGCGTTTACAGTTACATTGAAGAGTTTGTTTTGTTTTTTCATTGTTTGTAAAACAGTGAATTTTATATTATTGTTATTTTGCTTGTTTTGAACCCCTGATTTTTTTTAAATTCCCATCTAACTGTATCTTCTGTCATTGTGTGTTTGCGTGATAGGTCCATTCTGTTTCGCAGACTGTGTAATTTGATGGGCACTGTATTTTTGCTCCGCTGTGTCACCATGTTTGTTACTTCACTGTCTGTACCTGGTCATCACCTACAGTGTTCAGGCAAGGTGAGAAACATGCATGTATAGGATTTATTTTTGAAGGTGCATTTGGGATGGGCAATGACGTAAGACTTTTACTGTAGGTAGTCCCCGCAATATTTATTGGAAACATGACAAATGCCACACAATGTTAATCTTGTTTCTCTCAATGGACAGAATTAAAGTATGAAATATATCATATATGTAATATAATATGTAACATAATAAATGCACAAATTAAGGAGATTCATAGTCCGTCATTGTTGATACGCTGGAGTAGAATGGCGTCTACACGATTGTGGTGTTCTGTTCTTGGGTGTAATAACAAACACAGCAGTCATTTTGATGTTCCTAAATCTGAACCGCTGAAGACGCAGTGGCTGAGTTTTTTTGTTTTTGAAGGGAATATTCCCCACGATCAACATCAATGCTTTCAAGTTTGCGCGAATCATTTCTCACCAGACTGCTTTATAAACGAGGGTCATTATGAGCTGGGTTTGCTAAGAAGCTGCTCTTGAAAAAAGAATCAGTACCAACTATTAGTGTCCCTGCTGCACCTCCAGAAGTAGTGAGTGTAAAGTTGTATTAATCTTTATATTAATCTTTGCAAATCACGAAAAAAGTTGTTCATGACTATTAACTGTAACATCAATCCGTCAACGAACTAACCTATACATCAGTAAACGCATAGCGTTTGTATCTCACTTCTCTACCCTGCCAGTGCATACAAAAATAGATCAAAGTGGCATTACATTAACCAGAAACATCCTGTTCGAGCCTTAATTGTCGAACTTCTTTGGGGCTGTCATCTTGTTCCATGTCCAACTCATAGACTGTAAAAAAAACTCTGGTTCAAAACCGGTTGATACGGTCTCTGATACCTCAGAGACTCCCGCTGCCATTCCTTCTCCAAAATATACCCCCAATTGTTTTCAAGGCAACACTCCATGTGAGGGGTTAGATAAGCTCATTATCATTTAAAGCCATATGCACTGAAACGGCATGCTGAAAACAGAGTTGTTTTTGACCAGGTAAAATTAGTGTTTTCTAATAATACTAATGAGAATTTTTAATAAAAGTATATTACAAAGTTTTCATTTATACCCTAAAGATTCAAATTAACAAAATTGGCATTATATGACCCCTTTAAATATATATATATATATATATATATATATATATATATATAAACTAAAAACTAAAATTACTCTGTTACCTCTATCTTTTTATTTCACTATTTGTATCTCTCTTACACACTTCAGCTGACCATCATAATGTGTGTTTTGCAGGTGTACGGTGATACATGGACAAAAGTGCAGCGTGCACTGGACATCTGGAGTGGGCTTGGCATGTCTTTAACCGGGGTTCATACATGTGGCGATTACATGTTCAGCGGACACACTGTTGTTCTCACCATGCTCAACTTTTTTGTCACCGAATGTGAGTGTAAACAAACAGTGTAGAGAGTTTTACTTATTTTAAATAGATAGCACTTTTATCAGCTGTGATTCAGTGGTGTGGTCAACATATTTTTGTGAATTTGTTTTAGACACGCCACGTAACTGGAACTTCATCCACACCATGTCTTGGGTCCTAAACTTATTTGGAATCTTCTTCATCTTAGCGGCTCATGAACATTACTCTATCGACGTCTTCATCGCATTCTACATTACCACCAGACTGTTCCTGTACTACCACACGCTAGCAAACACGCAGGCCTACCAGCACAGCCGTCGAGCACGGATCTGGTTCCCTCTCTTCTCTTTCTTTGAGTGCAACGTGACCGGACCGGTTCCAAATGAGTATAGCTGGCCTTTCTCCAAACCCTCCTTCATGAGGATACTTCTAGGGTAGGCCATCTGTGTTTGTCTTGCTCTGACTTTGGCTTCACAGTCTTCAAATTTGGATTTTTGGGGGAATTATTTATTATTGTATTTGTTTTGTTTTGTTTAATATCTTGAAACTGCTATTTGTAATGCTTTATTCTCTCTAAATCAGAATGTCGTTTTGAATTTTAACTTTATCTTCTTATAATTTCTGCCTGTATACAAACTAAAAAGCACATCTCAAAATGCTTTTTTTAATACCTCATTATGCAGAATCATATTTTCCATTATCTGGTGAAGCAGGTTTGAGTTCTTACAATTGCAGATTTATCTTTCTCTAACCATTGGACACATAGTATTTCAGCTCCTGAACACTAACAGTATGTTTAACTGAGGAAAAGTGCTAATATACATTCAGTCTTTATTAAATAATGATGCCTCGTGCTGCCTATGCTACGTCCTTATTGGGCAAATTGAAGTCTTACAGCCACAGAGATATAATTCTTATATTTTTTGACACTGTTATTAATATGTGACCATTGTATATAGATAGTTTACAATTTTTATGTGATTCTGGGAATAGATTGCTAGTATGAAATGTTTTGCCAATATCTGCATCAAAGACACATTCAGCACTTTTATATGGACTTGAAGTACATTGTAAAAAAAAAAAAAAAAGGGGGAGAGCATTTTGTATTTGTATGTTTGTGTATTTTTGAATGTAACAAAAAATTCTTGTACTGTTTTCGTATTTGTTTTATTTAAATGTAACTTGAATTCTGTCTTATCAGTTGGGGTACCAGGTAGAGGATACTTACTGGAATAATAAAAGTTTACAGATTCACTAAACACTCATATATATGCGTTTTTAATACACCAAATTAGCAGCATGACAAATGTCCAGTGTGTTGTATATTAGCTTATTATGACTGTTACTATTTATACAGTTAGGTGTGATATATAAAGTAGCTTAGGATATACAGCACTGTTTGACGAGAGATTAAAGGATTTAACTGTCCAATCCAACGTGTGATCTAGATTACATTTTTTTTTCTCAATCAGACAGACTAGTATACTACTGTACATATTAAAGTGAACTAAAAGAGAAAGCAATTTCAACATTTTTCATTTTAGTGCCAGGAATCATGCATTAAATATTCCATTTTGTTTAACAAGTAGTGTCACTATCAAGATTTCGATCACAAGGACTGTTAGAAACTTTTAAAAAAAAAAACAATAAACATGTGATCAACCAGACAACATTTGAATCATTGTTGATGATGGTAAATAAACCAAGAAAAATCACATGAATCACATATTATATCACTAACCCTTACATATTAATGAATAGGAATGATATGATATTACAAATGTGAACTTATAGTTATTCATATACATTTTAAAGGGATACTCCACTTTTTTTGGAAATAGTCTCATTCCAAAAAAAGTGGAGTATCCCTTTAAGTAGGATTTATGTGAAACAAATGTTATATATTTGCTTTAATTTTAACACTTAATATGTAAATTACTTAAAGATAATAACACTGTTGCCTTGTTTAACTCAGTTCAGTCTGATCTGAAATGTGTGCAATCAAAATGTAACTTGTTTTTAAAAAGAACTAAATATTTTTAAGTGTATATTTACTAATAAAATTATTTTTGTGGTGAAGTAAATACTACAGAAAAAAAGTAATTTACATGAAAAGGTTAGTTCAAAAAACCAAGTATATTCTAGTACTCAATTCAAGCGTGTAGAAATGAAAGCGTAAATATTAACATTATATTACTCAACTTTTCTGAAACTGGTGTTCCCATTATGCACTGGGCCTTGAGTAATTAAGGAGGTTGATTTTTTTGTTCACTGTTTTCCTACTGTATTTACACTGTTTTATCGTGAGTATTTTGTTGTTATGATTAGTAAATTCCCATTTTGTGACATTTGGAGTTTATTTTGTACTCAAAATGACACATTCAAACACAAAAACGATTCATCAAATGTTACCATCATTGTATTTTGTCTACCAAGATTTGAGGTCTCTGGTCTCTGCGTTCACACATTATTTACAAGATGAGTATTCTATTTATTACTAATTTATAAGATTATTCTTTAAGGGGTCAATGTTAAATTGTTTGAGCAAAGTGTTTTGCAAAGGAAACTTCAGTTAAACATGTTTTGCTCTATCTTTTACTACTAAGTTCATTTATGTATTTTTTTGTTACTTTCACTTAATTAAGGTAAGTAGACTTTACTTCATTCCATATGTGAAATTTACTTTAAAAATATGCGTGTGAAATTTACTTTAAAAATATTTGTGCAAAAACTTACTAAAGAAAAATGAATTAACTTGTTTAATTGTTTTTCAGTGTTGGCTGAACACTGTTGATTCAGTATATAGAGGGATCAAGAGGCTCTTTATTATTTATGTTTTATGCAGTTGTGATTAATGCTAACACATAAAAAATGAAGTGACATGATCAAACAGTATTAATTAATTCCTCTAGAGAAATTACCTTACCTTCCCATCATCTGGGAAAACCAGTTCCTATTTATTAATGTGACAAACTTGTCAGTTTTGATTTATCACAGAAATGGTAGGCTACGATATAAAAAGGTGTGAGGTTTTCTAATCAGCCACTAACTGCCCTCATCAGCACCTGCTTTGGCTGGATATTGCAAACATTCACAACATGGTACAGTATGATTCAGCCTTTTAAAAGTCTTTACAACAACCAAATACAACTTTTAGAATCTCTGTCTTATTTTACAATCGGGCAGTGTCTGTAATTAATAATTAGCCTTCTCAAAAATTAACATTGGTATTTCATTGGTGGAACATTAAATTTAATATTCTCTTTTTTTATTAGCATCATGTCTTGACATGTTTAACTGCCCAGTACTTCTCATCTTCTCAGGTGTGTTTGTTGAGAGTGTACGTTCTCCTCTTCGTGGTGGTCTGCTGTAGTGCCGAGTGCTACATTCAGAAACCTAAAGTGGATTTGTTATCCCCCGAAGACATAAACCATCTACAAGGTGACTAGGCTACATGTGTTCAAATACATACATACATATATAAATACAAATAAGTACATGTGGCGGGTGGTCACCACTTTTGAATAGGAAACAATATAGCCTAAGATATAGCCTAAAGTCTAAACTCGTCAAAACTCGGCGAATCTCAACAAGCGCATCGGTGAGAGAACACTCACTGCACATCGCATTTTTGACATTATTTAGGCCTACTGCTTTCAATCGTAATGCAACGGATAAATCAAGCCTTTAAATAACAGAGTTATTGGGCTGTTTGTTGCCACATATAGCTACAATAAAAGATCCTGCACAACGACAGGAAATTATTTATTTTTTCGGCTGAGGACGAATTATAGCTACGCACACACACGCCTATGACATCACACTCTGCGCATTAGTGTTTAAAAATATAATTTAACATATAAATAGTCCTATTACTTTTTAAATAGCCCACTTAAAGTGTTTATTACAAATACATTACTAAATGCCTAAAATGAATAGCTAAAAAAAAATAATAAATAAATGATATATAAATGAAATAATAAATGAGTTACATTTACATCAAAGCACTTCCCGTGCCCTTGGTTTAAAGAATTTTTTTCTATGTTTCTGCTATAAGTTATATTAAATATATATTTACTTTGAATGTTTAACATTAAACAGTATTTTATTACTATTTTATTGAATAAATGTAGGCCTATTTAGCTATCAATTTATAGCCTAAAAGGCCATTAGCCTGTTATAGAGATGTTTGGGTTGTAATCTCACCATCTAAGTGTCCTGTTTTAAATTATGGTTATCAATTATTATTTGCATACAGCTTTTCTATGGTACTGTGCATGATTGTTTATTTAGGTTGTGTCGACTCAGAGGGAGTAGCTCATGACTTCAACTCTGAGTGGCAGAATGAGTGTTACAACTGTCTCTGTACACAGTTTGGCATTCAATGCTGTAACAAGTAAGTTTTGCAGTAGTTGGCCATTATTTAGTCCTTTCATAAACCTTCTGTTTTCAGTAATAATACAAAGCTTATACATGGCATTGTGTGTACGTGTGTAGGATCCCAACAGCAATAGAACTCCCTGATGAATGCATGATGGTTGTTGATAAAACAACCTGCTCTTTCACCCTCGTACTTGTTTCAGACCACAGCAAACCATGCGAACTTGCCTAACACAACTGGAAGCAAACGCACATCTATGGAATAAGTCTTGTATTGGGTGAAAAGCCTTACAAATGATAAAAAAGGCTTAACTGTATAATCTGATATACAATAAAAATGATTTATCTGGCTTTCTCTGGATTTGAATCCATTGTAAATGTGCAGTAGGCTATTGTTCACAAATAATCTTTTGATGCAAATTTGCAAATATTATCTGCTGGTTGGAATGAATGTTACACATTACTGCATTTTTTTCTGATTCTCTGTTAATTTAAAAGTCAATGCGACATTTTTTTGTTTTCATGTTTTGTAACAGCAAGGAGTATGCATATGAATTATTATTGTATGGCTAAATAACTAAATAACCATAATTGGTTACACTTTATTTGAAGGTGTTTTGACTTAGTTAATGTAAAACATCAAGTTCCAGGAAATTTCTTTTTAAGTCTTTAATACACAACTAAACAAGGAATGGGAATTTTATCGCCATGAAATTAGTTTGGGTATAATTTTGTCATAACGGCATGCTGGAGTAGGATTTTCAATTTGAAGAACAATTTACACACATGTTGATGTTTAAACTCGTCCAACTACTACCACTAAAAACTATTACTCAATAAAATACAATGTACAACATGTAACAGATTAAAAAAAAAGATCATTTGCATCATTGATATTATTATATTTTTTTGTAAATATTTAAAACATTTATAATATTTTATGTTTTAATTGTTATTTTAGTTTAAGTTTAAGTATGTTGTGTTTTGTCATTTAAATTATTATTATTATGATTATTTTGTCTTATTTTTAAAATATATCTGCTGTATGGTTTTTATTATGTTTGGTAACATTATTTTTGGTCTCCTTTAAACATTATGTTGACTAGGAACATTGCACCTACGTCAACAAACTCTCATTAGAGTTTTAGTAGGGTATTTGTAAAGTGCTTACCTGTTGTCTTGTTAAAACTGAATGAAATGATTATACAATCAAATTATGTATTTTGATTTAAGTTTGTTCGTCTCATATTTATGTGTAAAAAATACACAATGCTTTGCATGAACAAATCATGATTCATCAGTACCGTTCATACAAAAATATATATATGTGTGTGTGTGTGTGTGTGTGTGTGTGTGTGTGTGTGTGTGTGTGTGTGTGTTTAAATTCACAAATAAAATGAAAAGGCAACCATATGCAAAAATCATGTTATCTTGCCTTATAAATGTGATATAAAATTGTATTCATAGATTTGATTAATATATATCATTTATATAAAAGTTGTTATTCTTTCTTCAGCATTTTAATGGTTTTAATTACCATGTGACTGAAACGTAGATTTGTTATGTTACATTCTCAAAATCCCTTATCTGATTAAAGAGAACCACAAATAAATTCTTCTAGTTTATTTGAAGATACATATCAGTTATAAAAAATAAATTCTTCTGCAAACAAGTAACACATGACTAGACAAACACACCCACACCAGCATTGATGCAAAAAAATAAAATAAAAATAAATCATTGGATGTCAATAGACCTTTGGTGGGAGGAGGGGAGATTCATTTTTTTCCCCATTTTAAGTGATTGGATGTTTATTTAAAGCCATTAAAGAGAGTTTATTGTTTATAAATTATTAATGATCATTGAACATTTTGATTGGTCTTCTTACTCATCATGGTATAGTTTGTTTATTGCAAAGCGACAAAGCCAGCTTAGGACAGCACATGTCTTCGCCACCTTCAGCCGTCCGTGTGAGCTACACTATCTGGCAACATATCCTTTTTCCTTGCAAAACTTCTGACTAAAAGAGCAGCGAGCGTCTTTCTCAAGATGCCTCACACTTCCTGCGGCTTGTGCAGAGCCCCGCTCAGTGACGGAGACCACCATGTGATCTGCCTGGGCCAGGAACACGCAGCTTTCGCCCTCCCGTCAGGGGGTTGTGAGCTTTGAGACGCAGTTCCGATGCGGACTCCTGCGGGCTCGGCTCGAAGTGTTCAACCCTCAAGCTGTCACTCAGCCCTTTGCAGGACCGCGCAAAAGAAAATTCGTTCTCAAAGGCCACCGAAGCCTGTGGCCACCACGACTCCCTCCCTCGAGCCTCGCTATCACCTTCTCCGCCTCCCCTCAAAGACGCACAGTTGCCACTCTGCGGTCGTTTCTGATGACGAGGCTTAGAGGCTTGGGACTGCTGTTCCATCCTGGCATCGGGCAGCGAGGAGTGGTCGGTTTTTTCATCACTCCAACTCCACCTCGATCCAGGAATCTGGCCGGACTCGTGCTGGTGTGGACGCTGAGCTGATGCGCCTGCTGTCTCAGGCCGTTGACCGACTCGAGCTCGAGTGGTCACCCCTGAATGAGCCCACACCGAACAGACTCAAAAGCTGCTTTCTTCAGAGTCACCACCATCACGCGCCTGCAGCCAGGGCCGCCCCGTTTCAGCGCAGTGAGTGCACCTTTGCCCACCCTCCGTGAGATGGCACTCAAAGTCAGCCCTTGTCATCCGCGCATACGCCGCCGCAAGACAGACTTTTCCTGCCTCGATGCTCGAATTCCTCTACAGGCTGCTCACGTGACCAGCCGCCTGCACAAGCCATCACTCAGCGTCCAACAAAGCCTAACCAGCCTATGCAGCGATGTCAGGGTGGCCGCCTTAGGTCGCGCTCAGACAGCCGTCGCAGACCGCCGCCCCCCAGAGGGCCTCGGCAAAAGATTGCACTGAAGCTCGAGCACGCAAAATCCTCCTAGCGGCAGTAGAAAAACGGAAAAGGCGGTCGAGTCCCACTGCGGCCAGACCGCCGTCAAAGCTCATTTCCTTTTCAGTCCCCTTCACACAGGCTACTGCAGTGTTTAATTTAGCAGCCAATGAGCCGGTAAGACAACCCTTTTGTATCGGTAACCTAACGTAACCTCAGTTCTCTCTAGAGGAGGGAACGCGTATTGCGTAACCTGTCGTGCTCGCGCCACGAGTGACTTACGGTTCAGTCGATGAAAACCAGAGAAACAGCCTCTGAGCCCTGCTTATATACGCTAAGCCGCACCCATACTGGCGGGCTATGATGCTGTGAAGGCGCGAGCGCCCTTCATTGGACGTGAAGGCTCAGAGGTAGGCTGCTGCAGTTCCCACAGTTTCTAACTAACTAAGTTGGCTAAATTAGTTGGCTTTACTAACTAACGTTAGTTCAGTAGAATTAAATGTCCCTATTCCTTTAGATCCGTGGGACTCGCGTGTGATATCTGTCTCTTAGGCCCCGTCCACACTACTTTGTTTTCGTTTAAAAACGGAGACTACGTTTTTTTCTACTTTTGCTATGTTTACACCTCCCATCCAGACTAAAAAGGAAAAAAACGAAGACCTAAAAGGGAGAAGTTTAGAAACGCTCCAGCTCTGTTTTGCGGTTTGAATCTCCGGAGGGCATTTTAGTGAAGATGGAACAAAACGACGGACTTTAGAAACGATGACGCAGAGGCTGACGCTCGGCTCTATGATTGGGTGTCATCAGTCATGACGTATCCTTTCCTTATTCGTTAACCGCGCATGCCCAGTGTTGGTGAATGGTCACGTGATCCGCGTTTTCAGTCGTTTTAATGTGGATGGAGATCAATTCTAATACGCCGATAAAACGCTGGTGTGGACGGAGATCGTTTTCGTTTTAATTCTCTGTTTTTTAACGAAAACGCAGTAGTGTGGACGGGGCCAGCTTCATACCACTGTAATGTTAAAAACATGAATGTTTGCACTCATCCATAAACATTATTAGATCCATCAGCTTGACAGCAAAGTCCCATCATTCAGCAAAAAAGTAACCCGGTAAGTAACCCGGTTGCCTTAATTTTGAGTTCAGTGACAGTGAAATTATAATTTTTTTTTTTGTTAATACAATGGAGATTAGGTTAATCAACCGAATCTACAATTATTATGTTATCTGAACCAAAAGAATTATCAAATTTGATTTGACGAAAGAAAAATAGTGTGATAACAAATCATGAAAATATTTTGACAGTGTAGGACTAGTTACAATTATTTTTCTTATAATTGAGGGAAGTTTCGTGCTGTGGATATTTTAGGTTTTTATCATATGGAATATGTCATAAGTCATATGTTTGTATAACCACCAAAAATTAACATTTTATGTAATTTGCATTCAACAAGTTCTTAGAAATATTTATCCAAGATAAATGTGTTTAATATCTACACTGACTCCACCAATGCAAATTATTTGGTTTTGGATAAGTGCTGTTTTCCAACAATTGCAGATGCAAAGTAAGTAGACCAATGGAAGCAGAAAATGGGGGTGGGGTTTATCCATTCATCAGCATACAGCTGCTGTTCACTGGTTGGAGGAAAAGATTATAGGTCATGAATATCAATTTAGAGTAAGTATTTATTGTAGCATTTCAAGAGTTCCTAAAGTGCATTTTGGTGTTTGATTGACCAGTCTTCTCGAATTTCTCATCACATCTCGCCATAACATGGTACTGTACAATTTTTATCCTAAACAGCACGTTTGTGGGGTCTCTTTAACAATTTGCTGTTTTTTATGGTCTTTTTTTTTAATATGATGCCATGTGATTTTCATGGGGGAAACAGTATCTCACGCATGAGTCTTATGTGCTGTATGTTGTAGATTATAGAGTATATTGGTCATTTGTCTCCAGTTACGCATTTGTTATTTGAAATGCAAACTATGTATTTTTTGATTGCCTTTGTTATATTTGATTTTGTATATAATTTGCATCATATATTTACTTCAAATGTGATGTCAAATAAGTCCATATTAATCTCTTATTTGTCCTCTCTTTCAGTTTAGCGTGCTTGTGTTGCTTACAGCAGTGGTCTGCTGCAATGCCTGCCATGTAGAATATAACCCTCCAGATACCACTAACAGCCCAGGTGATGTTACTACCTTGTCTATTGGGAAAAATGTAACTAAGCTCACATTTTTGCAAACCGTTAAATATATGGTTGCAGGTCCAAACTCTACAATTGACTAATTGAGATTCATTTATCGATCGATTGATTGATTGATTCAGAAATTGTCAGCACGTCCTATTAAAGCCATTGACATGACGCTGTGGTAGGAGGGCTTAAATGCACATTGAGTTCAGAGACCCATCAATGCCTATTCCAGTGGTATGAAGATTTGTGTGCCTTTTTATCCCTTTATCACATTCACTAATGATTAAAAAACGTGTTTTGGCCCGTATAAATGAATTTTTCTCATGAGATCAAGTTAAAAAATATTTCTGTGTTTGTGTGTATTTATGATCCTGGATAACCAAGTAATAATAATTGAGGTACATTTCTATTATTGATTCAGGTTGTACTGACTCTGAAGGAAATCTCCATGAATTTTACTCTGAGTGGAGCAACGAACATGACACATGTGTCTGTGTGGATTTTGGAATCATCTGTTGTGGACGGTAGAGTTGTACTGTATATTTGCACACATCCATTTTCCTGTTCTATTTTTGTTTATTACAAATTGTGACAGTTGTAGAAATTTTGCTGTGACGCATGACTGTGTCATTCAATTATCTTTTTCTTATTTGTTTTTTTCTGTTTTCATAAAATGGCTTTGCACGAAAGGCACTATATTAAATTATTATTATTTAAATATAACATCACTTTCACATTTATAGAGAAAATCTATTTCCAATTTTCTTACAGAAATCATGAAATTTGTTTAATTTGGTAATATGATCAAAATTATCACACTGTATAATTCTTTTTTCTATCTACTTTTTTGTGCTAATGACTGGACAGATTTGATCATCACTTCCAAACTGAAACCACCTCTGAAATTTTTTATGATAACTTTGGAGCATTCACTGACAACGACATCGGAGGGAATGAAGAACCATCCCAAGGATCAGGGTGTGTGGGTTGAAGGAGAGACTGGGTCAAAAGGCTCAAATTCAAACATTTACTAAACTCAAACTGATACAGTCAGGCAAACAGGCAGAGGATACACACACTTTACATAAACGAGAACAGCCTAGGAGTGAGGGAGAACACAGGGTTTAAATACAAAGAGCACAGATAGGGGAAACAAGGCACAGCTGGGGCAAATAAACTAAACACAGGTAAATGAACTAAACAGTAGGAGGAGTGGGAAAATGGGAACAGGACTGAACTAAATACACAAAGAAAGGGGGAAACACAGGACACACATATAATGACAACAACTCTCTTGCAAAATCAAATCCGGGCAGTATAGTCTTATTATGCCATTTTGAAAAACAATGAAATGTATGTATCTGTGTATTGCATGTGCCGTTTTCAAGAAGCATTAATGCTTTGTGCAGTGGTTTGAGAAATGACATTATGCCAAACACATACTGTATGTAGATGACTGTGTGTATGTGTGTGTTTCAACAGTGATGAGGAGTAAGCTCCCAATCAGACGGATTCCTCAGACTCACCTGAAGTCATTGGTGATGACTTTAATGAGTCAGCTGAGAACAGCGAATAATCCATCCTGAGCAGCAAAAATACTCAAATGTTGTTGTTGTTTTTTTACATTTACATTAAATACAAAGCATTAACCTGTTGAATAAGCTGATATAAATAAGGCTTAATAAAATATACATACCCCAGCATACATTTGTTGTTGTTTGAGCATTTATGAAAACATTACCAAAACAGTAAAGCAGTATACTTCAAAGACACAGAAGTAGTGGCCTAATGAGCAAAGGTCGCAGGTTTGATTCTCATTCCCCCCAGTGTTCGATTGTAGGACTGAAAAAAATAACAAGAACTACGACTTTATTCAGCATTGTTTTGTCCTCCGGTTCTGTTGTCAAGTCACGTTCAGTTACGCTGATGACGTAAGTCTCTGCTGACGTGTTATCTTATCCGAGCTTCGTTTACAGTCTGAGGGAGTAAACTGTAGCGCTGTAAACAAAACAATCTTCGCAAACATGTCTAAGGATTTCGACACAGAGGAAGACTTGCATTTTTTTACCCAGCCATATTTATTTGAACCTGAATACACAGACACACGTCAGCAGCGTCTTACGCTATCAGTTTCACCGCGGACTCGTGAGCGCGGATTAACAACGGAACCGGAAGACAATACAATGCTGAATAAAGTCTTAGTTTTTTTTATTTTTGGACCAAAATGTATTTTCGATGCTTCAAAAAATTAATTAACTAATCCACTGGTGTCACTTGGACTACTTTGGTGATGTCTTTATTACCTTTCTGGACAAGGACAGTATACCGTACATACATTTTCAATGGAGGGACAGAAAACTCTCGGACTAAATCTAAAATATCTTAAACTGTTCCGAAGATGAATGGTCTTCAGATGAAGGTCTTACAGGCTTGGAACGGCATGAGGGTGAGTCATTAATGACATCATTTTCATTTTTGAACTAACCCTTTAAAGTTTACTTTAAAAAAAAACAACTAAATTTTACTTACCCCCATGTCATCCAAGATGACTATGTCTTTCTTTCTTCAGTCAAAAAGAAGGTTTTTGATGAAAACATTCCAGGATTTTTCTCCATATAATGCACTTTAACCAAACGGTTCAAGATCCAAAACGACCTTGACTCTCCTGTTCGAACTCGTTCATCAAAATGAATGAATCTTTTCCCGAGTCAATTCATTCATTTCGTTCGTTGAATGAACCAAATGACACGAAAAAAGATTTGTTCATTTTTATAAACGAGTTCAAACAGGAGAGTCACGAACGCGCACTTCCTCAAAAACACATGAGCAGAGTCTGCAAAGCGTCATGAGAATCTGCGTTAAATGTCTCAAAGCACAAAACATTACAATAATAATGTTACATGTTTCAAATGACTGCTGCGGATTAATTTCAGCATTGATAGTGTTGCCATTGAAACATAAATCCGAGTCTAAGGACATGGTTCTGAAACGGGGTGATGAAGAGAGTTTCAACCAGTATAACCAAAAGTGTTTCTGAACAACATAGCCTTCCCTACCTTTAAATGTACCGTGGGCCAATAAGCATGCATTTGTGTGTGCTAGTGTATTTTTGAGGAAAATAGGGCCCTGAATGTGTTTTATTGTCTGTGTGCAATGGAACCTGATGCAGTACATGGTTCATGTCACACGTGGGCAGTAAACACAGTGCAATCGCATGAGGTTATGCTTACAGTATGAAGCCCAGCAGAATAGTTACTACAGAGACGGCACATGCAAGGATGTGGGCTCAGAAGAAGCCCAGAGAGAGAGAGAGAGAGAGATGAATGTTGAGGTAGAACACCTGGAGTTGACTGAATCAGAGTGTTTATTCCCCTGACTGCCTGACAGCAATCTGCTGTAGAAGACAGGTGAGTGCAGAAAATGCATGTTTCTACACTACATAGCTATTAGTAATAATAAATGATCATATGAATACAATAATTCATACGTGTAATTGTTTGTTTTATCTCCTTGTTTCAAAGATGAGAGAACGGACTGAATTTATGAATGTTCTTATTCTGTAGAGCATCTTCATGTGTTTTAAGTTCGATTGTCTGTGAATAGTGGACATGATCAATTTAAGCCTCTGTGGATGCTTTTGTCTCTTTAAGTTGGAAAATTGTGTTCTATATTGTATTTTATATCTGATCAGTTTCACTTCCATATTGGAGACATTGTAATTGCAGCCCACATTAGCCATACATGCACATGCAAACATAGTTGTTCGCAATAGGTTGTGAAAAGATTGAAGTAACCCACAGTCATCTATTGGACATGTTGACATAGACTGCAGCTCTTTTGTGTTGCCATGAAGTGAGGACACATAGGCAATTTTCTCCCTTGCACACATAAATGCACACACACCTCCTCAGATCAGTATGTTTGTGCAGACGGGCAGTATGGCGACAGAATTTAGTGATTTTTTGGATCACATTTGAGTCAGGCTGAAAAGCTATCCCTCAGGGTTAATTTTTTTTCTTTTTACCTTTATATAGATGTTCTGTTTCTGATAAGTCACTTCACACAAATGGGATGTGTGACCACAATGTTATGTGTTATGTGTGAGAGGATTTTCTGTCGAAAATTTGCAATAGCCCTTGACCAAAAGGAGTTCAGAAGTCAGCACAACAGCATCTGTGATTTTTTTTTTTTTTTTTTTTTGAAAAGGAAAATTATGTACTAACTATTTAGATAAATAACTAAAAGTTTAAACCAGATTTTAATATCATCTATAATACAGCTCAGGTTTTGTAATATTGTCAGTATATGAGTGCAGATTTGAATATTTTACAGTTTGGTCAGTGTGACATGTAAAACTGCCAAAGGGAAAATCCACACCTGTAGGATAAGAATAGATAGATGATGTGAGATTGGGATGATTATGAAAGGGAGAGAAAAGAATGAAACTGATAGAGAGAAAATGCTGGAAGATAATGTGATCTCCTCACCCTCCGAGTCCTATCACAGGTGAATAATAACATTTGATGATATAAAAGAAAAATATATCAGCTGTAAGTCAGGGTAGCGATCACTCTTCCTCCTTTTCTCTCTTCATCACACGAAACACATTTGCAGTTATTATAGGCAGTTTTATTTACTTTAATTCAACTTTTTTTTAACACACATTAAAATGACCTGAAAACTGTTTTAGGGCTTTGTAGTTTAAAACTTTATAATTATTTCAAACTTTATAAAAATCCATTGTTGAATCCATTGATTGATAATCTAACCAAAGACTGAAATATTCACTCAAAAATCAAAGCACTTCAATGTTTACTGCGTGAAATGACTATCAACCAAGGTAAACACTGCATAATATTTTTTTTATTTTTTTTTAATTAATAAAACACTATTATAATATTTTTAGAGCATTATTTCCTATCTGTAATTGAACCAAATTATGCTAAAAGTGTGAAAAATATTATTTGTTTGTTTGGAAACACCCACACATTTGACCACAACAAACTGATTTTCATCTCATCTTGGCTCTGTGTTTGCCAAGTTGCAGATATGTTTGACGATGAGAGAATTCTAATATTATAATATAATTAAATGAGGCACAATTACAACAGGAAGTCCAAAATTATCTCATTATGTCTATCCTCTGATTGAGAGAACGAGATAGAGAGAGACCAACAAAGAGAGATAAAGACAAATACAGCCAAGCATGAAAATGTAATTTGTTGCGCAAATAAAGGATGGTTATGCTCAGTGTTTCATAGTCAAAAGCTAAGCATGCCTCTGCCTTAGACTAACCTATTCCGAGTTCAACTGGCATATATGAGCAAAGCTGATGGCTCTTTCACATGATTTACAACAGGGCAAAACAATCAGTCCCACCACATAATAATATTTTACGCAAACTGTAAAGATCAACTGCTTTCAGTTACGCACCCATATGGAACACTAAAGAAGAATGCTAATCCTTCTCTTTTCAGTACAATGAATAATGACTTCGATTTCATTCTTTAGTTTTATTTAAATTATATACATACACTGTAAAAAATATTTTCAAGATTTGTTATCACAACATATTTTCTTTTGTCAAATCAACTTTATAATAATTTATTTAGTTGAGATAACTTATTATTTTGAGTTTCTGATGATTAAATTAATCTCCTTCATTGTATTAACTCACTTTTTCCAGTTCAATCAACCTAAAACTTTAAGGCAACCCAGGTTACTTACTTTTTTAAGTTAAACCAACAAAAAAAATGTTTACAGTGTAGTAATCACAACATTTTTTCTTTTGTCAAATCAACTTAAATAATTTATTTAGTTCAGATAACATATAATTTTGAGTTTCTGATGATTAAATCATTCTCCTTCATTGTATTAACTCACTTTTTCCAGTTCAATAAACTTAAATTTTTAAGGCAACCAGGTTACTTACTTTTTAAAGTTAAACCATCAATATTTTTTTACAGTGTGTGTATATATATATATATATATATGTGGTGGGTTTTTTTCCCGATTTGGAGCTTGACAACATATGGTTATCATTCCTTTTTATTGTATGGAAAAGAGCAGTGTAAACATCCTGCCTAATGCTGCCTCAACATGCTACTGAAATTACCGTAATTATGAATTATCATAAAAAATATCACTTTGATAGATGAGTTTCCAAGCTGGGACTGGCTGTTACTTTACCATTGCTGCAGTAATCGATATGTTTTAATATGTTTTTCCCACAACAAGCCAGCAGCAATATCAACCTGTAGCCCAAGACTGGTTGCCCACCACTGAAGCTAAGCAGGGTTGAGCCTGGTCAGTACCTGGATGGGAGACCTCCTGGTAAAAAGTTACTGCTGGAAGAGGTGTTAATGAGGCCAGTAGGGGGTGCTCCCCCTCACGTCTGTGTGTGTGTGTGTGTGTGTGTCCTAACACCCCAGTATAGTGATGGGGACACTATACTGTCAAAAAGCACCGTCTTTTCCGATGAGACATTAAACCAAGTTTCTGACTCTCTGTGGTCATTAAAAAAAACAGGATTTGCTTTGAAAAAAAAAATAGGGATTTAACCCGGCATCCTGGCCAGATTTGGCCATTGGTCTCTATCCATCGTCACAGCCTTCTAATCATCCCCTTATACTGATTGGCTTCATCATTCTGTCTCCTCTCTACCAATAAGCTGGTGGTAGTTCTGGCGCAGTATGGCTGCCATCGCATCATCCAGGTTATATTAATAAATACTCTGACACATCTGAGCTTTATAATGGCAGTAGATTGCAACCATCAGTTTTGAACCTCAAAAAAGTGCATTAATCCATCATAAAAGTGCTCCACACGGCTTTGTAAGGAAAATATTTCTTACAAAATCATAGGCAAGAGTAAACCTGATTCCGTTTCTCTCTCTGAAGTGAGATAATGATAGATTTGTCATTTTTAGGTTAAATATCCCTTTAAGAATTAAGATTGTTGATGGATAGAATGTGAGGAGCTTTTCAGACAATGCTAAGAGTAAATCAAGAACAGTCTTGCAGTGGCTTCAATGAGATGAATGTGAGTTAGTGTGTGTGTGTATTTATTCAGAACATCTATAAATCGTCCCTAGAACACTCAGATTGAAGCGAGACCGTCTGTAAGCCTGTGGCCCAAGAAACACAAATAAAACACTTCAGTCTCCAAGACACTCTATGGATACTTTGCTGAAATGGTCTGATTGTGTTCTTATTATGAGCAATTGCAGGTGCCGGATCAATGGCCACCCCCAAAGGAACATCTATAATTGGATGCACAGCAAATCCCTCAGCAGGGTCACAGTATCATTCCTCCCACACACTTCTCTTTTACCTCTTTCCCATTATGTCCAACTACAGACAAAGTCAATTAACAAATTATTTTTAATCAAATGTGTCAACTCATAGACATAAAGGTCTCAAAAGAACTGATAATAGCACTACGAGTCACTGTTTTGGATTAAGTAAAACCCTTGTCTTAATATCACCTTTAGCAGCCTTTCACTTCTTGTCCTCATTATTTCTAAAATAACCAACTATATTCTCTATCACAGCTACTGAAATGCATGCAGAGTGCCCAAGGGGAGTGCACATCTAATTTAGATGCTCCTTTTTGTTATTTTCAGACTCCCAAGATGGCACTATCCTGAGGTGGCCAATGCCGTCGGCTCTCTTTGACATGCCGTGGTGGCAGGCGCTCTTAAACTCCACCCTCACCCTCAATCAAAGCAACAGTAGTTTGTTCCTGCTTGATGTCCCCTGCTGGCAATCAAGCGCCATGACGCTTACACTAGTGTTATGCTACTGCCTGGTGCTTATTTTGGGCTTGCTTGGTAACATCCTCCTCATTTGCATTATTATGCACCAGCGGGACCCTCCGAACGTCACTAGCATCCTCATTGCCAACCTTTCGGTTTCCGACATCCTGGTGAGTGTGTTCTGCCTTCCCTTCACTGTGGTTTACACTCTCATGGATCACTGGATCTTCGGTGGGCTGCTATGTCGCCTAATGCCGTTTGTGCAGTGTGTGTCGGTGACAGTTTCAGTCCTGTCTCTGGTTTTGATCGCACTTGAAAGGCACCAGCTCATACTGCATCCATCTGGCTGGAAGCCGAGCGTCCCGCAGGCATACATAGCCGTTTTGATTGTGTGGCTGCTGGCCTGCATAACATCATTACCTTTCCTGGCATTCCACATGCTCAGCAGCGAGCCATACAGTCTGCTTCCCGCGCCGCTTAGCCAGCTACAGGCATGTCTGGAAGTCTGGCCTTCTCAGCAGCACAAACTAGTCTACACCACCAGCCTGTTAATATTCCAGTACTGCTGCCCGCTACTCCTCATGCTTCTCTGCTACCTTCGCATCTTCCTGCGGCTGCGACGCCGACAACGCATGCTGGAGCGCCAGTGCAGCCGCAATCGAGAAGACGAACACAGGCGCGTGAAGCACAGCAAACGCATAAATGTTATGCTTGCCACTTTGGTGGTTGCATTTGCTGTGTGCTGGCTGCCATTAAATGCCTTTAATGTGGTGGCGGACTGGTACCAGGAGGCGCTGCCTGTGTGTTACCACAATCTGCTGTTTTCACTCTGTCATCTGCTGGCCATGAGTTCCACCTGCATCAACCCCATCATCTATGGCTTCCTCAACAGCAACTTTCGCAAGGATGTGTCCTCCGTGGTGCTACACTGCCATTTTCAGCCAGTCGAAGACAGCTACGAACACTTTCCAATGTCCACCATGAACACTGATGTGTCACGGACATCACTCAGAAACAGTTCTGTGTAATTCTGGGCTTATTGCTTAATTAATCTGGACATCAAAACCAGTGTTTAGCTTAGATCAAGCTTGACTTCCACTACAGTGACAGATGCCATATAGTGGAAAGGTGGAAATAAAAGTACATAAATGTATTGAAAATGTAACTTGAATGGATTGATTATGGATTCTGATTGGTCCACGGAATGAAGTCGTGACAAATACCCATTTGATTTATAAGGATTGAATCCTATCCTTGTTGTAACATTGAGGTATGTTATGCACACTGATTATGTTTTAAATTTCCAAAAGCATTTTACTCTGCTAAAACTGGTGGACTATGTAAGGAAAATGCAGCAGAAGGTTTGTGAGCTATGTAGCTTTTTTGCCACTCAAACACAATGAAAGCTATAAGGAATGAATTGGGTGAAGGCAACACTTGCATCTGAAACATTATCTCTTCTTCCTTGAGGCACTGAGCTAAGATTGGAGGTATTGCCAGTGTACAAATGCCTGGAAATTGCAGCTAGCTAAGCCCTAATGCTAACCCTAATGTCTAGCGTGATTCAAGCTAAAACCCACAATAAATCAGAATATACCTGTCAGCTTATATTGTCAGGCTGCAGCCTAAAAGGGGAAAACCGATAATATCCACTGGACAAACAAAACTGTGCTGGAGTTTTTCATTTTTCTGGGGCTTATTTTTGTGACTCATCCTTTCAAACAAGATTGCACACACACACATAGCCAGCAGAAAGAGACATTGGCTGAAATGTTCTATCAAGAAACTATTAATTAATATTATACGATGTTTAAACTCAAAAAGATGATTAAATAAAATTGTGAAAAATACATAAATGTCACCTTCATCATAAATGTGCTTGTGAAATATATCTGTTCGGTTTGTTGATCAGGTGTCAGGCCAACTCATCTGTCAGTCACATAAAGACATGATTGATGGGAGTAATAATTTTGTATGATAAATGGGCTCTGGTATAATACATCAATTTATTTTAAAGTGCACTCCCAATAGAAAAGGCATCCACATTTCAAGATTACACCCATTTCATGACTTAGTAATGCAGAGTTATAACATACTGCAATCATAGGACTGAGTGCTTGTATCCTTGCCAGGCAAAACATCTTTCTCAGTACCTGGGGAAAAGTTTGCCATAACTTTAATAGTGGGAATCAAACACAACAAAATCCCTTATTCCCTTATACCCCCATCATGTATTTATTTATATACCATACTGTTCTAATTGACATGTTCCTGGATCAACATCTTTTGTTGAGCCTGGAACAACAATCCTGTCCAAAAAGATATCTGGTCTAACCCTACCCATAACTTATCCTATAATCAAAGGGACATAATAAATAACACTGATGTAGAAAGCATCTAACCCTGGTTGTAAGCCTAAACTTGACTGAGGCAACTTTAACTGTAAACCATCCCTTAAATCTGATTGGTTGATTGGAATGTTGTTCCAGGATCAACAAAGATGTTGAACACTTTTTATAAGGCGAAATCACGTTGACCAAGCAGGATTTGTTTTTGAATGCATTCAGCAGCAAGATTGTAACTGTTCAAACTTCTCTAGACATATTGTAATGCCTCAATTGAATGTGACTGTGTCTTATTCTAGTGTTATGTATTTTCAGGTTTTGTGAAACATTATAAACATTTACTGTTCTGTTTTGTATCTGTGTAATGTCATATCCATGGGTGGAACATCAATAAATCTCTTTTATGGGCAATTGGGGTGATACCAAATGTTGTAAAAGAGAAAAGCTGAGATTTAGAGGGAGAAGTAAAGAGAGAAGAGACGATAGATGAGTTTAATATGAATTTTCCTGGAACGGTACAGTTGGCTCATGCTATATGGTTCTCAATTGTGCATCTGTTTGCCTGTATTTTTTCACAATTGTTTTGATGTTGTTTAGTTTTTGTAAATGTGATAGAAAGACAGCACATACATTGCATAAAATGATTGGTTGTTGCAATGAATTTTATATTAAATCTGATGTCATGCATGTTTACATGTTCACACCCCTGGCTGCTCCTAATATATGTGCACTACCTTGGATGGATTAAATGCAGATGACATATTCCGAGTATGGGTTTCCTTACTTTGCCTTTACTTTACTTTGCTTTAACTTTAAATTTCTAATGACCAGGAATTATACTTTTATTAAGTAGGCCTATACAGATATGTGTTTCAGGCATGTTAATCTGTGCGCAAGTCAGCAAGTTTTTAAATGAGCACAAAATAAGGTGTAGGCTGTGTGCAATTTATAGGGATGGATAATATTTCGGAGAATTCAAAAACTAAACAACATCAGCATTTGTAATCTTGTCATTTCATTTGTAATTTCAAACACTGTCATAAATGTAAAACATTTTTCATTCCTCTTGAAAACTGTTCTAGGTGCTTGAATGTAAAAATTGGTTTTCATTGTGATCAACTGTTTCAGTTTCTTGGAGTTTGATTTTTATAGTAGTCTTGTGGTCTGACATTTAAAGCAACACCAAAGAACTTTTCCTCTGCGGTCATTTTAAGGTAAAAATTATTTCTTGTTGCTTTAATGTGAAAGCAATTTTAAAACATATTTTCTACAAATATTCAAACATTCATCATCATATATTCATCATTGAACCTTGGTCCATTCACTCTTCTTCTTCCGGGAAAAAGTTAACTCAGCCTAAAATCAGCTTAGCTTACCGTGTCCTCCCACTTTTTTTAGTGGTGTTGGTTCCGGAAGTATTTTTTCCATTCATTTCTCCCATAGCGATTTCAGATAAAGTCTTTGTAAAAGCGAAGCGAACCCTTTCGCACGTTCGATCACAATGGTGTGATCAGTTTGGGTTGGTTGCCTAGAAAAACTCACGCTGGGGGATCAGTTAGAATTTTTTTAAACTTATGTGTGAAAGGGTTAAGACATGACAAGGTAAATATTACAACATTAACATAACATTACAAATATTTTCAACGTGGCAATAATTTTATTTTCTATTTTACTGTATTTTCTGCAAAAATTCTCATTACCGTAATGCGTCCAACTTAACTGAATGTTCTGAATGTAAGTTGTAATTTAAACAAATGAAAATTTTAAAAAAAGAAAAAATTAAATGGATGTTGTACTAGATTATTTTAGATGACAAAAAAATTATTTACTGAATATTCATGTATAATTATCATTGTAAAAAGTAGGAAAATGATGCATCCATAACAGCGGTTCTCATTCTTTGCAACATTTTTGAGGACTGTTAAAATGCACATTCAGAATTTAAATAAAGTTTGATTTTGAATGAAGAAGTACATGCATAAAGAGAACCACACGTCTCAAACAGTATTAAGGGAATGTCAGGAAAAAGAAAGTATGAAAATCAAAAGGTATGGGTGGGTCATAAAAGATAAGGTGAATAACATTGGAATTGGATCTTTGAACATCTGCCCAACAGTGTCATATCCAATCGTGCCTCCGTGGATGTTACAAGAATTGAATGTTGATTTAGAACTATTGGAAGTAAAGAAGAAAGATGGAGTGGATAAGTATGGGGTAAGCAACTATATAACAGGAAAATACAAAGAGTGTGTAAAGGTTTTTACAGATGCATCTAAAAACACTGAGAAGAGAGTAGGGGTAGCTTATGTAATTCCTGAGATGGGCATAGAAATGGCAAAAAGGATAAATGATGACCTAGCAGTGCTGAACTGGTTGCCCTATGGTTAGCACTCTTGTGGCTAGAGTCTAACAATTGTCTGCAGGCAGTAATTGCCTCTGATTCAAGTTCAGCAATGTACAGTATTCAGAACTATCGGTCTGATTCAAGGGAAGATATTTTAATTTTAAAGAAATTTTACAGCTAGCAAATGGAATACAAGCATCAGGAAGGAGGGTGACATTCGTATGGGTTCCAGCCCATATAGGAGTGGAAGGTAACGAAATGGCTGATGAACATGCAAAGAGAGTAACAGATAAAAGCAATATAGATATAGATGTAAAATACAGTAAAGCAGAGATAAAAAGCATAATTAAGGCTAAAACTATTAAAAAGTGGCAACATATCTAGGATAATGGGTGCTCAGGAAGACATCTATATAGGATACAAGGGAAAGTGGGAAAAGAAACACACATAACCAGATCAAGACAGGAAGAAATTGTGCTGACTAGGATGAGGTTGGGTCATACAAAGTTGAATAGTACAATGTTTTTAATAAAAAAAGCATGTAGATGGAAAGTGTGTGTATTAATATACCTGAAACAGTAGAGCATGTAATAATGTACTGTCAGAAATACAATGAAGCAAGGCAAAGACTAGCTAATGAGTTTAAAGCAAAGAAAATGTCTTTAGAAACTAAAACATTGGACAGAAGTTCAAAGGAGAATTTTGATCTCTTATTTTCTTTTTGGAAAAGTACAGGCCTTTTAAAAAGGATATAGGAATAAAGGGTTTTTTTTGTTGTTTTTTTTATAAATAATTATGGAATTGCTGGTATATTATGTTTTTAATAATAGTAAAGAATAAGACAGTAGCTCTAATGCCTTACTCCAGTCCTGTGGTGGCGGTAATGCACAAGAAATAGTTGCCAACCGCCAAATAAAAGATTATCATCACCGAAACAAGTAGTTTTCTACATTTAGAAAATTGTTACTGTAGATTTACAATTTTATATAAAATTGTACTTCATTAATGTCTAATGAGTAAAAGACTAGCAAAGTCATCATGGACTCTCTTGCAAAACATACCAAGTCACCTCATCCTACGAAACACCATTTTCATACACTGCAACCATTTAAAGGGTTAGTTCACCCAAAAATGAAAATTAAGTCATTAATTACTCACCCCCATGCTGTACCAACCCCGTAAGACCTTCGTTCATCTTCGGAACACAAATAAAGATATTTTTGATTGAATCTGAGAGCAAGATCAGTCCTACATAGGATGCCTAAGGGACTGGCTCTTGACGGCCCATAAAGTCATTAAAGAAAAGGTTTAAATATTCCATGTGCCTACAGCGGCTTAATTACAAGTTTATCAAGCGACGAGACTACTTTTTGTGCAAAAAAAACATAAATAACGACTTAATTCGACTATTCTATTACTTCCTTATGGGCGCATGCGCGAGAACTGAGACGAGGACGTTCTTCTCCTTCGACTACTTTTTGTTACCTTTTTGATCCATATATAAGGCGCTCCGGATTATAAGGAACACTGTTTTTAGAAGATTAAAGGCTTTTAAGTGCACCTTGTAGTGCGGAAAATACGCTAATTGAAAAGCGTATGTACAGCGCGCATCTTCCTCTGCTTGTAAACAGAAAGTTTTGCGCTTCCAGCTATATCAGCACATCATCTTATACGGTAGGGGGCGGTAAAACTCCTAAGCGGAGCAGCCGGTAACAAAAAGTAGTCGAAGGAGAAGAACGTCCTTGTCTCAGTTCTCGCGCATGCGCCCATAAGGAAGTAATAGAATAGTCGAATTAAGTCGTTATTTATGTTTTTTTTGCACAAAAAGTAGTCTCGTCGCTTGATAAACTTGTAATTAAGCCGCTGTAGGCACATGGAATATTTAAACCTTTTCTTTAATGACTTTATGGGCCGTCAAGAGCCAGTCCCTTAGGCATCCTATGTAGGACTGATCTTGCTCTCAGATTCAATCAAAAATATCTTTATTTGTGTTCCGAAGATGAACGAAGGTCTTACGGGGTTGGTACAGCATGGGGGTGAGTAATTAATGACTTAATTTTCATTTTGGGGTGAACTAACCCTTTAAGGCCAGTTGCGGTAGAAAACTTCTGTTTCGGAAAATTTAATCATTGTATACTTTTAAATATAGGCTACCGTATGAATTTAATATGAACTTAAATATTTTTTCTAACAGTTGATATTTTGCGTCATGATTTTCATTGTAGGCAGTAAGCAAGTGAGAAAAAAAGTTTTAGCTTAGTTTTAGCTAAGGCCAGGTTGACAAAGTCCAGGGGGAAAAACTACAGCAACCCAGAACTGCTCGAGGAGTACAGAAGGAAGGAGGGAAAGAGGTTAGGTTTGGAGGTGAAGCAGATTTAATCAGCAATAAACACTCTACAGTGTTAGGAAATGTACATGAGCATATGCACACACACACACACACACAGCCTTTTAGCCACTACTAGCCTATAACAGGGCTATATAAATATATCTGCAGCAGTCTGTCATAAATAATAATAAAACATTTAAAAAAGCTGTTTGATCTCCTATTTACATCTGGAAGACGTATTTTAAAGAGTGTTTGCTCATCTGCAAGACGTCTATAGGACGTTTCCTGCAGATGTCAAATAGACGTTTAGAAGATGTCTCTAAGATGTAATGATTTAGAATGCATGTTAAACTGACATCTTATAAACGTCTATTTGACATCTGACAGGAAACGTCATAGACGTCTTGCAGATGAGCAAACACTCTTTAAAATACGTCTTAGATGTAAATAGGACATCAAATACCCTTGTGCTATCTGGGTACTAGCTAACAGGGCTAAATAAATAAATCTGCTGCAGTCTGTCATAAATATTAATAAAACATTAAAAAAAAAAAAAAAAACGTGTTACAACTATAGCCATGCGTTAGCCTACTTTGTGCCCCGGGCAACCTTACTGTGACTATTGAATTCAGTTAATGCATTTAGTAAAAACGCATACATATAAAATATTTGTTTATGTCTCATTGTCTTAAAAAACGTTGAATATTAAATCTAATCAGAGCTTTACAAAACAACCAAACACTAGATCGCATGAAAACTCAACAGAAAACTCTGAGCTGACCGGCTCGGCTCTGCCTCCCCCTTCTGTTTACCAGAGGAACAGTCTTTCAAGATGCTGGGCAATCGTGCGAACCAGCAGTCTATGGTGCAATCACACCGCTTACTCAACTAGACAGTTGGTTAAACCAATGTCAAGATTGTTCTTTTCAGCTAAAGTGTATACTAAATTCAAATGTCTTTTCAAGCTTAATGTTTGAACAAGATGTGGCTTTCATTCATATTTTCAGGCATCATTCTTGAATCATGCACGAAGAGGGTGCTATTGTTCAGTTTAAACTATCATGTAAAATTATTACTTATTAGTAACAGGGGTGCATTTCCTGTTTAAACAGTTTCAGTTTTGAATCAGTTATGTTTAAATGTATTAATGACTGGCAATATTGTTTTTGTTTGTGTTGTGTCACAAGCAGGTTCGAATTACAAAGTGGCTTTCGGGGGATTTTCCGATCCTCCCTGACTGACTTAATGCTTTTTGGTGCATGTTCGGGCATTTAAAACAATAGTGTGATGCAAAAGGTTCGTTGTGTGTGGGTGATGGAAGGAGACACAGGGTCGGCAAATGCTGGAACTCGTGCACTTTTATTTACAAGGCTCTTTTACAGCGCCTGGTCGCGCTCAAATAACATTAGGCTAACTAAAAATATCAAAAAGGCAACAGAAAGGCAACCAGGTTGGGGGAATTGCACAGTACCAGAAAAAACCATTTATGGACTTAATAAGATAAATACATAAAATTAATAGAAATACAGAAATAAACAAATAATCTGGCACCATTGGGTCATCATGTCCACCATGTTTTATCAGCCTTCAAAAATCTGTATGGTTTTAAACCCAATACATATTCATATTTCGATATTCCCATTCGGAAATTCAACGTTTGGGGGTTTGCGTCGTGCGCGTGCTTGCATCTATAATTCTATTATAGCCAGGCCTATGTAACTGGTGAAAATTAACCTTTGACTTGTTTTTTTATTGTATTATTTTTTTTCTGTATTTTACTGTTTAAGTTTTCCCTATTTTTGTATTTAGAATGGCTTAACCTCACAAAATTTTGTTCACATTATTGTTCATGAGTAAGAGAACATAACGTTAAATTAGCGGAACTTTTCTCTGAGTGTTTGTTTGGGGAGGGAGCGTCATCGGTGGAACACTTCCGGGGTTTTTCCTCGTGCGGTCTGTAATAGCCATTAGCCACTTCTACCTGACCTGTGCGCGAGGCTCGTGAGCGCACGCAATGTTGCTTCTCTCCATGAATGTTACTGGTATGATGATTATTGTTTGAAGGCATAATTATTGCTCAATAATTGTGATTTGAGTGTGCTTAATCATTTGAGTGTGTTACTCGTGATGAATGTGTATAGTAGTACGAGTTTATAAAACTCATCATGGTGCTAACTGATTAGTATCTTATGCACAGTGTTACACGAGAGAGAGAAGCTGAAGCCCCGTTGATCCACTGATGATCTCTCTGTTTACAGGTGTGTTGTTTAATTAGTTCTGTTTTGTGAAAGGAAAGAGATCTGGTTGACTGTTAATAAATATGTACTGTATTAACAGTGTTATCGGGGAATCGAATCAGATTCGTGCGTGACGCACGTGGTGCGCCCTGCATATGGTATGCTGCTAAATGTGCATTGAGCTTTTCTTTTGGATTTATGTTTACAAATTATATTATAATTTATTGGTTGTTTATCATAGCATGTTATTTTATATAAATATCTGAATTAATGCATATAAATACTTGAATTAATGCTTATGGTCATTTAATTTAGTATAAAATTGATGTACTATACATTATTGTAGTGTATTGATAAGAGTATTAATGTGATGTATCACAAGGAAGATTATGAATGTGTAACATTTATTATTTTATTTACATGTTTTATTTATTTTTCTTAAAAGAACTGTAATAGCCTCAGTCTACCTGTGCGCGAGGCTCATGAGCGCACGCAATGTTGCTTCTTCCATGAATGTTACTGTGTTACACGAGAGAGAGAGAAGCTGAAGCCCCGTTGATCCACTGATGATCTCTCTGTTTACAGATTAAAAAGGAAAAACATTGGATCTCATCGCTGTGTGGTCGTGTGGTCATTTGGGTTAAAGAGTCCGTTCCAGACATGCTACATATATATATATATATATATATATATATATATATATATATATATATATATTAACTGTTGACAAACTAAGATTAGTAGAATTTGTCATTCTTATTTTTACCTGGGTGCACTTTCCCATACTGTTTCCTTGTGTAAGCAGTTGGAACAATTATTAAACATGTAGAATACTTTCCAGAGCATTACATATTATAAATTCAGACGTTTGTGATGTATATAAAAAAAATAAAACATAAGATTATCTTTTTTAAATTAGATTGAACACGGAGCAGTTTTTACCTGTGAGTGAGACTGGAAAACCCGTAGTGGATTAGAGCGGAGTGATAACAGAACGCTTAGAGTGCAGAGAGGAACGGGCTTTTGCTCCAGTCCTGGCTTTGCGTCCGTGCCGTTAGGAGCTAAGCTCTAGATTGCGGTAAAACTAGTCGATCACGAGTGGCTCATCAGGTAGATCTATAGATAAACTCATCTTTCAGGGATTTGACCGGCCAGATTCACACTTCATCGTGGGAAATCGGGGGTGTGGCGTGAGAGCGTGAGAATTAGCTCAATTTTGCGTGAAACTCGCGCTCAATGCGTGAGAGTTGGCAACCCTGCAATCATGTGTTTTACTAGAGATCTACGGCATTAAATGCTATGCTGCTGCTGCGTCTCAATAAAGATTCTAGAGCGTTTTTTTTTTTTTTTTTGCCGATTCAGATCAACTCCAAAAAGGAGGACAAATGAGTGTCCGGCTTGAGGCTGCGCCGGACACGGAGCTTAAAATCCGGACTGTCCGGCCAAAATCCGGACGTATGGCCACCCTAGAGGAGGCTTCCTGAGGAGTCATAGCGAGGATACACAGGGTGCTTCTCATTTCTTATTTGTGCATCCTCGTTTCCTTTCCTTGCGTCTCAGCTCCACCCCCTGTAGGACGCGAGGGAAGGAAGCGAGGAAAGGAAGGGAGGACAGAGGAATCGAATAAAAGATTTTTTATATACATTGGAATACTTGATCACTCGAGCGTCACTCCACAGTGTCATCAACAGAGCTAAAAGGATCTGCCCTTATGTTGTTGAAGTTTGGTTATTTAATAAATTCATAATAAATAATATTAAAGATAGGCTATCTAGACCCTTCCGGAGCTGAGATATTGAGATTTTTATAATGGCATAAATGCTACGTGGGATCTCAATATCTCAGCTCCGGAAGGGTCTAGAGCCTCCATTTTTGCACTCAGGTCTAAGTGTCATGGCCCTCTATCAGAATCCAGAGTTTCAGGAAAATTGGAGAAACTTATTTTTTCGCCTGAAAAAAAAACCCGAAAGGGGTACCACTGTCGTTTTCACGCGCTAAAACATGTGAAACCAACATTTCTATGGTATTTGAAAGTTCACCCGCAGGCCGCACTGACTGAGGAGGCGGGCCACATGCGGCCCGCGGGCTGCCAGTTGCCCATCCCTGCTCTAGACCCTTCCGGAGCTGAGATATTGAGATCCCACATAGCATTTATGCCATTATAAAACTCTCAATATCTCAGCTCTGGAAGGGTCTAGAGCCTGCATTTTTGCACTCAGGTTTAAGTCTCATGGCCCTCTCTCAGAATCCAGAGTTTTGAGAAGATTTGAGAAACTTAATTTTTCCCCCGAAAAAAAAAACCCGAAAGGGGTACCACTGTCGTTTTTTTTTTTTCGGGTTGAATTTTTGAGTTTCGATATCTCAGCTCTGGAAGGATCTAGAGCCTCCATTTTTGCACTCAGGTCAAAGTCTCATGGCCCTCTATCAGAATCCAGAGTTTTGAGAAGATTGGAGAAACTTAATTTTTCGCCCGAAAATGAAAAAAAAACGAAAGGGGTAGCACTGTCGTTTTATTTTCGGGTCGAAATTTTTAATTTTGATATCTCAGCTCTGGAAGGGTCTAGAGCCTCCATTTTTGCACTCAGGTGAAAGTCTCATGGCCCTCTATCAGAATCCAGAGTTTTGAGAAGATTGGAGAAACTTATTTTTTTCGCCCGAAAATGAAAAAAAAAAAACGAAAGGGGTAACACTGTCGTTTTTTTTTTTCGGGTCGAAATTTTGAATTTTGATATCTCAGCTCTGGAAGGGTCTAGAGCCTCCATTTTTGCACTCAGGTCAAAGTCTCACAGCCCTCTATCATAATCCAGAGTTTTGAGAAGATTGGAGAAACTTAATTTTTTCGCCCGAAAATGAAAAAAAAACGAAAGGGGTAACACTGTCGTTTTTTTTTCGGGTCGAAATTTTGAATTTTGATATCTCAGCTCTGGAAGGGTCTAGAGCCTCCATTTTTGCACTCAGGTCAAAGTCGCACAGCCCTCTATCATAATCCAGAGTTTTGAGAAGATTGGAGAAACTTAATTTTTCGCCGAAAATGTAAAAAAAACGAAAGGGTAACACTGTCGTTTTTTTTTCGGGTCGAAATTTAGAATTTTGATATCTCAGCTCTGGAAGGGTCTAGAGCCTCCATTTTTGCACTCAGGTCAAAGTCGCACAGCCCTCTATCATAATCCAGAGTTTTGAGAAGATTGGAGAAACTTAATTTTTCGCCCGAAAATGAAAAAAAACGAAAGGGGTAACACTGTCGTTTTTTTTTCGGTCGAAATTTTGAATTTTGATATCTCAGCTCTGGAAGGGTCTAGAGCCTCCATTTTTGCACTCAGGTGAAAGTCTCATGGCCCTCTATCAGAATCCAGAGTTTTGAGAAGATTGGAGAAACTTATTTTTTTCGCCCGAAAATGAAAAAAAAAACGAAAGGGTTAACACTGTCGTGTTTTTTTTGGGTCGAAATTTTGAATTTTGATATCTCAGCTCTGGAAGGGTCTAGAGCCTCCATTTTTGCACTCAGGTCAAAGTCGCACAGCCCTCTATCATAATCCAGAGTTTTGAGAAGATTGGAGAAACTTAATTTTTCGCCCGAAAATGTAAAAAAACGAAAGGGGTAACACTGTCGTTTTTTTTCGGGTCGAAATTTTGAATTTTGATATCTCAGCTCTGGAAGGGTCTAGAGCCTCCATTTTTGCACTCAGGTCAAAGTCTCATGGCCTCTATCAGAATCCAGAGTTTTGAGAAGATTGGAGAAACTTAATTTTTCGCCCGAAAATGAAAAAAAACGAAAGGGGTAACACTGTCGTTTTTTTTTCGGGTCGAAATTTTGAATTTTGATATCTCAGCTCTGGAAGGGTCTAGAGCCTCCATTTTTGCACTCAGGTCAAAGTCTCATGGCCCTCTATCATAATCCAGAGTTTTGAGAAGATTGGAGAAACTTAATTTTTCGCCCGAAAATGAAAAAAAACGAAAGGGGTAACACTGTCGTTTTTTTTTCGGGTCGAAATTTTTGAATTTTGATATCTCAGCTCTGGAAGGGTCTAGAGCCTCCATTTTTGCACTCAGGTCAAAGTCTCATGGCCTCTATCAGAATCCAGAGTTTTGAGAAGATTGGAGAAACTTAATTTTTCGCCCGAAAATGAAAAAAACGAAAGGGGTAACACTGTCGTTTTTTTTTTCGGGTCGAAATTTTGAATTTTGATATCTCAGCTCTGGAAGGGTCTAGAGCCTCCATTTTTGCACTCAGGTCAAAGTCTCATGGCCCTCTATCAGAATCCAGAGTTTTGAGAAGATTGGAGAAACTTAATTTTTCGCCGAAAATGAAAAAAAACGAAGGGGTAACACTGTCGTTTTTTTTTCGGGTCGAAATTTTGAATTTGATATCTCAGCTCTGGAAGGGTCTAGAGCCTCCATTTTTGCACTCAGGTCAAAGTCTCATGGCCCTCTCTCAGAGTTTTGAGAAGATTGGAGAAACTTAATTTTTCGCCCGAAAATGAAAAAAAACGAAAGGGGTAACACTGTCGTTTTTTTTCGGGTCGAAATTTTGAATTTTGATATCTCAGCTCTGGAAGGGTCTAGAGCCTCCATTTTTGCACTCAGGTCAAAGTCTCATGGCCCTCTATCAGAATCCAGAGTTTTGAGAAGATTGGAGAAACTTAATTTTTCGCCCGAAAAAGAAAAAAACGAAAGGGGTAACACTGTCGTTTTTTTTTTCGGGTCGAAATTTTGAATTTCGATATCTCAGCTCTGGAAGGGTCTAGAGCCTCCATTTTTGCACTCAGGTCAAAGTCTCACAGCCCTCTATCATAATCCAGAGTTTTGAGAAGATTGGAGAAACGTAATTTTTCGCCCGAAAATGAAAAAAAAAAAAAACGAAAGAGGTAACACTGTCGTTTTTTTTTTCGGGTCGAATTTTTGAATTTTGATATCTCAGCTCTGGAAGGGTCTAGAGCCTCCATTTTTGCACTCAGGTCAAAGTCTCACAGCCCTCTATCATAATCCAGAGTTTTGAGAAGATTGGAGAAACTTAATTTTTCGCCCGAAAATGAAAAAAAAAACGATAGGGGTAACACTGTCGTTTTTTTTCGGGTCGAAATTTTGAATTTTTATATCTTAGCTCTGGAAGGGTCTAGAGCCTCCATTTTTGCACTCAGGTCAAAGTCTCACAGCCCTCTATCATAATCCAGAGTTTTGAGAAGATTGGAGAAACTTATTTTTTCGCCCAAAAATGAAAAAAAAAAAAAAGGGTAACACTGTCGTTTTTTTTTTCGGGTCGAAATTTTGAATTTTGATATCTCAGCTCTGGAAGGGTCTAGAGCCTCCATTTTTGCACTCAGGTCAAAGTCTCACAGCCCTCTATCATAATCCAGAGTTTTGAGAAGATTGGAGAAACTTAATTTTTCGCCCGAAAATGAAAAAAAACGAAAGGGTAACACTGTCGTTTTTTTTCGGGTCGAAATTTTGAATTTGATATCTCAGCTCTGGAAGGGTCTAGAGCCTCCATTTTTGCACTCAGGTCAAAGTCTCATGGCCCTCTATCATAATCCAGAGTTTTGAGAAGATTGGAGAAACTTAATTTTTCGCCAAAAATGAAAAAAAACGAAAGGGTAACACTGTCGTTTTTTTTTTTCGGGTCGAAATTTTGAATTTCGATATCTCAGCTCTGGAAGGGTCTAGAGCCTCCATTTTTGCACTCAGGTCAAAGTCTCACAGCCCTCTATCATAATCCAGAGTTTTGAGAAGATTGGAGAAACTTAATTTTCGCCCGAAAATGAAAAAAAAAACGAAAGGGGTAACACTGTCGTTTTTTTTTTTCGGGTCGAAATTTTGAATTTTGATATCTCAGCTCTGGAAGGGTCTAGAGCCTCCATTTTTGCACTCAGGTCAAAGTCTCACAGCCCTCTATCATAATCCAGAGTTTTGAGAAGATTGGAGAAACTTAATTTTTCGCCCGAAAATGAAAAAAAACGAAAGGGGTAACACTGTCGTTTTTTTTCGGGTCGAAATTTTGAATTTCGATATCTCAGCTCTGGAAGGGTCTAGAGCCTCCATTTTTGCACTCAGGTCAAAGTCTCACAGCCCTCTATCATAATCCAGAGTTTTGAGAAGATTGGAGAAACTTAATTTTTCGCCCAAAAATGAAAAAAAAACGAAAGGGGTAACACTGTCGTTTTTTTTTTCGGGTCGAAATTTTGAATTTGATATCTCAGCTCTGGAAGGGTCTAGAGCCTCCATTTTTGCACTCAGGTCAAAGTCTCACAGCCCTCTATCATAATCCAGAGTTTTGAGAAGATTGGAGAAACTTAATTTTTCGCCCGAAAATGAAAAAAAACGAAAAGGGTAACACTGTCGTTTTTTTTTCGGGTCGAAATTTTGAATTTTGATATCTCAGCTCTGGAAGGGTCTAGAGCCTCCATTTTTGCACTCAGGTCAAAGTCTCATGGCCCTCTATCATAATCCAGAGTTTTGAGAAGATTGGAGAAACTTAATTTTTCGCCCGAAAATGAAAAAAAACGAAAGGGGTAACACTGTCGTTTTTTTTTCGGGTCGAATTTTTGAATTTTGATATCTCAGCTCTGGAAGGGTCTAGAGCCTCCATTTTTGCACTCAGGTCAAAGTCTCACAGCCCTCTATCATAATCCAGAGTTTTGAGAAGATTGGAGAAACTTAATTTTTCGCCCGGAAATGAAAAAAAAACGAAAGGGTAACACTGTCGTTTTTTTTTCGGGTCGAAATTTTGAATTTTGATATCTCAGCTCTGGAAGGGTCTAGAGCCTCCATTTTTGCACTCAGGTCAAAGTCTCACAGCCCTCTATCATAATCCAGAGTTTTGAGAAGATTGGAGAAACTTAATTTTTCGCCCGAAAATGAAAAAAAAACGAAAGGGGTAACACTGTCGTTTTTTTTTTCGGGTCGAAATTTTGAATTTTATATATCTCAGCTCTGGAAGGGTCTAGAGCCTCCATTTTTGCACTCAGGTCAAAGTCTCATGCCCTCTATCAGAATCCAGAGTTTTGAGAAGATTGGAGAAACTTAATTTTTCGCCCGAAATGAAAAAAAAAAACGAAAGGGTAACACTGTCGTTTTTTTTTTCGGGTCGAAATTTTGAATTTTGATATCTCAGCTCTGGAAGGGTCTAGAGCCTCCATTTTTGCACTCAGGTCAAAGTCTCACAGCCCTCTATCATAATCCAGAGTTTTGAGAAGATTGGAGAAACTTAATTTTTCGCCCGAAAATGAAAAAAAACGAAAGGGGTAACACTGTCGTTTTTTTTTTCGGGTCGAAATTTTGAATTTTGATATCTCAGCTCTGGAAGGGTCTAGAGCCTCCATTTTTGCACTCAGGTCAAAGTCTCACAGCCCTCTATCATAATCCAGAGTTTTGAGAAGATTGGAGAAACTTAATTTTTCGCCCGAAAATGAAAAAAAAACGAAAGGGGTAACACTGTCGTTTTTTTTCGGGTCGAAATTTTGAATTTGATATCTCAGCTCTGGAAGGGTCTAGAGCCTCCATTTTTGCACTCAGGTCAAAGTCTCACAGCCCTCTATCATAATCCAGAGTTTTGAGAAGATTGGAGAAACTTAATTTTTCGCCCGAAAATGAAAAAAACGAAAGGGGTAACACTGTCGTTTTTTTTTCGGGTCGAAATTTTGAATTTGATATCTCAGCTCTGGAAGGGTCTAGAGCCTCCATTTTTGCACTCAGGTCAAAGTCTCACAGCCCTCTATCAGAATCCAGAGTTTTGAGAAGATTGGAGAAACTTAATTTTTCGCCCGAAAATGAAAAAAAACGAAAGGGGTAACACTGTCGTTTTTTTTTCGGTCGAAATTTTGAATTTTGATATCTCAGCTCTGGAAGGGTCTAGAGCCTCCATTTTTGCACTCAGGTCAAAGTCTCACAGCCCTCTATCATAATCCAGAGTTTTGAGAAGATTGGAGAAACTTAATTTTTCGCCGAAAATGAAAAAAAACGAAAGGGGTAACACTGTCGTTTTTTTTTTCGGGTCGAAATTTTGAATTTTGATATCTCAGCTCTGGAAGGGTCTAGAGCCTCCATTTTTGCACTCAGGTCAAAGTCTCACAGCCCTCTATCATAATCCAGAGTTTTGAGAAGATTGGAGAAACTTAATTTTTCGCCCAAAAATGAAAAAAAAAACGAAAGGGGTAACACTGTCGTTTTTTTTTTCGGGTCGAAATTTTGAATTTCGATATCTCAGCTCTGGAAGGGTCTAGAGCCTCCATTTTTGCACTCAGGTCAAAGTCTCACAGCCCTCTATCATAATCCAGAGTTTTGAGAAGATTGGAGAAACTTAATTTTTCGCCCAAAAATGAAAAAAAAACGAAAGGGGTAACACTGTCGTTTTTTTTTCGGGTCGAAATTTTTGATTTTGATATCTCAGCTCTTGAAGGGTCTAGAGCCTCCATTTTTGCACTCAGGTCAAAGTCTCACAGCCCTCTATCATAATCCAGAGTTTTGAGAAGATTGGAGAAACTTAATTTTTCGCCCGAAAATGAAAAAAAAACGAAAGGGTAACACTGTCGTTTTTTTTTTCGGGTCGAAATTTTGAATTTCGATATCTCAGCTCTGGAAGGGTCTAGAGCCTCCATTTTTGCACTCAGGTCAAAGTCTCACAGCCCTCTATCATAATCCAGAGTTTTGAGAAGATTGGAGAAACTTAATTTTTCGCCCGAAAATGAAAAAAAACGAAAGGGGTAACACTGTCGTTTTTTTTTCGGGTCGAAATTTTGAATTTTGATATCTCAGCTCTGGAAGGGTCTAGAGCCTCCATTTTTGCACTCAGGTCAAAGTCTCACAGCCCTCTATCATAATCCAGAGTTTTGAGAAGATTGGAGAAACTTAATTTTTCGCCCGAAAATGAAAAAAACGAAAGGGTAACACTGTCGTTTTTTTTTCGGGTCGAAATTTTGAATTTTGATATCTCAGCTCTGGAAGGGTCTAGAGCCTCCATTTTTGCACTCAGGTCAAAGTCTCACAGCCCTCTATCATAATCCAGAGTTTTGAGAAGATTGGAGAAACTTAATTTTTCGCCCGAAAATGAAAAAAAACGAAAGGGGTAACACTGTCGTTTTTTTTTTCGGGTCGAAATTTTGAATTTTGATATCTCAGCTCTGGAAGGGTCTAGAGCCTCCATTTTTGCACTCAGGTCAAAGTCTCACAGCCCTCTATCATAATCCAGAGTTTTGAGAAGATTGGAGAAACTTAATTTTTCGCCCGAAAATGAAAAAAAACGAAAGGGTAACACTGTCGTTTTTTTTTTCGGGTCGAAATTTTGAATTTTGATATCTCAGCTCTGGAAGGGTCTAGAGCCTCCATTTTTTGCACTCAGGTCAAAGTCTCATGGCCCCTCTATCAGAATCCAGAGTTTTTGAGAAGATTGGAGAAAACTTAATTTTT